>CM046886.1:26756608-26777579 GCA_025688845.1 Cucumis hystrix
TAATAATAATAATAATAATAATAATAATAATAATAATAATAATAATAGTAATAGTAATAGTAATAAGATGTGAACCACTCTTATTCTCATTCTTTATTTGACATTCACTGCATTACCTCTTAACATTGGTTTGTCAACTCCACTGTCGCAGGTTGTGAACATTTTGCCTCTTAGGGGCGGTGCTCCTCCCAGATATGCTCAAAGGACACAGTTGATTACGGAAAATTACCAAGTTGTGTGATTGGCGATGTCTTTTTTATTAAAATTTTCCCGACTTTTTGCACTGAGAAAATTTGTAGTGATTTGGGCAATTTTACTTGTATATTTACTGCTTTTGAATTTATTCAGAACTGAAAGCGGCCATATGATGATTCATTCACTTTTTTTTTTTTAATTTTGTTTAAAAGATGTTAGAGTCGGAGGAGGTTGCAATATCATGTTGCTTAGTAAATCACTCATCAAAGTATGATTCATAGTCCTTCTTGCCAACTACGATTATCTTCTCTAGGCGTTTTTTCTTCTTTGGAAAGTGTTTTAAATGGTTGATGTCTTGAAAAATTATATTGGAAGATTTATAATTAACATATATTATATACTTGAGTCATTATATAAATAAATGTATTAAAGTGATATATTATAATATTCATTCTGCATTGATTAAATATGGTGAAAGTTCCGTGAGAACAACTATTTCTAGTCGTGTAAAGTTGTTTTGGTCAACAAAAAGTAAAGTTACAAGAGCTTACGTTCAAAGTGAATAATATTATATTATTGAAAATGTGGTGGTTGTTCTTATGGTAGTAACCTTGAGAAATTTATTAGCATACAAACTATGAGAAAATGGTTGGAATGCAAACAAACTTTAGTAGATGTATCTATCATTATGTATTTTACATGGAGTAGATATGTAGTTGTCCTATAAATTAATGAAGTAATTTCAATATTACATTCAACGGCCACCTGACAGGAGAGACTGCGCATCAGAAGAATGGGCAAAACCTCTCTCAAATGAAGAAGTAGAATATGCAATAGCTTTATCCAAAAAAGAATTATACGACATGGCAAGATCATCAAAACCTTCATATCCACCACCACCACCTAACGTTTCTATAGAACCCATCACTGGCATGACAGCATCTCCTTCCAAGTACTGCACAATTTGCCTCATGCTTGGCCTCGCCATTGGGTTAGATTGTGAACACAACAATCCAAGTTTCAGAACCATTTCCATCTCCTCTGTCACATACTCTGTTCCCAACTTTGGATCTTTGGCCTCAACAATGGCTCCTCTCATCCAACATAACAATACCCAATCCAGCAATATTACATCTTCCATCATCCCTCGAATCTCTATTGGCCTCTTTCCTGTTGCTACTTCCAGCAGAAATGTCCCAAAAGCAAACACATCCATTTGAGTCGTCGGCCTGCCGGATCTCGTGTGCTCTGGAGCCAAATATCCGAGTGTTCCTACAATATGAGTTGTTTGAGGGTCTGTTCCATGATCATACAGTCTTGCTAAACCGAAATCTCCTAATCTTCCATTTAACTCATTGTCTAGTAAGACATTACTGGCTTTTACATCTCTGTGAATAACAATTTGCTCCCATTCTTCATGCAGGTAAAGCAGCCCTGAAGCCACTCCTTTAATGATTCGAAATCTCTGGCTCCAGTTCAAACTTGGATTTGTTTCGTTAAACAGGTACTTGTCCAAGCTTCCATTTTGCATATAATCATATACTAAAAGCAGCTCTCCTTTTCGTCTACAGTAGCCTAAAAGTTGTACAAGGTTTCTGTGACGAAGCCTCCCAAGACTAACTATCTCAGCTACAAATTCTTTCATTCCTTGTCTTGATTCATGAGATACCCTCTTTACAGCTATTTCAAGTTTTGATTTTGGTAATACACCTTTGTAGACTCGTCCAAATCCTCCAGAACCCAGAATTTCTTTTTCTTTAAATCCATTTGTAGCTGTGTATAAGTCTTTGTATTTGAACCTATGAGGCCCATAATCAAGCTCCCAATCTTCGAGCAGCTCGGCGAACTTCCTCTTCCTTCTGATAACATGAACAATGCCTAAAATAACCAATAAAACAATCCCTCCAGAAATTAAAGGCAACCCAATTGTTAAAACTTTGGATCTATATTTTTTCTGAGGCAGCTTTGGAAGACGAGAAATGTCAAGACTTTGAGCTTGTCCGTTTAATCTGAAACTCCAACCTAAAATATAATGAGAAGTTGAAACAGAGCCAGTGGAGGATGAAAACCCGACGAACATGGAAGAGTTTTTTATAATGGACGAAAGGTCCCAGTCGTAAGAAAAAAGTGGAATTTTGGGTTTGGGTATGTTAATTGGTGCCAAAGTGACATTGATCTCTTTGTTGATACCATCATATTCGATCCAAACTTGCATTGGTTGGCCACTTATAAGACTCAAATTTCTGAATTCCCCATTGTTGTAAGGATAAAACCCAGCAGTTTCAGCTTTCTTAGAAATCAACCCATTTATATCTATACCAACATGATTCGCATCTATATCTTTCAACTCTAGATTCTGAATTGTATCGAGTTCTACAGCGAAAATATGGTTGTTTGTGTTACCGTTGTTGTTGTCATTAAAAATGCCAAGATGCTGACTTGGCTCAGCTCCGGGGAAAGTTTTCGTCGGAGCCACCACAAATGCAATTCCATGGCCACTTAGATTTGGGTATTCAGAAATAATGGCAAAGACAAAAGTACTTGAGAAAGATGAAACGCCATGAGAGAAATTGACAAAATTTACAGGATTTGGATAAAAGCCATGGCCAATTTTTTGCCTGGTCTCGTTGGTCAGTTTCAAGAGGCCATTTGAGGTAACAACAGCCATACCATCGAGTGATAGATTTGCAGATTGGAAGCCATGGAAGATGAAATCAGTATCTTTAGAAGCAGCTGATGAGACTACTGAGACTAGAAGCAGAGACACCACAATTGAGAGATTGAAAAGCATGGGATTTTTGTTCATCTCTCTTCCGTGGAACCGAGCATCATAAGCACCATTTCTTCGTAAGGGGCGATCAAAATTAGAAGCCATAGCGATGAGAAACTTGGAGGAACCCATTCAAAGACATTCTGCGGTAAGGAGTTTTGATGTGTTGACTTGACTTCATAATAAGTAAGTCGAGATCAATATAAATACTAAATTTATCTCATTTTTAATCAAATCATCCATTGTGGTATCAAAGCAGTGTCTAAGATATTGAGTGCTAAGAAAGCTTTTTTCTCATCTATATATTCAATTTGGAAGTAAAAATAGAAATTTTAGCAAGAAGTTATAGATGTAAACAATAGGTTCTACATTATTTGATGTGTGCGTATAAATATATTTTGAGAAACACAAATTTGTATATTGTTTTTAACAACCACTATTGATTCTTTTAAATAATAAACAACTACATATACACAACATTGTGATTTAATCAAAATCGTTGACTAAAATACTTATATTCTATTCCAAAGAAAGACAAATAATTCCATTAAAATTACGCCATAATTCATAAATGTAATAAATTACGCAACATTTATTTTATTCTTTTTTATATTATTGCTTAATAAATCAATTGACTTGAATTTAAAGAGTAGAAAGTGATTAAACAAACAAAAACAAATACATGTATATATAATCTTAGGCGTTATTATAAGATATAAAACCAAAATGATGAGAATTAGGTTAATTGTGAAGTGGTTGGCCAAAAAAATAGTGAGGAAATCAGAGAGCTTACCGTTAAACTTCACTTCAATATTCCTTGACAAAAAATGACCACTTTTGAGACGACGAGGATGATCATGAAGGGCTCTTTTTGCACAATAATTCCTATTAAAAATGGAAATAGAGAGCTGTTTTTTCTTCTCTATATAATTTAGGGTTTCGTTTTTTGGTTGAAGATAAAGAGAGTGTGATATATGAGATGGGGGAGCAAAGCTGATAGAGAAAAATACAGGACTTTGCACCTATCATTATCTTTTCTTTCTTTCCTTTTCAACTTTTATTTGGTTTAATTTTCAAATTATGAAGCTTCAAATTTGTGTTTAATTTTAATAGGTTTTTTTTTTTAAAAAAAAAAAAAATTTAAAACGTTTACTTAGAGGTAAATTTTATTTTGCATACATTCACTTTATAAAAAAAATTGAAAGTTGAAGACTTAATAATGTTTGCAATTACAAATTGATATCAACTTCTACCGTCGAGAATCGAAAGAGACGAAGTGGATAAAGAAGCAAAAGTGATGTCTCTGTTATCACTCCCCGAATCCACAAATTCATCGACTCCTTCCACCATTCTCGGACCCGTAATCTCGTCGGGAACTCCAATCTCACCGTCCAAACACCGCATCACAAGACGCATACTCGGCCGCGCCGCTGCTGTATCCTTCGAACACAGCAACCCCAATTTCAAAATCATCACTGCCTCGACCTCATTGAAATCCCCCTTCAATTTCTCGTCCATTACTTCCAATAATTTCTTCTCTTTGTACTTCTCCCAAACCCAGTCCACCAGTACTATCTCTTCCGGCACCTCCCTCGGGCCGATTGGCCGGCGGCCGCAGGCCACTTCAAGCACGAGTGCGCCGAACGCGTAAACATCAGAGCTGGTTGTGGCTTTTCCGGTTCTGTGCAGCTCCGGCGCTAGGTAGCCGACAGTTCCGACGACCCGTGTTGTTGTCGGATTCTCGCCGTGTTCATAGAGTTTGGCGAGGCCGAAATCGCTTAGTTTTCCGTTCATTTCGTCGTCGAGTAAAACATTGCTGGCCTTCACATCTCGATGAATGACCACCTATAATTTGTCGACAATAAAGATTAGAATGAAATAAGAAAAGGAAAAAACATAGTTTAGAAGTGATTTAATAACCTGTTCGTATCCTTCGTGCAAGTATAGGAGGCCGGAAGCAACGCCGTTTATGATCTTAAACCTTTGTTTCCAACTCAAAATCACTTCTGGTTTGCCGAATATGTAACTATCCAAACTCCCATTTGCCATAAACTCGTAAACAAGAAGCAGATCTTCATTTCCACCATGACGACACCATCCCAGTAATTGAACCAAGTTCCGGTGACGAAGCCGACCGATGATTGTGATTTCCGACATAAATTCACGGAGGCCCTGCTTGGATTCGTGGGAAATTCGCTTCACAGCCACGCGGGTTTTTGAATTTGGCAATATTCCTCTGTAAACTTTTCCAAATCCGCCACGTCCTAGTAGCTCTCTGTTGCTAAATTGTTTGGTTGCTAGTTCCAGTTGTTTGTAAGGGTACCGATGCGGACCAATTTCAAGCTCCCAGGCTTCGATTATGTCTATCTTCTTTTTTATTCTGTAAAGAGTAAGAAAGATTCCAGCAATGACAATCAAAATGATGAGAATTGAAATCCCAATTGCTAAATCAGAGTATGTATTCTTCGGCCCGGGAACCGAAGGCAGAGAATCAATATTCAGTGACTGGGCTGGTCCATCCGTACTGAAACTCCAACCTAAAATATAATGAGAACTCGACATTTGGCCCGTGGAGGCCGAGAACCCAATGTACATGAACTCCAAAAGAATCGGAGAGAGATCGACATTAAACGACAGAATTGGCTTCTGGGGTTTGGTGGAAAATGGAGAAAGGGCCACCGTGAGGGAATTTACAGGGGCATCATAATCAATCCAAACTTGAATTGGTGCCCCACTTTTTAGGTTTATAAATTGCTTGGTGTTCCCGTCGTTAATGAAATAAGAGGCTGTAGTAGAGGCACTGGAGATCAAACTATTGAGATCAATTCCAATGTGGTTGTCGTCGATGTCCTCAAAATGTGCATTTTTCAAGGTGTCGAACTCAACAGCAAATAAATGGTTCGAGGGGTCTCCGTGATTGGTCTCATTGAGAAGGCCTAAAAACTCTGCGGGACGCGCATGGAGGTTTTTGGAGGGCGCAATGGTGAAGGCGAGGCCATGGCCACCGAGATTCGGGAATTCGTTGACAATGGCGAAAACAAAATTGGTAGAGAAGGAAAAAGAATCGGCGTTGGAAGAGTTTTTAAAGCGAACAGGGGATTCGTAGAACACATGGCCCTGTTGAAATCCGCCATCGTCTGTGAGCTTCAAGAGTCCGTTCTCTTCGATTTTGGCGATATCCGGTAGGGTTAAGTTGGTGGCTGCGGTGGGGTCGCGAAAACCGGCGTAGAAGAAGTTGTGAGATGCGGCTGGGACAGTAAAGAAGAAAGTGGCGAAGAAAGAAAAGAAACAGAAGTTCGCCATGGGAACTGGGAAGAAGAAGCTCTGCCTCTAAGTCTATTGGTTGGAAAAAGAAGCCAAATTGTGCAAATTAGTAGGCTCTAATTAATTTAAATATATTTGAAGGCTCAGCGTTGAACAATTCTTGATGATTGATGAAATGGAGAAAAATACCATATTTTAGTCCTTTAATATCCAATTAAATCTTATCCTTTTAGTTTTAAAAGTCATTTATATGCATTAAATGATAGTGAAAAGGAAACAAACATGTATTCATTTCCATTTTTATATAAACATTTTTGCATACAAAATATATAAAAAGAAGAAACATTAAAGATTTTTTTTTTTTTTTTTTTTTTTTTTTTTTTTTTTTTTTTTACTTTTTAAGAAACTCATCCAATCCATAACTTGTATTATTAAAGACCTAAACAAATTCTCTTAAAATGAATGAATTGTTATTTTGCAATTTTTTAAAAATATTGCTATATGAACTAATATTTTAAATAGAATTGTTATATTTGCAACTAATTATTCATGTGATAGGTAAATTATCCATCTTTCTTTTCTTTTTTTTTTTTTGAATTTTAGGAGGGACTGGACTTGGGCTTATACAAACAAAACTGAGATACAAAGGAAAAGAAACAACTAAATGGGCCTAATATACAAAAGCCATTCTTAATGGGCCTGCCTTTAACAGATTGAATGTACTACTTTCTTGCTTACTCCTGCTTGGAAATATGCTAATTATGTGAGAAAAATGAAGCATCAAAACAATAGTATTTATATATATCACTTGCAGTGGTGATTATAAAATATAGTTCCATTAAACCAACCTAAGTTTTCCTTACATCACAAATGAATTCAACAACATATTCAAATAAGCTATGACAGCAAGTAAGAATAGTTTATAGATTCCAAACTAAACTGACTAACTACAAGAGTTGAGCATATTAAAATTTATCAATACACGTCTCTAAAGTTTGAACTTAGTTTGAACTTAGTTTGTATCAATCTAAACTAAACAGACACTATTTGTAATTTTCTTCATATTTGAAAAGAACAAAAACAACAAAGAGTCAAGTCAATAATTGCAGGAACCTCAGGCTAAGCCTAGAAATTAGTTAACAGAGCATGTCTTGATTTAATCATTTAGAGAAGCTTCAAAACTCGGTGGAATATGGTCAAAGTTATCAACCTCTATACACAATTATATGTTTTAACTTTTAAGCAACAATGGTTAAGTTTTTCTTTTTTATCCTGGATCGAAATTTATGTGCAGAGGTTAGATTTTGAACGAAGATATTAGCTTACATAGAGATAGATTTCATTGAAATGTGGGCCAAAATTAAGACTACAGTCAGAACTCAAATTCAATATATATGACTTATGACCATATATCAATAATTTCTTTTCTTAAATATACATCAAAGTAAGAATGTTACTACCTCAATGTTTGACTCCAAATTCCCATTTTTCTTTTACTTCTGCCTTTTCTCCAACACACTCTTTCTTAGCTACCGATTTTCCCCAAATCAGAGAACTAAGGAATTTACAAATGTTTAGTCTCTGCCGTTGAGAAGCGAAAGAGGAGAAGTTGAAAATGAAGCAAAACTCATATCCATATCCTTATTACCAGTCGATGAATATGAACTAAACTTGTTAAACGAAGAAGAAGCAAACGAATTCACAAAATCATCGAACCCTTCTCCATTCCTCCCTCCTTCCATCACTTTCGGCGCTGATATCTCCTCCGGAACTCCCATCTCTCCGTCCAGAAACCTCACCACCTGCCTCATACTCGGCCGTGCCGCCGCGGAATCGTTCGAACAAAACAGTCCCAGTTTCAATATCATCACTGCCTCAACTACATTGAAATCCCCTTTCAATTTTGGATCCATTACGTCCAGCAATTTCCCTTCCCTGTAATTCTCCCACACCCAATCCACCAGCACCAGCTCTTCTGACGAAGATTTCGGGTCGATTGGCCGCCGCCCGCAGGCCACTTCTAGCAGAAGTGCGCCGAAGGCATACACATCTGAGCTGGTGGTGGCTTTTCCGGTTCTGGGAAGCTCCGGTGCCAGATATCCCAGAGTTCCGACGACACGAGTCGTGCTCGGGTTGGCCCCGTGTTCATATAGCCGAGCGAGGCCGAAATCGCCGAGCTTTCCATTCATCTCGCTGTCCAGCAGGACATTACTGGCTTTCACATCTCTATGAATCACCACCTGTGTTAAAACAACATGTAACAACGATTAAATTCAGTCGCTTATTTAACACTTGCAAAGAAAACAAGTTCATAATATTATTTCAGTAGATTTAACAAACCTGCTCGTAGCCTTCGTGCAAGTAGAGCAAACCGGAAGCGACACCCTTAATGATTCCAAATCTCTGTTGCCAGCTCAAATTCATATCCGGGTCGTCGAAAATGTAGTTATCCAAGCTTCCATTAGCCATAAAATCATAAACAAGAAGCAGATCGCCACGGCGGCGACACCATCCCAGCAACTGAACCAAGTTCCGGTGACGAAGCCGGCCAATGCTAGCGATTTCCGACACAAATTCCCTAAGGCCCTGTTTCGATTCGTGAGAAATTCGCTTCACAGCCACTTGGATTTTTGAATTCGGCAAAGTCCCCTTGTAAACTTTCCCAAACCCACCGCGCCCTAGAAGCTCTTTATCCCTAAATCGCTTAGTGGCTTTCTTGAGCTCCTTGTAAGAGTACCGATGAGGACCGATTTCGTGCTCCCAGGCCTCGATTATATCAGCGTTTTTTATCTTCCAAATGATTAAAACAGCAACACAAATCGCGATTATCACAATCAAAACAGCCGCAACAGAAACCCCAATTGTAAAAGCAGTGTGCTTTTTCTTTGGACCTGGAACAGCAGGCAAAGAAGACAGATCCAGAGACCGGGCTTGTCCATTCATACTGAAACTCCACCCCAACACATAGTGCGAACTTGCAAGAAGCCCAGTGGAGGCCGAGAACCCAACATACATAAACTCGTCAAGAATCGGAGAGAGATCTACATTAAATGACAGAATCGGCTTCTTGGGTTTGGTGGAAATCGGAGAAAGTGCCACCGTGAGGGAATTCACAGAGGAATCGTAATCGACCCAAGCTTGAATCGGCCTCCCACTTTTCAAGGTTAGGTTCTGCTTGGTGGGTCCATCGTCGACGAAATAGGAAGCGGTGGTGGAGACATTAGAAATCATATGGTTGAGATTAATTCCGACGTGGTTATCGTTGATATCGGCAAACTCAAAATCTTGAACAGTATCGAACTCAACCGCGAAGAGATGGTTCGTGAAGTTTCCGACGTCTTTCGCATTGAGAAGGCCTAAATACTGACTGGGAAGTCCACGGAGGTTCTTCGAGCGGGCAATGGTGAAGGCGAGGCCATGGCCACCTAGAGTCGGGTACTCAGGGACGACGGCGATGACAAAAGCGGTGGAGAACGAAAAAACTTTACCGTCGGATGAGTTTTTGAAACGAACAGGGGAACTGTAAAAGGCATGACCCTGTAATCGACTGGTATCATTAGTCAGTTTCAAGATTCCGTTCTGCTCGATCTTGGCGATGTCAGTGAGAGTTAAGTTGGCAGCGACGGCGGCGTCATCTTGAAATCCAGAGAAGTAGAGCTGCTGAGATGCGACGGGGGCGGCGAGAAAGAGGAAGAAGAAGAAACAGAGTAAACAGAGACGGGCCATGATGGAAAGGGAAGGATTGGGATCTAGAAGGTTATGCTATGAATGTTGAACTAGAAGTGAAGAAGAAATTTGAAGTGGGGGGAAGAGGATAAGAAGTTGCCATGAGTTAGCAGATTTTGTTGAATTGAAATTTAGAGTAAAAGACAGAGGAGAGAGAGAGAGAGAGAGAAATGAGAATGACAATTGTGAAGAAGGCAATGGCAACCTCTAAAATGGTTGATGTCAACTCATAGTTCACATGAGGAATGAGGAACCCTTTGCTTACCCTAAATTCTTTTTATTTATTCATTCATTCCCAAGTTTTTCTAAACCTAAGTTATATTTTTCTAAAGTACATTAGACCATAGTAAATGAATTCATGGGGCAATTTTATTTAATATCTCCACCTTGCAATTATTAGATAGAAAAAAATACCACTCAAATGAATTCTTCATGGGGCAGTTCTATATGCATTTTAGGTGACTTTTAGCCATTTTCAATAAGGCCACCATTGACATGTGCTCTAAAGTTGTTTATATTTTAGGAAATATTTGAATACTTTTTCTAAAGAAAACTTTGTATACCTTTTTATTTTATTAAGGTCCCTCTCTCTATGTATAATTGCAGAGAAGGGCCTTCAAAGGGATAAAAATTAAAATAGTTGGTAATGGGGACCAATGACAATGTTACAACTTGATATTAGCAAAAATAACAAAGGTTGAAAGGAATAATTAATTTAACATTTCTTTGTCACTTTTTTTTCTCCATATTTGTGTTGCCATCAAATTTTCTTAGTTGATTCAACCATCCATAGACTTGGGCAAGGAGGTTAAAATAATCTTCCAAGCCCCACCTATTTTATTGTCTTTTGTTGTGAATCTATCAAAAACAGTTAATTAAAAATACTAAATTGAATGGTTACAATACTCGTAGGAATATAGAGAAATGAAAGATGATATTGAATATTTAAATTAAGTTCGAGTAAAACAAAGTTGTTAAGTTGATCAATTTGATCATCAAACTTCATAAACCTTTTCTCTAAAATATGTTATCCTTGGTTGAATTTTTAACATGAATATTTAACAATAGAATTAACTTAAAATACTAAATCTAAGTACTCCTAAGTATGATTCTATTTAATATACACAATAGAAATTTAGTGATAAGGAAAAATTTTCACAAGTCGCAAAAGTTAGGCAGTGAATAGATAGTTGATGTGATATTTTGAGTAGATTAAATCTTGATTAGTATCTATAAAAACAAATATTAAATTTCAATTTGAGGTTTGTTGATTTAATTTAATCGAAAAGTAATGTAAGACTTAAAGTTTGAATAAATAAGGTCAAATGGAGATCAACCTATTCATCGTATGAGTGGTATTTAATATCATGTGTGATGTTACACAACAACATTATAATAATAATAGTTGTATTTGTAGGTCAATATTACAAATATAGAAATCAATATCTTTGAGTATAGGAGACATGAATTAAGCAGTTTACAACAAAAAAATATATAAGTTATTTATTCAAAATTTAGCTTAGTCTCCAATTTATAACAGGAAGATAAATAAAACAAAAAAGAGAGACATAAATAGGGATGAAAATGAGAGAGGAGCATATAATAATTAATAATAATAATATAGCAATAATAAGAAAGTGAAATAATGATAGTGGGGAACCAATGGTGTGTGAAAAAGATAAGGATTTGGTATAAGATTTAATTATTCTTTAAAATGACATCATTGTTAATTTTGGCTTTTTTATTTCTTTACATTAAATTGGTTGTTTTGTGTATGTTTAGTTTATACTTTATATTAATATTAATAAATGAAGTAGGCAGCTGAGCAATATATGAATCTACAAAGTACAAACACCTCTTTTTATTACACATCATAATGTGTGTATTGGGTTCATTGCAAAAGTAGTAGAGTTTTGAAAAAGAAATTAGGAATAAGGGCTTCTTTTGAAACAAATTTGCTAAATACGGTAATCTTTTATTTCTAAGTACTAAGTATTAAGTAGAGTTTTGTTTTCTAAACCAAATTTAATTTAATTTTTTTAAAAAATATTAGAATTATGATAGGTTTAGAATCAACTAATGTTTAATTTTAAAAATTAGTTATTTTGAACAAAATTAAAATTGTTGACAATCACCAAGTATTTCATGGCTAAAATGGACAATCCAATTATAATTAGGGAGTGAAATATGCTTTTTGTTTTTTATTATACATAAAGTTAATTAAGTCAATTTGACAAAATTTCAAAACTCTATATTTAATAATTTGAGTTTATTTGAGTGATTAATTATTTTCTTTATGATTTAATGGCTAAAATTGGTAAAATTAAAATTAATCAAAATATAAAGTGCACACTTCTATAATTATGAACTAAAATTAAATGGTTGCTATCCATAATACATCAAGGAAAGTTTGCAAAATTAGTAAACATTTACATTTTCTAAATTACAAAAATATAAAATTTAAAAGTAAATTCTCGTTTTATTACTGTCAATTACTAGTCATTTTTATAAAAACTGCAATATGCAAAAAAAAGTATTATGAACTGCGTATTTTTTTTAAATTTGTCATCTAATGCAATTTTTCATATATTAGATTAAGTGAAACATAAATTGATGTAATTGACTGTAACTATAATTATTTGAAAAAATGTATCTAAGATCAGAAAAAACTCAAACTAATAAATTTGACCTAGAGAAAAAAATTAAGTAAATGATTTTAAATTTCTTTAAAAAAAAGAATTGAATTTGATAAACAAATTATTAAAAAGAAAACAAGTTGAAAAGAAAAAGAAAAAGAAAATGTATGTTTAAATGTGTTTTCAAAACTCAAGAATTAATTGGATTGAAGTTTAGAGAGTTGGGCGTTGGGACATTTTTATGAATGCTGTTCAACCAAATTAATGAAAAGCAGTTGAAGAAAACTTCAGACGAGTAAATTCCCACCAACTACCCCTCTATTTACTTCCCTCTCCTCATTATATATATATATTCATTTTTTTTTACAAAATTCCCAACAAAAATTAACATTTTCTTTTTAATTCTATATTACAATTAAAAATAATCCACTTGAGAAATTTAATTCTTGAAATTTCCACTAATGTTTTCTTTAATACAAAATCAATTAGTTTAGAAGGGATTTGGGGAATCAAAATCCTTTGACTACTCATCACTCAATTGATTGTGCAAATTTTGACTTTGTTCAATTCCTACGGATTTTATCTTCTTAGTTAAATAATTGGTATATTTTTAAGTGAAAGACGAGCATGATTTCGAAAAAATGTTAGACTAAAAAAAAATCTTGGAGGATGAATTTAAATCTAGAAAGCAATTTTAGTTATTTTCAAACTAGGTTGAAAATAGTTGGCTATATATATGCTTGACAAAAGTATTTATGACTAAATGATAAAAATGTTCTTAAATTAAAAATAATATTTCAAACAAAAACCCAAACTATTTTCATATAAATTTTTTTAACCTGTTTTTTTTTAAAGTTTAAGTAGTTTGAATTTATCATACAGTATAGAGTATTTTGTATAATTTAGCAAATTTACATTTGGGAATGATTAATAATGACTAATTATCTAAAGAAGACTTTTAATTAAGAATTAGTTGTAAAAGGGGATTCCAGGAATGTGATTTGACTGAAAATGAAGCAATAGTGCTGTCAAATGATCTTAATCAATCCCATTTTTTTTTAATTAATATAGTCTTTAGAAGAGAATTAAATCTCATAAAATCTGTCATTTATTTTAAATGAAAGTTCTTTCAATCTTTTAATCCAAAATATCAATCACCATATTTGAAATCCCCCAAGTTGTATGCATTTTTTAAGGTTTATTTCTCCACTAAAGATTTCTTCATTAGGACTTCTTCCAGTAATTAAGCATTTCCAAAAGAAGAATCTCATAACTGTAAACATCTCCTTTTGTTCATATTCCAACACCATGTCCACACTCTTCATTACTAACTCACACATTAACTTCTAACTCTAAATCTTACTACTTTGTCACAACTTCAATAGTTTTTTGGGTACTTATATTTAGGTTGAATTATTTAGTATTAGTAAACGTTGGGTTAGAAGTGTAAATCTTAATGCAAAGCAAGTTGAACCAAAACTGTAAGTACCTGGTCGAATGTAGCCAATAGATCCTGTTAACCCACTAGTAATGCTCTGAGTACATTACTTGGCTTTAAATCACAATGAACCACAGGAGTTTCTAATCCATGGTGAAGTACTCCATTGCTGCTGCTACATCTAAAGCTATGTCTATTCTTCATTTCAGAGTCAGCCATGGTTCTGTTCTGATCCGCCACTTCCTCTTCTGTGTAGCCAAGTTTCCAAGTTTCCATTTAGCATAAATTCCAAAATCAAGGCAAGCACTGAGGATCTTTACAAGGTTTCGATAACTTGTGTTTCTGAATACTTCACATTCGATAAGAAATCCATTTGTTCCAAGTCTATTACTTTTAATGGCAATTGAAGGTCTGTCTCTCGTTACACCTTTGTAAACGGATCCGAAACTCCCCTTTCCGATTAAATTTTCATTGCCGAAATCCCCTGTCACATGTTTCAATTTATAGTACGAATATTGTGTTTGATTCCATTCGAATAGACATGATCAAGTACTCGAGATTCAAGCAATTGCCTATTGTACTTGGAATGGGCTCGGAGAGTTGATTGTTGGCAACATCGAACTGTTGAACCATCGATAACTTGTCAATTTGAGAAGGCAAGTGACCTGTAAAATTGTTGAATGAAACATTGAATATTAAAAGA
Organism: Cucumis hystrix; assembly: GCA_025688845.1. Taxonomy (NCBI): domain Eukaryota; kingdom Viridiplantae; phylum Streptophyta; class Magnoliopsida; order Cucurbitales; family Cucurbitaceae; genus Cucumis; species Cucumis hystrix. The sequence goes on from CM046886.1 coordinate 26,771,341, forward strand.
GTTTTAAAGCTAACTATCTCATCGGGTAAGTTCCCAATTAACCCGTTTTCTGAAATATAAAAAATGGTGACACGCTCACAGTTTGTTAAACTTGGAGGAATTTTGCCACCTAAGTTGTTGTCATTAACTGTGAATTGAGATGGCTCACTTAGATTACCAAATGTTTCTGGAATGAAGCCTGAAAGAAAATTTGATTTTAAAGACAATATCTGCAAATTCTTGAGGTTTTCTAATGGAAAAGGAATGTTCCCTGTGAAGGAATTTGTAAGCAAGGATACAGAAATGAGACCAACCAAATTTCCTATTTCTTCAGGAATGGTTCCACTAAACAGGTTTTCTGCTATTAGAAGCGTATAGAGTTGAGTTAACCAATTTCCAATGGACCGTGGAAGCTGACACGTGAGTGAACTTGTGGCCACAGACAACACTTTCAGGCTAGTTGAATTGGTAAGTGAAGTAATAAAATTGAGACCTTCCATTCCATCGCTTTGTTAGATAATTAATTTCAAAGCTTAGAAACTGAATTTTCTCTTGCTTCCAAAGTGAAGGAATTTCTCCTGAAATCTGGTTTTTTAACCAGTCAAATCTTTGGAGAGGGGAGGCTTTAGAAAGTGATTTAGGAATTTGGCCATAAAAAAAATTTCCTCCAAAATACGCAATAGAAAGACTACTCGGTGCAGTAAACAAATTAGATGGAAGTTTACCAAAAACTGATATTATTCAACATATACAAAGAAGAAATGTTTCAGTTGAGTGGGAAAACCGCCAGAGATTTTGTTATCCTCAAGTTGTAAATACCATAGTCGATTGAGACACTTGTTGAGAGAAGATAGGTTACCAAATGAAGAAGGGATGGTTCGTGAGAAGTTATTTCGGCCAAGGTTCAAATCTTCATATTCTGATAAGTGATAAGCTAGAGCTACCCAAGTCAAATGGAATTCTACCATGAAGTTCATTCTCATAAACATCAATGACACGAAGCCTCAAACATCGACTCAAAGATGGCGGAATGGTTCCATGAAGACCGTTGGAACTCAAGTTCAAGACTCTAATCGAAAAAGACGATCAATCTCCACTGGAATTCTCGTAGAGAAGTTGTTGCTCTGCAGCTCAAGAATGCAAAGAAATGAAAGGTTGCTGACGGTGAGGTGAGGAGAAATTGGTCCAATGAGTGAGTAATTTCCAAGTTGGAGACCGATGACACAACGCTTGACAAAATTGAAGAGGACTCCATGCCACTTGCAGAAGGAATAAGTGTTTGGATGCCAAGAATCCAAAGACGCCATGTGGGTGGTCAATGAGTGAAGATTTGAATGAAAACAGAACTTCCTTATCAGTGGTATTGTCTAAGTGAGGATAAAGAGCAGCTTGAGGATTCTAATGGCATATAGAAAGTAATGACAAATGAAAAATATTATAAAATTGAAAGAACCCATGGATGGAAAGAACGTGTATAATTATTTGGTGCAGACTTTGGAATTGGAGGAGACTTAAAACCCTATGAAATTTGAAGATAGTTGAAGCCGAGAAACTATTAATTGGTGTAGACTTTGGAATGGGAGGAGCATGTGACAAATTAACCTAATGGCAAAAACGTATACCTATACCATACCTTTTCTAGGGCCATTTGTAACTCTATGATAACTATAGGTGTTGGGGGCAAAGATATTGGTAAGATGGAGACTAGACATGCAATTTTGAACTGCACATTATGATCATCCTATAGAAGAATAACGTTTTAAGTCAATTTGTAAGTACTCCATGAAAAGTTGAACTCACTAATTTCTATTTGATATACCTTTAATTATGAAATTATATCTTGTTTTATTTTCTAAAGATTATATTAAAAAAAATGTTATCAATTGTTTAAACACACAGATTAATCACAAATAGAATACAAAAATAATAACATATAGAAATGAAATACATGAAAAAATAATTTGGAAGTACTGATATCCTACCATATGTTGCTCTTAGACCATAAATTAAGAAATCCAAATTCAACATTCATCTGCTTTCACAATGTAACGAAAGGATGTGGATTACATATGCAACATAAAATAAAAACTAATTATTTGTACCAAAATTAATTATTGGTGATAAGAAATTAGGTGCACCCAGACATCCCAATCAAATTGGCACAATCCTTAGCACCCTAGTCTAACTTATCCCTAACAAATATATTGAATATAAAATTGTAACATACATTGTCATAGTCATTTACATATGTGCTTTCTGAACTATAATAAACAGACTTCCAGTACATGTCATATACACTAAGATAAAATAGAAAAAGAAAACGAATTGATTTGACATGCTCCACGTTGAATGGTGATGTGATGCCAAAAACCAAGCGACCAAATATGCAGAATTTTGAATTCAATTAGTGAACCCCTAATATCAAATTCTAAAACCTTAAATCAGTTTGAAAACAACCAAGAAAATGAGTTAGATTTGAATTACAAAGAGAACTAGTTTTCCTCACCCCATGTTCAAATACTCCACCAGCAAGGTGATCAAACTTAGCTAAATGTTCTTGACATGCCAACCTGAATCAAGAATTGCAAAAAGATGGCAATAAGACTCAATTTCTATCAAAAGAAAAGTCTAAACTTCAATTGTATAAAACTTTCTTAAAAGACCTACAAACTAGGACTTAAATAACCTCTCACTAAAATCTCAAGGCATTGTGAAAAGGTTGGAAAAAAATATTAAAATTACGTCATAGTTATTGAATTAAAATCTGATTAATAATATAATGTTTGGTCGGTTCATATCATCATGATTAATTGAAGTAAAAAAATGTTGACAGTGATTAAGAACATACTGGGTGTAAATAATAACAATTATTAATTTGAAGGGGTTCAACCTCACATGTATGTATGGAATACATATCTACAATGTAGTTGGTGATCATAGTCTGAAATACCACTCATTATCATAATTCAAATCATCTTCAACGTTTGGTAGTTCCACGTTGTTGCATGGTTCAATTCCATCCTCAATCTCGTTTGCAAATAGTAAGTAACCATTTGACAAATCTTGAAAACATGATCCATTTGTGTTGTTGGACTATGAGAAAAATAAAAAAAAATGTTAATTTAAGAACATGCATTATGAAAAAAATGCATCAACAAAATTAACGTATACTTGTTAGCTAGGCATGAACAAAATATAATAAAGAATAACTTTTAACGATCAAAATTTCCTAAAATTGTACATACCATCCAATAGTAGCATCTATGCAACATTCTTTATGTGAGTCAACCACAGCTTCCTCTTGTAGTTTCATGCGTTTGTTGTTCTAATTATCTACATGCATAGTTGTCATTGGCCAATTATTATTTGATGCTCGTCTTTTGTTTGAGGTCATGACCATTTTTTCTGATTTGACTATCTTTTTTCGAATCGTACAAAGCACATAGGAATCATGCACCAACCCTTCTGGTACGATAGATGGATTGAGGGTATACTCATACATAATCCATGTACAATCCTCTTTTACTTGAGATTTCTCATATCGAAATCGTTTCATAGTGCCAAGGAGGAGATTATCAATAATTGAAGAAAACACTTGTTGAGGTTTGTTCTCACCACTCCAAGTGCCACCATTAGAACCAACCTTTCGAATGATTCGAGATTTCTTTTTTTGGAGAGTGGTGAAGAAATAGATATCTTGGTTATCAACCCCTCTACATTGTTGCCATATTTGAGAGGGTTCTTGGGTGTAAAGATCGATCACCGGAAACACAAGTGGAGGAGCTTGTCCTCCCAAAACTTTGCTGTAGAGATAGTAACCCAACAGTTCTTCCTCCGTGGGACAAAAGATGTAACCCACGGGAATCAAGCTCAGATCCATCATGATCGATAAATAAAACAAAGAAAATAAGGTTTTAGGGAAATGAATATAAAGAGAGGATCGATGAGGGAAAAAGAAAAGAAGGAAGAAAGAGAGTTACTTACTGAGAAGGAGCTAGCCTTTCGAGGATTTGAATGAATTATACACAAATAAAAAAGTATATAACAAACAGTTATTTTTACTAAACAAACTAAATTATTTTTAAAACTAAACTAAAAGATCAGATTTTTACGAAATTGTACCTAATTTACTTTTTAAATTACAAATTTGACTCTCAAACATTTTTGGTCACTAGATTATGAGTTTTAGTTTCTATTTAGTCATTAGGTTTCAAAATGTTACAAATCTTTTGTGTTTTTGCTTTTCCGAACAAAATTGATGTGTCTCAAACTTGGCAAATATTTACTTTTCTTGCTAATTTTGATTTTTTGTTTGGATTTTTCCATTCTGAATCTTAAAATGAAGGCTTTGAGGACTTGGCTGATTTGATTACTACCATGACTATCATCTTATGCCTTTCATGGACTTTACTTTGCAGTTGTGGGTCCATTACCATCAGTCCTTGCAACCTTCATATTTCTTAGAATTACTTTAGTGAGTTAACAATGCCTAACATACACTGCTCTTTCAAATATTTTTGTCTATGTGCCTAATTTTTATCTTATTCAAACTGTACATCAGAACTGTAGGAAGCGCGGCAAGTTTTAGAAATCATAGTTGGGTTTTCCTTGAAGATATTTTTGCTAGGAATTTATCATCTGCGGCGAATAACATTATTTATTGCGTCTATGCTGTAGGGTCTTACTGAATGGATAATTCAATATGCATCTGGTATTAAGGTAGTATAGTTTTTTTTTCTCCTAGGTGCCTTTGACGAAGTCATGATTTTACAACACGTTGTTGGGAATAAAAAATATTCCCTAGGTTGCATATCCGTGCTTGCACATTTTGTTAGATAATATAACATTAAATTTACCTTCATCAATTAACTTAAGATTTTGGATCAACTAATGATTTCGTGTAGGTGGTCCAAGAATCTCAACGAATATTGATTTTTACTTGTTTAGCCTTCTACATATTTGAAGCCCACACGCTAGGAGTGTTAGATGATGTAATATTAAATTTACCTTCATCCTTTAGCTTAAACTTTTGAGTCAAATGTCCAAGGGTGATTTAACACATTTGAATTCTCTATTCATGTAAAGCACATGTTATTGTTTTCAACTAAAAGATCAAGTATTCATTTGCAGACTACTCTATTGGTGCCCCTTCTTCGAGTACTCTTGCAGCTTGGCTCTTTGCAAATGGTGCGTATTTTTTGAACTTGGGTCTGTGCCATCAAAAGTTTCCTTATTGCTTTAAATGTTAAGTCTATTGATTGTTTAAAGAGCTCCTCGGGTGTAATACTTTGAGAAACAATAATTTGATTCCTCCCCACCTAATTAAATTCTACCAATATTCATCTCATACTCGGCTTTTCTGTTTTATTGAATCTCAGGTTACCAAAAATGTTACACATTTCGTTCTTAAATTTTGATTTTTGTTTCAATTGAGTCATGATAAGTATCAAAATGTTTAATTTTATCCTCAAGATTTGAATTTTGTTTTAGTTTGGTCCCTATAATTAAACATTTTAAACATTTTTAATGAATACTAATTTACAAACCTTGATGTTAATTGTTATTATTTAATTTAAAGTAATTATAAACTAATATTTTAAATTTAATTTCAAAACGGATGAAAAATAGTAAAATTTAATTAATTATAGTTTCTTTAATTATTTTAAATTTATTAACATGTATCAATGGAGATGAAAAATAACTATTTTGAGATAAAAAAAAATGTAAATATTAAAATTTAGAGAGGATGAAAACAAAATTCAAATGTCAATAGTAAAATAATAATATTTGAAACCTAGAAGCTATTCAAAATTAGACCCAAAACTAAGGAATATAAGTAAAAATATACAAAATGCAAAGAAAAAATAATAATAAAAGAAGAATGAAATTAACAAAAGTAAGAGTTATCACAACTAAAAAAAGTCAAATTCATTCATTTTTAGAGGTATAAGAATAAACCAATAACCCAACAATCTAACTATTTAACCTATTTTATATAAGTTGATTGGAGTAGTTTAAAAAATTTTAAGGGTTGGATTGGAAATAGTATTAGGTTTATTTAGGTTGCTAACTCAACCAATTAAAAAATATAGATTGGATTGAAAATGTCCCGATCTAACTAATTTACAACACTATCATTATCATAGTCATAAAGCAAAACGAAACAAATACGAATACGTAAAAAAGAAGGGATGAAAGGGTGGGAAAGAAAATTAAAAAAAAAATGGCGGGAAAGCAAATAATAAAAAATAAAATGACGG
>CM046886.1:26777589-27239567 GCA_025688845.1 Cucumis hystrix
AAAGCAAATAATAAAAAATAAAATGACGGTAAAGAAATTTATATATATAAAAAAAATAGTAGGAAAGAAAAATCAAAGAAAAAAATTACATAAATGATATGAAGGTGCAAAGGAAAAAATGAAATTGAGGAAAGGTAAGTTATGTATTGAGAAGAAGCGGTCGTGGAGGAAGGTCGGCGACAGTGGAGAATCGATGTGGAAGGTGAGGCGAAGTGTGCAAAAGAGAGAGATCAAGCGTCCTATAGAATTGAGAGTTATGAATAAAGAGAGAGATCACATGATATCCTTTTATAGGTTAATTTTTTCAGGATGGGTTAATTTATTTTCTTTTTGAAATATATTATTTATTATTTTAGAATACTTAAATTTGTTTAAAAATTAAATATTAAAGTTCAACCTAATCAAACTTAAAAAATAATCCAACCAACCTTGGGTTGGATAGTTCGGAATTTCTTTTGGTTCAGTGTGATATTTTTAAAGAATCTGGATGATATTTTCAAAGAAATTCCTACATTAAAAAGAAAAAAAAAGAAAAAAAAACTCAAATTAGTTATATGGAAGGGAGTGGAAGTTGACATTAAGAAAGGGAGAAGTCCATTAGGTCAGATGTTTTAGTTGGAAAAGGCAGGGAAGAGTTAATGAGTTTAAGGCCGATCGATGATGCAGAGCTTTGATGGGGTTGGAGAGGACTCCATGCCATTGTTGGAGAAATTTTAGACAGCTTATGGATATATAAGCAAAAAAATTGAGCAGGTCAGGCCAGAAAACTACCTAATTCTTTGCTCAATAATCAATTAAAATGTTATATTAAAGGCTTACAAAAATAAAAACTACCACCTATCCACTAACTTAACCTGTTAACAGAAAATAAATTAAAAAACATTAATTTAAATAATCACTTAATTTGAATCATTGGAAAGGAGGAATTTGGATTCCAAGAATCTAAAAGGCCACTTGGGATCATTTTGATGTTGGATTTGAAGTTCAAAAGAGCTTTTTGATGGGTTAGGTTGATCAATTGTTGAGATGGGGATGGTGAGAATGAGAACGGTGAAGAAAGAGGAAGCAACTTGAGAGCAAAACGAAAACGAAGAGTGATTTCATGGAGGGGAATTATAAAAGCTTTTATTTCTTTTTTGAAATGTGATACAAGAAAGTTAATTAGTTACTTATTTATATGAAAATTTTGTAATGATGGTCTCCCTTTCAAAGATCCAAATGATTCTTTTGGTAACCTATTCAAATTTTAATGGCAAAAGTTGCCAATTCTACACTTTCAGTCGATGATTTCTCCCACCTTTCTCCAAGAGTAGTTCTCAACTCTACTCTTTGTGTTGTCTAAGGGGTTCATTAGTCTCACAACTAAAAGAATATTAGTTTTATGTCTTGTTAATCTTTATACTTTTAACTTTTATTAAAAGAACTTCAGGTGGGTATGCTTATTAAAAAGTTTTGTTTATTTAGAACTTTTCAAATGAATTAATTGTTTTCTTTTTCTAAAAAAGTATCGATAGAAGGAAGTAAAGACTTTGACTTTAAAAGAATGTGAAATTTTGTGGCAATATTCAATTTGTTCTTCAATATGCCCACATGGGAAACATGAACATTGGATACCAACATACATGCCAACTTATTGAATGACATAAAATAAAGAAAATATTTTTGCTAGGAATTTATCATTTGCTTCTATTTATGAGGGTGCGAATTTCACTTGTGTTTCCATATGTATTTATTGCAAATTTCATTTTTGGTGGAAAAAAATAAAAAAATTGCGGGAAAAAATAAAAAAAATAAAATGGCTAGAAAAAAATAATAAAAATAAAATGTCGATAAAAAAATAATAAAAAATAAAATGGCGGGAAAAACTTTATAAAAAAAAAAGAAATAGCGGAAAAGAAAAATCAAAGAAAAAAAAATACAGAAATGATATGAAGGTGAAAACGAGAAAAGGTAAGTTAAGTACTAGAAGAAGCGGTGGTGGAGGAAGGTCGGCGACAATGGAGAATCGATGTGAAGCCGAAGGTGGTGGACAAAGAAGAGATCAAGGGATGTAGATGAGAAGTTGATTAATAAAAAGAAGGTAGTATTAATAATTAGATCACATCTTGGATATCCTTTTATAAGGGTTGAATTAGTTCTCTAATTATTTATTTATTATTAATATTAAATATTAAAATTCAATCTAACCAAAAATAAAAAGATTTGATTTCTTTTTGGAAATGTGATACAAGAAAGTTAATTAGTTTGTACTCATTGGCTCCTTTTTAATTAAGATTAAGATCCAAATGATTCTTTTGAAGTTGCCAATTCTACCCTTTCGATCTTCTACAGTATGATTTCTCCCACCTTTCGTGTAGTAAATAAAAGAGTGAATTTTAATTTAATGTTTAGGGCCGAACACACATGTGTGATTATGGATTATAATTAGCAAATTAATTGGTACTAAATATCTTAAAACAGAAAAAAAAAAGTTTCACTTTTAACTTTTATTAAAAGAACTCCAATTATGTATGCTTATTAAAGTTTTGTTTTTAATTAGAACTCTTTTACTCCATAAATAACTACCAAATCATATAAATATTTCGAGGATAGTTAATGTCGTTATTGTTCTTTACTCCATTCTAGTCAAGTGATAATAAAATCATATAGAGAATTCAATCACCTTTGTATCTACACAAGCACTTAGCTTTCAACCCGATATGACTTCAATCATTCTACAAACGATATCAAAATAAACCATTTAGAATTCTAACAAGGCAGTTTTGAAAACAAATGTGGCATCTTAGCAACTTCAATGCACTAAAAACTATCAATGGAGAACAAGAAATGAAGAAAGTATAGAGAACTGGTTGATACAAGCCATGAGCTACTAACAATATTCACCTATTTTCTTTTCCAGCATAACAATTTAGACATTCACAATCTGAGTGAAAAAACTGCATATCCTCCCTTTAGCATAATACACAACTCCTACCATCGCACTAAGTTATGAAAAGTACTTTAAAATAAACAATCGTCAAAATAAAAGCTCATTAAAAATCTCTCATCAAAACTTTAAGATAAGAAAGTTATTTGCTACCCAAGAAAAGAAACTGAAGATTAACAAACAAGATAAATGACAATTCCAAAATATCTAAGAATCATTCGAAACAAGAAGCACCATACCAAGTTGAAAAGCCTAATGAAAGTATAAAAACAAATAAGTCAAGTGGAGTTTACATGCACGAACGTAGCAATTAAACTAAATCAACATACAAAAGGGCACGTAAGAAAGTTACTAACCATTTTCTAAGCTTCACTAGAAGATTTAGACAAATTTTATTCTTCAGTTATAAATCGTTAAGGAATGACAATTCATTTCAACAGAGGAAAAAACAGAAATCTTCCGGTATGACAATGCCATATGGCTAGCACCAAAGAAAATGAAGTATGACATTGTTGTGTGCAGTAGTTAGGTAATCATTATAACATGAACATTCTTAAGAAAATCAAGAACAATATGTCCAGGCAGAAATGCACAAAGCCTTAGGCAAGTACTTCTCCTTTTGAGCTGGGTTTCCATTCCTCACCTCAAGAAGAAAATAGATGATTAAGATAACAAATGGAGTCCATATTGTCTAAAACAATACATAATCACAATAAGACAATCGTAAACAAAATGTGTAATCATACTTCACTTTACCAGCTGATTGATGATGCACAGGTTAGAATGTGCACTAAAGGAGAGTGCAACCAACCCAGAAGCGCGACTTATTTCTTTCATTGCCATACGGTGATACAAGTACCTAAGACCAAGTCCTCCATTTATAAACAACCATAGTCAACGTTCTGATTAGAATTCCATTAGACTTAATAAAAATTCTATATATTAAAAAATCTCAAAGACAAAACGAAAAGATGTAAGAATTCAAAAACACACATAAAAAAAAAAAATTTCCCAATAAACTAATTGAGAGGAAGAAAAACTTGTGTTGCTAACTGTACGTCCATAAGAAACCGCATATGAAAATAGAATAACAAGAGAAATGTTGCAAAAGATACTGATAAATCAATGGCATACCTTCAAAACCAACAGTAAATAAAATAAGTGCAGCAAATGCAGCAGACTGGCTCAAGAACTCATGCAATCCAGGACGTTGGAACACAGTGAAAAAATATAGGCAGACATACATAACAACCGAGGTACAACTTTGTGTACATACATCAAAATATAGGCACCCGATGAATCATAAGATTTATATATTAGCAGATCCAGTTGATTAGAAAAAATGAAGACAAAGAAAGAAGGGCAATTAAAAGAACTATAGAAATATATTAGATAATTTCCAGAACTACCAACAAAGACAAGATAGATTCACCGAAAATATAGCCAATTCAATCCACGATGCGATTTTCTGAACTCCAAATAAACAGACTTAAATAACACAATGCGAAGGTCAATGACCATTCCATTTAAAACCCCTTCCACTAAACTAAAAAAGAAATGGCCTACCAAGGATGAAGATTGGACGCTTACCACAAAGTCAACAACAATCCCATCAATAAAAATACCCAAAAACATAAAAATAAAAAAACTGCTAGATATTTTCCACAATGTCACAATTTCCCATTAAAAGAAAGAAAGAAGAAATTGCTCACCGCTCCAAGAACGAACTCAAACCAAAACAGTCGAGACTTCATCTTCCTTTCTTATTTCTGAAACATTCACCACATAAACCTCAATCAGAAACAACAAACATGCAAACCAACAAATCATCAACCATGGAATAGAAAATCGTCGGTGCCCAAAAGCAAACAATCAACCAATTTTACCGCTTTCACAATAAAATCAAGCAGAAAAACTGTAGACCCAACTCAAATAAAGAGAAAAAAACGTAATATTCATGAACAAAAGTGCAAAAATCAGAAAAGGCACAGTGAAAGATGTACGTAATTTAAAACCAACCACATAAGTTGAAAATCTTGCAAGGTCCATTACCTCACTCAACCCCCCAAGGAAATTTCCAAATTAAGCTGAGTTTGATGACTATGGGAGATATTAGAAATACATCAACAATGTGAAGGAAAAAGGAGTTTGATTAGAAACATCAAGTAAGAGAATGATAGTAGAGTTTAGAAACAATACATCTGAATCTAAATCATCACCATTCAAAGTTTCCTGTAGATTACAATTAAAAAGGAAAATTGTCAGTGTCCTGCGTGTCATCTTCTTCACCGCCAGAATCTACATCTCCCTCAAATCTATTTTCAATAAACTGCAGCATACCTTGTTTCAATTAATTCCTTCATACCAAATTTTCAGCAAAATAGAAACAAAACTTTCAATCACAATTTATTGTTTCGTTTCAACATTGATCAATTCATATTTCGATACAATGTTCTCACAATAGTATTATACAATACATTTCAAATGTAGCCAAAGTTACAAACAAAAATCTGACAACCAAAAAAAGTTATACCAACGTCTACCCAAAATAGCTCAGATTTACCATAATTTCAAAAAAGCTCTTCAATGACATCCCAACCAAATAAAGCTACATAATTTGTACTGAAGACTATCGAGACATGGCATCTAAAAAATCATATGAAATATATGTAAGCACATGAGAATAAATAATTAAAAAGGAAGAAATTATATAAACTAAACTTATAAACGTAAAGTCAACTCATTAAAATGAACTCAAGAAGTTAATGAAATTAAAAAATAACTCATTAAAATGTATTTTCGAGTAGAAACCAAAATAATAACTTATGAACCCAGATTTGTCTCCTAATCTGAAGACTTATATAAACTAAACTTATAAAAAAAACAACAAACCCAACCTTAACTTATATATATTTTTTGTAAACAAATAATTTTACAAAAATAAAAAATAAAAGATATCTTTAATGTAAACCGACATCAATCCTTCCTCTTTGATGTCGGTTTAAAACCGACATTAAACATTCACATTTTAATATCCGTTTTTATTTTTTTCAACCGACATCAAAGGCCATATTTCTTCCGTTATTCCATATGGGTTTCCTCTTATGTCCAACTGTTCATTACCAAATCAACAACCCATTACTTTAATTAACATGATGTTTTTTAATTCTTTAAGAAAAATATCAAACTTCTATTCCTAAACTTTAATTTCAATCTTAGTATCATAATTTTAATCATATATTACAAATTTTTTTTTTAAAAAAAAAAAAGTTTATACATCAATTCTAATGGATCTAGTTGTGTAAGATAGTTAAATTAATTGATACATCTTAATAAGATTAGGATTTAAATTGATGCTAGTTTGTATAGGTTTGCATAATTAACATGGTCATAGCTTACCACCAAAGCATTAAAAACTTCCTTAGAAATCTCTACAACCCATAATTATTATGCTATTGTTGGGGGAAAATCGGGGCAACAGTTTGGTATAGATTATTGTCTATAAACTCATAGTTTTTTAATGCATGGATTTTTAGGTGCATGGAGGTTCTTTTTATTAAGACACAGTACACTTATTTGATTCGTGTGTCTTTTAGAAGTGTTTCTTGAATACTGTCAATAATAAATGTTCGAATGAAAATGAGGAGATACCTAGTGGAAGAATGAAGTACATCTTGTTCCATGCTCTTGGAATTAGCTCCAATATAGTACATTTGATTGTGATCGTATCTACCCAACATATCTATTAAATTCTCCATGAAGAAGACTGTATCATCATCTCCCATCACGAACCACCTTACATTTTCTAACCCCATTTTATATGTTTCCTTGATTATCCTAGCCACTCTGATTGCAGATCGAAAACAGTACCGCCTGTTAATAATAAGCATGCAAAATATAATTAAGAATAATTTTTAACGTTCAAGATGAATTACTATTCAATAGGAGCATTGATGCAACATTCGTTCTGTCAGTCAACCACAACTTCATTCGATGCAACATTTGATCAACCTTGAAAACATGATTCCATTTGTCTGGAAATGAAGCAATAGTGCCGTCAAATCTTAATCAATCCCAATTTTTTTTTATTAATATAGTCTTCAGAAGAGAATTAAACCCCATAAAAATCTGCAATTTATTTGAAATGAAAGTTCTTTCAATCTTTTAATCCAGAATATCAATCACCATATTTGAAATCCCCCAAGTTGTATCCATTTTTTAAGGTTTATGTCTCCACTAAAGATTTCTTCATTAGGACTTCTTCCAGTAATTAAGCATTTCCAAAAGATGAATCTCACAACTGTAAACATCTCCTTTTGTTCATATTCCAACCCCATATCCATACTCTACATCACAAACTCACACATTAACTTCTAACACTAATCTTACTACTTTGTCACAACTTCAACATTTGTTTGGGTACCTTACAATTAGGTTGAATTAGTATTAGTCAAAGTTGTTGGGTTAAAAGTGTAAATCTTAATGCAAAGCAAGTTGAACCAAAACTGTAAGTACCTGGTGGAATGTAGCTAATAGATCCTCTTAACCCACTAGTAATGCTCTGAGTACATTACTCGGCTTTAAAACATAATGAACCACAGGAGTTTCTAATCCATCCGTTTTCTGATATATTACTCGGCTTTAAAGCTAAAGATCTCATTCGCTAAGTTCCCAATTAACCCGTTTTCTGATATATCGGAAACGGTGAGACGCTCACAGTTTGTTAAACTTGGAGGAATTTTGCCACCTAAGTTGTTGTCATTAACTGTGAATTGAGATGACTCACTTAGATTACCAAATGCTTCTGGAATGAAGCTTGAAAGAAAATTTGATTCTAAAGATAATATCTGCAAATCTTTGGGCTTTAGAAAGTGATTCAGGGATTTGGCCATAAAAAAAATTCCCTCCAAAATACGCAATAGAAAGACTACTCTGTGAAGTGAACAAATTAGATGGAAAACCGCCAGAGATTTTGTTATCCCCAAGTTGTAAAAGACCATAGTCGATTGAGACAACCCATTTCAAGTGGGATTGGACTCTCTAAATTATTTGTAATTTAGATTCAATTTGTGAGAGAAGATAGATTACAAAATGAAGAAGGGATGGTTCGTGAGATGTTATTTCGGCCAAGTTTCAAATCTTGAAGTTCTGATAAGTGATAAGCTAGAGCTACCCAAGTCAAATGGAATTCTACCATGAAGTTCATTCTCACAAACATCTATGACACGAAGCCTCAAACATCGACTCAAAGATGGCGGAAGGGTTCCATGAAGTTCGAGACTCTAATAGAAAAAGACGATCAATCTCCACCAGAACTCTCGCATAGAAGTTGTTGCTCTACAGCTCAAGAATGCTAACAAATTAAAGGTTGGTGAGGTGAGGAGAAACTGGTCCAATGAGTGAGTGATTTCCAAGTTTAAGACCGACGACTCAACGCTTGACAAAATTGCAGAGGACTCCATGCCACTTGCAGAAGGAGTAAGTGTTTAGATGCCAAGAATCCAAGACGCCATGTGGGTGGTCAATGAGTGAAGATTTGTATGAAAGCAGAGCTTCGCGATCAGTGGTATAGTATAAGCGAGGATAAAGAGCAGCTTCAAGGATTGTAATGGCATAGAAAGTGTGACAAATGAAAAACATCATAAAATTGAGAGAACCCATGGATGGAAAGAACGTGTATTATTTTAGTGCAGACTTTGGAATGGGAGGAGACTTAAAACCCTATGAAATTTGAAGATAGTTGAAGCTGAGAATTTATTAATTGGTGTAGACTTTGGAATGGGAGGAGCATGTGACAAATTAACCCAATGGCAAAAACGTATACCTATACCCTACCTTTTAAATAAGATGAAGACTACACATGAGCAGGCTGTGTGGAAAATCTATTCTAAACTACTCATTATGAACGCCCTATGAAAGAATGACTTCTTAGGTCAATTATGACGGATGATTCACACAGCTTCTTGTACCACAACAAGCACTACAACAACAGTTGAAGCGATTAATTTTTTAAAACATAGAGGCATTAAGGGCAAAGAAATTGCGAAATTACCTATCAATTTATTTGTGGTGGGCTTTGGAATGAATGAGAGGATACTTAAAATAGTGCAGGTAACAAATTAACCTATGATCACAAGATTGTATACCCCATCTTTTGGGTAAGACGAAGACTAAACATGCAATGATCTTACATAAGGATGATTTTCTAGGGCCATTTGTAACTCTATGATGACTATAGGTGTTGGAGGCAAAGATATTGGTAAGATGGAGACTAGACATGCTATTTTGAGATGCACATTATGATCATCATATAGAAGAACAACGTTTAAAGTCAATTTGTAAGTACTCCATGAAAGGTTGAACTCACTAATTTCTATTTGATATACCTTTATTTATGAAATTATATCTTGTTTTATTTTCTAAAAATTATGTTGAAAAAAATGTTATCAATTGTTTAAACACACATATTAATCACAAATAGAAAAAATAATAATAACATATAGAAAAAATAATACATGAAAAAATAATTTGGAAGTACTGATATCCTACAATATGTTGCTCTTATTAGACCATCAATTAAGAAATCCAAATTCAACATTCATTTGCTTTCACAATGTAACGAAAGGATATATTGAAAGTGGATTACGCGTAACATAAAATAAAAACTAATTATTTATACCAAAATTAATTATTGGTGATAAGAAATCAGTAGGTGCACCCAGACATCCCAATCAGATTGGCACAATCCTTAGCACCCTCATCATCTAACTTATCCCAACAAATATATTGAATATGAAATTGTAACATACATTGTCATAGTCATTTACATATGTGCTTTCTGAACTATAATCAACAGACTTCCAGTACATGTCATATACACTAAGATAAAATAGAAAAAGAAAACGAATTGATTTGACATGCTCCAGGTTGAAGGAGGATGTGATGCCAAAAGCCAAGCGACCAAATCTGCAGAATTTTGAATTCAATTAGTGAACCCCAAATATCAAATTCTAAAACCAGTTCGACAACAACCAAGAAAATGAGTTAGATTTGAATATATTACAAAGAGAACTAGTTCCTCACCCCCAAGTTCGAATCCTCCACGAGCAAGGTGATCAAACTTAACTGAACGTTCTTGATATGCCAACCTGAATCAAGAATTGCAAAAAGATGGCAATAAGACTCAATTTCTATCGAAAGAAAAGTCCAAACTTTAATTGTCAAAAACTTACTTAAACGACCTACAAACTAGGACTTAAATAACCTCTCATTAAAATCGCAATGCATTGTGAAAAGGTTATAAAAAAATATTAAAATTACATCATAGCTACTGAATTAAAATCTGATTAATAATATAATGTTTGGTCGGTTCATATCATAATGATTAATTGAAGTAAAAAAATGTTGACTGTGATTAAGAACATACTAGGTGTAAATAATAAAAATTATTAATTTGAAGGTGTTCAAACTCACATGTATGTGTGGAATACATATCTACAATGTAGTTGGTGATCATAGTCTGAAATACCACTCATTATCATAATTCAAACCATCTTGAACGTTTGGTAGTTCCACGTCATTGCATGGTTCAATTCCATCCTCAATCTC
Organism: Cucumis hystrix; assembly: GCA_025688845.1. NCBI lineage: Eukaryota > Viridiplantae > Streptophyta > Magnoliopsida > Cucurbitales > Cucurbitaceae > Cucumis > Cucumis hystrix. The sequence goes on from CM046886.1 coordinate 26,788,124, forward strand.
GTTTGCAAATATTAAGTAACCATTTGACAAATCTTGAAAACATGATTCCATTTGTGTTGTTGGACTATGAGAAAAAAAAAATAGTTTAAAACATGCATCGTTAAAAAAAAATGTTAAAAAAATGCATCAACAAAATTAACATGTACTCGTTAGGCATGAACAAAATATAATTAAGAATAACTTTTAAAGATCAAAATTAATTAAAATTGTACACACCATTCAAGAGGAGCATTGATGCAACATTTGTTATGCAAGTCAACCATAGCTTCATTCGATGCAACATTTGATACACCTTGAAAACATGATTCCATTTGTGTTGTTGGACTATGAGAAAAAAAATAGTTTAAGAACATGTAGTGTTAAAAAAAATGCATTGACAAAATTAACATGTGCTCGTTAGACATGATAATTAAAAATAACTTTTAATGATTAAAATTAATTAAAATTGTACATACCATTCACTATGAGCATTGATGCAACCTTCGTGCTGCAAGTCATCCAAAGCTTCATTTGATGCAACATTTGATAAACTTTGAAAACATGATGCCATTTGCGTTGTTGGACTATGAGAAAAATAATTATAAAAAAAAAAAGTTAATTTAAGAACATGCATCATGAAAAAAATGCATCAACAAAATTAACGTATACTTGTTAGCTAGAAATGAACAAAATATAATAAAGAATAACTTTTAACGATCAAAATTTCTTAAAATTGTACATACCATCCAATAGTAGCATCGATGCAACATTCTTTATGTGAGTCAACCACAGCTTCCTCTTGTAGTTTCATGCGTTTGTGGTTCTGATTATCTACATGCATACTTGTCATTGGCCAATTATTATTTGATGCTCGTCTTTTGTTTGAGGCCATGACCATTTTTTCTGTTTTGACTATCTTTTTTCGAATCGTACAAAGCACATAGGAATCATGCACCAACCCTTCTGGTACGATAGATGGATTGAGGGTATACTCATACATAATCCATGTACAATCCTCTTTTACTTGAGATTTCTCGTATCGAAACCGTTTCATAGTGCCAAGAAGGAGATTATCAATAATTGAAGAAAACACTTGTTGAGGTTTGTTCTCACCACTCCAGGTGCCACCATTAGAACCAACCTTTCGGATGATACGAGATTTCTTTTTTTGGAGAGTGGTGAAGAAATAGATATCTTGGTTATCAACCCCTCTACATTGTTGCCATATTTGAGAGGGTTCTTGGGTGTAAAGATCGATCACCGGCAACACAAGTGGAGGAGCTTGTCCTCCCAAAACTTTGCTGTAGAGATAGTAACCCAACAGTTCTTCCTCCGTGGGACAAAAGATGTAACCCACGGGAATCAGGCTCGGATCCATCCTAATTGATAAATAAAACAAAGAAAAAAAGATTTTAGGGAAATGAATATAAAGAGAGGATCGATGAGGGAAAAAGAAAAGAAGAAAGAAAGAGAGTTACGTACTGAGAAGGAGCTAGCCTTTTGAAGATTTGAATGAATTATACACAAAAAATAAAAAAGTATTATAACAAACAGTTATTTTTACTAACCAAACTAAATTATTTTTAAAATTAAACTAAAAGATAAGATTTTTACGAAATTCTACCTAATTTACTTTTTAAATTACAAATTTGACTCTCAAACATTGTTGTTCACTAGATTATTAGTTTTAGTTTCTATTTAGTCATTAGATTTCAAAATGTTACACATCTTTTGTGTTTTTGCTTTTTCGAACAAAATTGATGTGCTCAAACTTGGCAAATATTTACTTTTCTTGCTAATTTTGATTTTTTGTTTGGATTTTTCCATTCTGAATCTTAAAACGAAGGCTTTGAGGACTTGGCTGATTTGATTACTGCCATGACTATCATCTTATGCCTTTCATGGACTTTACTTTGCAGTTGTGGGTCCATTACCATCAGTCCTTGCAACCTTCATATTTCTTTGAATTACTTTAGTGAGTTAACAAAGCCTAAGATACATTGCTCTTTCAAATATTTTTGTCAATGTGCCTAATTTTTATCTTATTCAAACTGTACATCAACTGTGGGAAGCGCGGCAAGTTCTGGAAATCATAGTTGGGTTTTCCTTGAAGATATTTTTGCTAGGAATTTATCATCTGCTTCTATTTACGAGGTGTGCGAATTTCACTTTTGTTTCCATATGAGAAGTGTCCAAAATGGGAAATAACATTATTTATTGCGACTATGCTACAGGGTCCTACTGAATGGATAATTCAATATGCATCTGGTATCAAGGTAGTATAATTTTTTTTTCTCCTCCTTTCTTTACCCCTGGGTGCCTTTGACAAGTCATGATTTTACAACACGTTGCGTTCGGTATCAAGATAGTATAATTTTTTAATCTCAGGTTACCAAAAATGTTACACATTTCATAAAGGAAGAATGAAATTAATAAAATTAAGACTTATCACAATTAAAAAAGGGTGGAAAAGAAAATAAAAAAATTAAAGTGGCGGGAAAAAAATTAAAATGGCGGGAATAATTTTTTTTAAAAAGTAAAATGGCGGGAAATTAAAAAAAAAAAGTAAAATGGCGGGAAATTTTTTTTTAAAAAAAAAGAGTAAAATGGCGGGAAAAAAATAAAATGGCTGGTAAACCTTTATAAAAAAATAGCGGAAAAAAAATACATAAATGATATGAAGGTGAAAACGAAAAAATGAAAACGAGGAAAGGTAAGTTAAGTTACTTACTGAGAAGAAGCGGTGGTGGAAGGGACAGTGGAGAATCGATGTGGAAGCCGAAGCCAACAGTGGAGAATCGATGTGGAAGCTGAAGGTGGTCAAAGTGCGCAGAGGAGAGATCAAGGGGTGTAGAGAACTTAGAAGTTGATTAATGAAAAGAAATAATTAGATCACATCTGGGTATCCTTTTATAAGGATTGAATTGGGTTCTCTAATTATTTATTTATTATTTTAAAATACTTAAATTTGTTTAACTCATTTTAATAACTAAAATTTCATAAAACTTAAATATTAAATATTAAAATTCAATCTAACCAAAAATAAAAAACTTTGATTTCTTTTTGGGTATGTGACACAAGAAAGTTAATTAGTTACTTATTTATATGAAAATTTTGTAGTGATTGCCTCCCTTTTAATTAAGATCCAAATGATTCGTTTAGTAACCTATTCAAATTTTAATAGCAAATGGACTGAAGTTGCCAATTCTACTCTTTCGGTCTTCTACGGTATGATTTCTCCCATCTTTCTAACTCTACTTCGTGTAGTCTAAGGGGTTTATTAGTCTCGCAACTAAAAGAATATCAGTTTTATATCTTGTTAATTTCTTATACAGTAGATTTTAATAAAGAACACAAATGTGTGATTATGGATTATAAATAGCAAATTTAATTGGTACTAAATATCTTCAAACAAAAAAAAAGTTTCACCTTTAACTTCTATTAAAAGAATTCCAATTGGGTATGCTTATTAAAGTTTTGTTTTTAATTAGAACTCTTTTACTCCATAAATGACTATCAAATCATATAAATATTTTGAGGATAGTCAATGTCGTTATTGTTCGTTACTGCATTCTAGTCAAGTGATAATAAAATCATATAGAGAATTGTATTGTTCTTTAAGTTTTCCCATTTCACTTAATATAGTTAATGACAGGTCTTTTACTTCACATACATTACTGTGGCATTGAAGAACTTTCAAAATGGAGTTAGCGAAGACTTCTCAAATGAATGAATTGTTTTCGTTTTCTAAAAAAGTAACAATAAAAGGAAGTAAAGACGACTTTAAAAGAATGTGAAATTTTGTGACAATATTCAATTTGTTCATCAATATAATGACAAGATGCCCACATGGGGAACATGAACATTGGACACCAACATACATGCCTACGAAGGACATAAAATAAAGAAAATATTTGTCTCATAAGATGACATGCTCTATATAAACAAGTTTAACTAAATTAAAATTTATATCTTATAATAACATTTAATGAATGCCTTACAAAACTTTATCATAATAATATGCTAAAATGAGTCTAGCTAGAATGTGAATGATTAATATTTATATTTTTAATTAATTTAGTTCTTCTTATTGCATTCGGTGGGATAAACAAATGAAATATGGACATAAAATGCTGTGTGTGAATTTCTTATAATGGAGGTGTAACGCTTTCAAAGAGATGACAATCTCTGATGTGGACTTCCACTTGTCCATCTATGCTATTTTTATCATGAACGACGTTACAACACTGTCTTCGTGGTGCCTGCACATTCAATAATGATTTAAATCTATTAGCCGAAGTTCAATAATACTCTTAGACTAAATTCAGAAACTATGGTATGAGTACTAAAATATAAGTGTAAGTGTGTATATTGTTTACCTGGCTCCACAGACGGCGATCGAACTCCGACGCAGAGACGTTGAAAGACTCAACATCCAAAGCAGGAGCGTAATCGGGGCGGTCACAACGAGCCTCCTCCACATACCTCTGGTAGGTGGTCAATGTCCGCCACCGACGGCTGCCCAATCTCTCCGACGAATTCAAGAAATAAAGAATCGGTCTTTGACACGGGTCGGAGCTTACGGGTTGGGTATCAAAAGTGAAGGGTTCATTGCTATTTGTCCTCCATGTTTGGTAAGTGAGAAATGCGGTTTCCATTTCTTTGGCAGTGACCAGCCTTGGATATAACTGTACACTGTAGCCCCATGATACGGAAATGGACCAATTCCGAACCGTGTCGTAGCAAAAACTGTGTTGAAGGGCTCGACTTGGGTCCGTTTCATAAGCTTTGTGGAGTTTCTTGAGCGAGTCAGGTTGGGTCATGGTTGGGAATATGGTCTGCACGTAGTCTAGGTGGTGGAGCGACACTAACGGCGCTATTGGATGTGCAGCTAATATTCCATATGGGTTTCCTCTTATGTCCAACTGTTTATTACCAAATCACAACCCATTAATTTAATTAACATAATGCTTTTTAATTCTTCAAGAAAAATATCAAATTTCTATTCCTAAACTTTCAATCTTAGTATCATAATTTTAATCATATATTACATTTGATTTAAATAAACTTAGACGTGATACATAGTTTTTTTAGTTTATACATCAATTCTAATTGATATAGTTGCAGAAGATAGTTAAGATACATCTAAATAGCTTAGGATTTAAATTAATGCTAGTTTTGTATAGGTTTACATAATTAACTTTGGGCATAGCTTACCACCAAAGTATTAAAAACTTCCTTAAAAATCTCTACTAACCATAATTATTATGCTATTGTTGGGAGAAAATTGGAACAACAGTTTGGTATAGATTATTGTATATGAACTCATAGTTTTTTAATGCATGGATTTTTAGGTGCATTGAGGTTCTTTTTATTAATACACAGTACACTTACTTAATTTTTGTGTCTTTTAGAAGTGTTTCTTGAATACTGTCAATAATAAATGTTAGAATGAAAATAAGGAGATACCTGGTGGAAGCCATGCTCTTTGGTGAGTGGAACACCAATCTCGGAGATGCAGCCCTGAATTTTTTGATCGGAGCCATACATATGAGCATAACGATCGATGCAACCGTCTAAAATTTGAACGAGCACGGTGGCGAGAGGGTAGCTAATGGCGAATCCACCACCGCCGTAGGCCATGGTGTAAGAATGAACTACATCTTGTTCCACGCTCTCGGAATTAGCTCCAATATAGTACATTTGATTGTGATCGTATCTACCCAACATATCTATTAAATTCTCCATGAAGAAGACTGTATCATCATCTCCCATCACGAACCACCTTACATTTTCCAACCCCATTTCATATGTCTCCTTGATTATCCTAGCCACTCTGATGGCAGATCGAAAACCGTACCTGTTAATAATATGCATACAAATGTGATTAAATACTTACTCATAAATTACACATTTACCTCCCATAACATATAATCATTTTCGTAAAATTTGAATCATATCTCTTAGTCACTGGGGTTGTTAGTTGATCTATACTTGCTTTGGAAAAATAATAATTTATATTTTAATGATCTCCCAAATGCTTTCTCAAGCTGATCTCAAGCAAGGGAGAGCTAGAATATATAATTGAATGATTAAATACTACAATAATTTATCGGTTCAAGTTTGAGTTCAATTCATGCTCAAACCCTCGTGGTTGCAGATCAAGATATAATCAAATATTAGCATCTCACTCTCTCACTCTCTCACCCTATGATTATTATTTTAGCTTTTGAGTTGAGTAGTGATTTTAATCGTACCAGCAAGTGTAGTTGAATTTCGAGGTATCATCGGAGACTCTGTAGGGTGGAGAGGATTCCGGCCAAGAAAATTCTGGCCTTTCTTCAATCCAAACAAATCCACGAGTAACGTTCTTCTTCCACCAGAGCTCGCAGTAATGGCGTCGCTCGTTCCACGTCTTGACGGAGCCACCAATGCCAAAAACAAGATGAGAAATATTCGTCAGTTGTTCTCCGGCATCGAAAGCCTTCATCTTCCGGTGGTTTGAATACCGGTGTGCATCATAACAGCCACGACAAGTGGGGTTCTGGTCAGAAAAAGTAAGGTAAAAGAAGAGAGAAAAAGAAGCTACGACGGAGAGAACGAGAACAGCTCTAAGAAGAGGAGAAAATACATCGATCGGCCTTAAGACAAAAAATTTGAAAGGTTTTAATGAGTTTTGAATGGACATTTTGATTGTTTGAATTCAGAATGAAAATTTGGTAATGAGAAAGAAAATTGAGAAGAAAAAAGGGAAAGAAATATGAGAAATAATGGGTTTGGAGTTGTAACGTGTGTGCTCGTAGTTATGTTCATGATCGTGCCACATTCATTCATATTAAAAAAAAAAGGGTTTGATTCTTTTATTATTATTAATTTTGTAAAGTATTTTTTAATAAAAATTTCTTTAAAAAGAGTGAATGCGTTGTTAGAAAAATTAGGCAAAAAATAATGTGGATGTTCAAATACAATTGGTTGCGACAAATATTGACCTTATTTATGATTTTAAATGGATTAGTTGCGAAATTATTGATTATTTCGTCTTTGTTTAGATGGTAAATATCTTCCCAAATATGGCTATCGTATCTTTCAAATTCTTTTACCCAAATTGAAATTTTCTAAATTTCATTTTATTTTATGCTTCCATATTTACAATTATTGTCTAAAATGAATTTATCATTTTCTACTTTTATATTTTTGGTCACTTTCCTTCCTTGATTATTTTATTTTAGTCTTTTTTTTTAATAAGCTCAAACTCAGGTTAAAATGGAAGGATTGAAAGTTATAGTAAAACATACCTAAATTTGTGAGACTTCCCTCTTTTACCTCCAATGATAAATTTATTTAAAAAAGTATGAGTAATATATATTGTATTGTAACAGCTGTGTCATGTATAATTTGTCATGATCCTAAGGAGTGATGGTCTCAAAGGGATTGCAAGGTCTGATACGGACGTTGACCACACTCTCCACTCCACCGCCGGCGCCATGGCTTCTTGTACCATTCACCACCTGCCAACAGTGTCTACATGGAGCCTTCCAATCCTTTTTTATAGATATATAAAAAAAGAAAGAAAGAAAAATGCCGGCTTTGTCTTTTATTTTAAAATTAAATTACTAATTTTATCGTTTTGTTATTGTTAGATTAAAAGATTTTTAATTTAAATCATATATAATTTAATGAATAATTAATGTAAATAACAAAATTGTTAGAAGAAATGTTTTCAAAAACCTAGTAAAATTGTTGATTTTGATATTGATGTTATTATTACGTTCCATCTTAATCTTGCAAGTCTTTCTCTTATTTTCATTAATTTCTTTGGGAAATTATCAAAAATGGGATAACTTTTAAGGGTATAAAGAGTTTTGGGATGGATTAAAAAAAAAAAAGATGATTGTTAGGACAAATTAACTAGGAAAAGTCTATATTGCCCTTAAGTTAAAAAAAATCCTAAAAATAAACTTTTTACTATTCTTCTCCTTTTCCTCCCTCATTTTCGGCTTTCTCCTTCTCTCACTCTCTTGAGCAAAATGGAGTGACTTCAACTTTCTCCTTTCTCAGTGGCCACTGTGGTCGATTATTCAAGCCTTTGTGATGGTCAGTCCATGTGTGGCGTGCAAGATTTTGCATCAAAGAATGCATAGAGAAATGCATATTGGCCCTCTATTTTCCTCCCTCTTAGCCTCTCAAGTTCACCATTGCTCACCGCATCTTCGACACTAACAACATCATCAAATTGCGTCAGGTACTTTCTTAATCCCTAATTTTCTACTTCTCTCCTTCAAATTTCGAGTGTTATCTTCTTGTTTCTAGGTTGAAAATTGACCAAAAACCATCAAATTAGTTTGAAAATTCTGTTTGAGCAATTGATGTCATCTCTGGCTGGAATGAAATTAGTACTGAAATTGATCAAACGAAATCCTAATAGATTCAACTCATTATGGTAATTATCCCATCATATTGTGATTGCTTCCAAAACATGTCATTGCTATAATTTGCTTTCTTTTTTCATTTCCTAAAAAACATCAACTCCTGAAGAAACTCTGTGTAGCTGCCAAAAGAAGAATGGGTTCCAATTAATCGGTATGTAATGTTCTTTTACAAATAGTTGTTGCCCTGGGTACCATGATTCGATGAATTTGATGGCACTATTTCCTTGTAAACATACTGTACCATATATTTTATCCATACCCAGCAATATTCTTACTCATAATTGTGCATTTCTATATCTATACATTTACACACGGTGTAGGATGTTTACCTCTTGAAAAAACAACCTACTGTATCTATCATAGCACTAGGAATGCAATAGGATTTACATTAACAAAGTTCAAGTATCCTTCAAATTGACAAAGTTCAATTTTTTTTTTTTTTGTTAATGTTCTTCTTTTTTGGGTTTCAGCTTTAAGTTCAATTGTTTTTTTAATGTTCTTCTTTTTTGTGCTTCAGCTCTACCTTTTTTTAAGTAATTAATGAGTTGCTGACTTGTGTTCTTTTGCTTCCTATGATATGAAGTTTGTTGGGTTGTGTGGATACTAGATTGTGTGGATTCTCCCCTGTAATTTCTTATTACATCTCCATTTATTGATTTTTTCTTCAATTTTTTTTAAATTATTGTTGGCATGTGAAGGATTTGGACATAATATTTGCATTCCCCTTAGACCCAAATGTGAAAATTGTAGTGTTAGTGACCTATGCTCATCTGCATTCAAGAAGTCTTCAACACCATCTCCCAAATTAAATGGTTCAAGTTCTACCAAAAAGTTGTGATCATCTTTTTGTATGAATGAATATATTTACTCCATCCTACATTTTGCCCAAATTTTTTGTTTTCTATCTTTTTGTTTTTTTGTTTTTTTTTTCTTTGACACCATAACGGTTTACGGATTTAGACGTTCCATTATGGTTTCTATCACCAAGTGTTGAATAGATAGATAGGTGGATATTGAAGGGTCCAAAATTTGCTTAAATGACACTTTTTAAATCTCAACCACCTAAAAGGTTCTTAAGAACTGCTACATTTCACTCTCAACCTCTTAAAAAGTGCTACATTCCAACTCTAAAAACAGTTGGGATGTTTTCATTTTATTCTACTAATTTTCATGATGCTTGAATATAATAGCTCCAAATTTTCATCCAGCAAAATTAATCAAACATAATAAGATTGTGAATTCTTCATAGATTATAAGGATTTCGATTGATCAATTTCAGTACTAACTTCATTCTAGCCAGAGATGACTTCAATTACTCAAATAGAATTTCCAATCTAATTAGATGGTTTTTCTTCAAGTTTTTAAGGTTAATTTTCAATTTCCACAGCGGAATTCATAATTTCTAAACCTAGAAACAAGAAGATAACACTCCAAATTTGAAAGAGAGAAACAGAAAATTAGGGATTAAGGACGTACCAGAAGCAATTTGATGATGTTGCTAGCGCCGAAGATACAGTGAGCAATGGTGAATGTGAGAGGCTCAGAGGGAGGAAAATAGGCCGCCAATATGCATTTCTCGCCGCATCTCCGTTGAAGAATCTTGCACGTCGCATACGAACTAACCACCACGGAGGCCTGAACGGTCAACGACGGTGCAAGAGACGCGACGATGACTGAGAAAGTCTATATTACCCTAAAAATCTTTTTTTTTTTAAAATAATCCATCTCAAAACTCTCTGTACCCATCCAAATAATCTCATTTTTGGCAATTTTCCAATTTCTTTCTTCCAACGTTAAAACTTTTGGTATACTTTTATCCAAGAGTTGAATCGAAGTCCGTAATTGCGTATTTGTACCTGGTCACCGTCCGGTTCGGGGCTTCGACCGGGTCCAGTAGAAAAAGAATCAGCATCAGGCATGGGTCTAACTGGACCGACCGGGTGTTGAAAGTGAAAAGCTTTCACCCGTCGCTCGAAGACTCTTCAATACCTCTGAAAAGTCTGAAAGCTTTTCTCCATGTATTTGGGGTGGCCAGCCATGGGTAGAGCTGGACGGTGTAGCCCCACGAGACCGAAATGGACCAATTACGAGCCGAGTCGTAACAGAAGCTCTGTTGAAGGGTCTGATTTTAAAGCCCTTAAGGACTCGATTTGGGTCATTGTTGGTAAAATGGGGGGAAGTAGTCGACGTGGTGGAGTGATACCAATGGATCCGTTGGGTGCGCTGCCAATAAACCGTATTGGCTTCCTGGAATATCCACCTCCAAATTCGTCACACACACTCAATTTTAGTTTTCATATATTGTTCAATGGTCACTATGTATAATTTATAATAGTAAAAATATATATACAATTCATAATCGGTTCAAAAATTCATCATTCAGTTTTTTCTTTGTTCATTCCTTAGATTTTTGTCTATTTAATCTAAAATTTGTATTTTGTAGGGCGTAAAACTGGAAAAAAAAAAAGACTCATCAAACAGTTTTTAAATTTTGAAGAATTGTTCAATAAAATGGAAAGTTTATACTTGTTTGAAAATATTTGATGAGTTTTGTGATTTACTATAACTTTCCGTGAATTTTAGAAAATTTTAGCTAAGTTTAGAAAAAATGAACTAATATGGAGAGAAGAAAGACTTGGAGAAGAGAAGACTGAGTTGATGGAAGGCAGTGTTTAGTCAATGGGGACACTAATTACCGTAACGCAAGCATGTACTGTCTGATCTCCACCCTACAGACTACATCTGATAATTGTGATCGTATTTCCCCAAAACGTTAACCAAATTCTCCACAAAGAAAACGGTGTCATCGTCGACATCACAAACCACCGCACATTTTCCAACCCCAATTCGAAGCTCTCCTTCACGATCCTCGCCAGCGCGATGGCTGACCTGGAGCCGTACCAGCAGGTGTAGCTGAAATCCGACGTGTCGGCTGAGACTCTTTAAGGTGGGGAGGTGGCGGGCCACGTGGCGCTGGCTTCTCGTCCACTCATACGAATACCTACGTGTGATGTTGGGGTAGCTTCCACGTCCATAGCTCGCAGTAGCTTTGACGCCTTTGGTGGACCCCGGTATCCCGAAGAGGATGTGAGATATGTTCGTCGGTGGTTGCGAATCCGGAGACCACGGTGGAAGTTGGGGCAGTTATTGAGTGGTTTGAGGGTGAAGGAAAAGAGGAGGGAAAGAAAAGCTATGCACCAAAAACAAAAGGCAAGTGAGATTTTCAAGAATAATTTACTGGATTTTACTGAATTCTCATTCAGAATCTTCATTGTGTTTTACAAAAATGATCCTCCTTCGTACAGGTAATATACGAAAAAAAAAGTAAACTTGTTATATTGGATCACTAAGGTTTTATCGGGCTTCCATCGAAACTCTGGGCTGTGAACCAGGTAGTTTAGTTTTGTGGACCATCTCATTTCGGCTCTGTTTTTTTTTTTTTTTTCGTTTTCTTTTCATTTATTTCCATTGTAATATCACTTTGACATCAACAAGTATATCGGTTAAACTAATATACTCTTTTTTTAATGTATATCAGTCTACTTACATTCTTTACTATTGGTAGTAAGAAATATATCATTTATGCACCTGATATAAGCCATAATTTTAATTGTGCATGGTGAAAGAATTTTTTTTTTTTCATTTTGATATGGAAATGTTTTCATTCAATCAGTTCCATTTTGGTGATATGATGGCCTGGATCTTATTGTATTAATTATGTATCAACTAGTATAACCAATGTAAAGTTTAGCTTGTTATGTTGTTTGAAATTTTGACCTAACTTTGATGCATGGTGTAAGTTATGGGGTGGGATGCGGCTAATTTTTGTTACTCGTTGTTACGCGCTCGTAGCTTCAGTTGTGATGCTCTCAATCATGGAACTAAAGATTCAATGTGGGATACCACTATTTTTTCACACATGAAATAGAAGAAGACAAGAGGATGAAAAAAGGAAGGATTCAAATCTTTAATGACGACACTTAATCATAGAGGTAGATTATTGACATTTCATTTAGTATGTCTATATCCATCAAACAAGGTCTATTATCCAAACGGAATATAAATAAATAACATGTTGATCATCCTTTCACCAGAAATTTAAAATTTTCAAACGCATCATAAATGGTTTTATTCCATGTATAGTAAAATATAGTTTGGAATAAATGAATTATTATTGAGGACAGAAATAATAATGAGAAAACAAAGTTGGAATGATGGTATGTCTGTATCCCATAATATATTATAACACAAAACGAGTAAGAAAAACGACATCAAACGCCCATGTGCTTCACTGCTCTTCCATAAACCCTAATTCCAACCTTTCTCACTCTCTCTCTTTCTGTTTACATATACATCCATTAATTACTCACAAACCCTTAAACCAATGTCATTGCTCCTCCAATACATCATCTAGGTAATATATCTAGTAATATGTGTTGAGTTTTCAGAAAATTGATGGCTCTAGTTTTATATTATCCCTATAAAAAACGCTTTTATATTAGATGTGCCAACTTTAGTTAAATTTCATTTTATATTCTCTATCTTGAAATTGAGATTGAGAGCATATTCTTGTAATCGAAATTGAGAGAGGAATTTTTTGTCCATGGTTTTTCTTCAGTTTGAAGTTTTCCATTATGTAGTAGAGGTGGAAGTTTTGCTAAACAGTACAGGATATACTTCCTTCCTTAAACATTTTATATCATATGTCAATTCATGATATATTATTTAATTTTATAGATCCTACATAATTTCAAACAACATCTTTTCTTTATATTGTTACGGTACAACCAAAGTTCCAGAAATTTATTTGGTGTTATATAGTATATATGATGTCTGGGTTTCCCTCTTTAGTAAATAATAGCCTCTCTCTCTCTCTTGAGGGTTCAGTCTGCAGAGAAAAATAGAAAGAGACCCACGTCGTGGTCAAGTGAAGGACCCTTGGGGGGAGGTTGGAGGCAGCCATGCATTAACACACATCCCTTCAATTCCTTTGCCTTTAATAATGGTAATGGTAATGGTAATGGCAATGACAATGCATAAATTCCATTCCTTGTTTTGTTTTGATGTGAGTTTCCATCAATAATTCAATTTCAAAACCCTCTTTTCATCATTACTTCTCAATTTCCCTTTAACTATTCCACTTTATTATTGGCTTGTTCCATCACCAACCCTTAGCTTTCTCAATATATATATACAAAATCAATTTTCCCCTCATGTCCTCCCACTATATTCCCTGCCTCCCTCTCTACCCTCTTTATTCCTTTACAATATCTTGTGATCATAAGTTTCACTTATTATTCCCCATGTCAATATATATTTGAAAATCTCTGCTACTCATTAATTCTCTCATCAGCAAAAATATGACTTTTTTTAGTTAAACAATAAGAGAGGGAGATTTAATCATTTTACCTTTTACACGATAATATCATGAGTCATATCAAGTTGGGTTGTTTGCAAATATATTAATTTTTTAGAGTCCCCTGTTGTAAATGATGTACTTATAGCATTATTTTGTCCAGTGTGTTTATAATAGGATTTATGTATATATCTTGATTGATTATGTATTAAATCATCATTGTTTTTTCTTAAAAAAAAAACGTAATCATTGATTAGAGGTTACTTGTATGTTAGCTCAACTATCTTATATACGTCATTAACAAAAAAAATTGAGGTTCAAATTTTGTATTTTTCTTTGAATTGAATAAAGATAAATGAATATCGTAAAAGATTTATCATCGTACATATTTGGTTAAGTACTATTTGATGTTGAAATTAATGCAATAATGTTAGTTTTAGAGATTTTACTATATGATTACCGTCTCAAGTCATTTCATTTTTTGGTTTCTTTTTTAGTGTGTAAGGTCAAACTCATATTTTATCTAGTGGGTTTCCTTGTTTTATTACCAAGTGTCTTTTAAAAATCAAAATGACAATATCATTGTGACAACAAAGGAATCTTCATGCTTTATTTGAGTATACAATCAAAATATTCAAATCCATCTATTGTTCATTAATATTTTACCCTAGATGCTAAAAAAAATACAATAATATGATAATTGAATTGAGGCTTATTAGGTGTGATCCAAATACATCTTATCTTTTCACACCCATATGTACATTTGTCAAACAACATACATATTTAAAATATATTGTGGGATGATATATAAAATATATGATGCCCACATAAAAAACAAGCTAGAAGGCAAGGAGATGTGTTGGGAAAATTGTCATGATGCATGACATTCTCTTAATATGAATTAAAAACAAAAAAAAAAAGGTACAAACAAACATCTTATATATAATAATATTTGGAAGGAGGACTACTTGATTGTATTGAATCCAAGAGTGGGTGGCAGAGTTTTGGATGGATTATATTTGAAAGAGAGAAGAAGAAAAATGATATGGATGAATTGAGATAACATAAACAGAATAACATAGAAAAGGGAATGAATGTTGTGATTTAATCTGACCCTCTTTCTGCCTTACTTCTGTTTCTTTGCTCTCAATGTATTCTAATTAATTGCACTTCAAATTCTTTGAACCTTAAACCCTTTTTAATTTTACCTAATACACATTTTCTTTTTTCAAAATTTATTGGTATGTTTAGGGTTAATAGTCACATTCGTATTAAATAAATAATTTTTCTCTTTTTTTACATAAATGAAATGATATAAACAATGATTTAAATCTAAAATTTGTCCATTTTCTATCTTCTTACACAAATTTGTTGCATCCTAGTTCATCAATAATACTAATTAAGTCATCTTCAATAATATATAAGAACGGTTTATATATGAGATTAGTCTTGTGATCGATCAATAAAATGGGGTAAATTTATTTTTCAATTTTTATTATTCGCTCATATGGAAACTTTTATCATAAATATTTTTAGTGAAGTTGAAAATGGTTCTTTCGACTCTTTTCTTGATTTGCTTATTGTCTACAATAATCTGAAAGATTATTCATTTGAATTTTTTGTTACAAAGAGACTGCAAAATTAAGAGAAGTTGTACTCGAATTACAAAAAGGTCTCTTAGCCTCTACTTCAAAAATGAAAAGAAAGATTGAAAGAAAGAAACAAGAAAAACAGATTACCAATTCAATTACATGATGGAATTTGTTCACCCCAAGCATTGAGCAATTGAGATTTTGATTTTACTCAACCTTTAGAGAGACCACCAAGCCTGAGTTCAAGATCCAAATCATGTAAGGAGGTAGAACTAAGTCCAATTACCTCTGATTGAATATGTTGATGATGATGATTTTCTACCAAATTACTCGACTTCACATAAAATTGTATCGTCGACGTTTCATCATCAGTTTTCCTCCTCTTGCATCCTGCCACCACGCCCGGGTCATCTTGATCGTCATCGTGATAAAACAAACTCGACGTCGTCGGCTGAGATGGACCAAAACCAAAATTCAACCCCTCATCCAAAACCCCAATTCCCACATGATGTTTGTCCCTAACCCTAGAACAAGAACTCCCGATCACATCTTTCCCCAGAGCCTTTGAATCCGATCGACCACCATAAGAAGCTGTTACTGCGGACGAAGGATTAGGGTTAAGTAAAGTTGAAAGATTGTGATGAGAAGAAGAAGAAGAAGGGGATTGAAACAAGGACAAGGAATTAGTAGTAGTAGTGAAATTAGGGTCGTTGTTGTTATTGGAGGATTGGTTTAACATGGCCCTATCTCTTCTATGAACGTTCATGTGGCCACCCAAAGCTTGAGCTGAACGAAATTCTCTTCTACAAAAGGAGCAAGAATAAGAGGTTGGTGGCCAAACACAAGGTCCAAGACGAGCAGCATCTTCAGCAAAAGCTTGTTCTTCCCATGACAATAATGAATAATCTTCATATTGGAAAGAGGTTTTTGTTTTTGAACCTTCAAAATTAATATCATCAAGATCATCTTTTTCTCTTTCTCTATCTTCTTCTTCTTCCTCCTCTTTTTGTTTCCTCCACATCCAATTCAATCTCTCTGCCTTTACAAGATTCAGAATTTTGGAATTTCAAGAAAAATTCATAGGGTTTTGGGTTTTTTTTTTTTTTTTTTGAGGGGAATCTTTCAGATAGAGAGAGAGAGAGATCAGGTGGGGTAGCTAACACTACAAGTATACAAAATTGCTCAGAGTAACACTGCAAACTGATATATCTCTTGGGGATATGGAAATAATTTGAAAGAAACTCATTTTTAATTTAATAGTTAAAATACTATTTTAGTCCCTAAATTTTCAACCCTATCATCTATTTTCTATCCAATTTTAATCTTTCTACTTTAATAAATCTTAAATTTAGATCTTATTTCTAGAATTTTAATCTTTTTTGTTGTTGATTTTTTTAAAACAATCATTTATCTATATAAAATTTTACTGTAAATTTTGAAAAACATATTTACATATTGTGTCTTTCTTGCATGAATTAAATTTTTTATTATTACTCAACTAATTTTGGCAAAAGTTAACTTTGATATATTAAAAATTTTGAACAAATTGCTTATTCTCTTCTCTAGGTGGATATATATTCTTGTATTTTTTTTCTTTTTTTTCAAAATTAGCACGATTCATTTACATAGTGCTTTGTACCATTAGGAAACCAAATGTAATATGAAATATGTACCGATTATTTTAGGTATTGTAATTTTTTCGATTTAACCTCTTGTCATTTGTAATGTTCACACAACAATTAATACAATAGCTCATACTTGATATATACAATCAACTTTAAGATTAAAGATTTGATTCAGTTAAATAATTAGATATATAGGAATTAATTAAGAATTTTAATTGAATTTTTCTTGGGTGGATTAGTACATATAAAGTTAAATATTGTTTTTGGGATGATGGATATGTGCAGACAAAGTGAAATGATAGGACTGAAACGTTCTTGAATGTTTGCCAGCAAAATAGTTCGAATGAATTGAAGTCCGTTTTATTATTAATTTTTATTTGTTTTCTTGTTTTTTTTTTCAATTATCATTGTTTGATTTTGATTGGGAATGATCATAATTAAATATATCTCAATTTTTTATTAATGCAATGAATTATTGTCTCGTTTGTTACTGATGTCCTTGGCTAGGCCAAGATGCAGCCCAAGTCAAGCTTCAGCTTTGATTTTTCCAACACATGTATTTTTGAAAGTGCTATTGTATTTAGTGAAACCTAAACCATCAAAATGAAGGTAAATTTTTCGGTGAAAAATTCAAGTTTAGAATGTAAATATTGAATCCTAGAAGTTAAATTCAAATTTCAAAGTATAATTATAATGATGATAATAATAATGTTGCTTGGAAAGAACAGATAGAAGAAAAATAATTTCAATCAACATGTTTTCGTACGTCATACACTTGAGACCTTTTGATTTAGAATTATAAAATTGAGTTTTATAACATATGTTTCTGTACATGTAACTACTCATAATTAATTAGGATTAATTATTATTCGTAACATTAAAAAATTGTAATAATCAAAATATAAGAGGGTTTTATGTGCTGGCTATTTTGGCACTTTTCATAATTAGTAGAAACCAATATCCTTAAACAATTCATATGGTAAAGAGGAATTTTTACTTGAATTTGGATAATTATAAAGTTATTTTCGCATTATGTTTGGCATAGAGATAGTTATATATTAATTAGCTTGCACGATTAGGTTTGAAATCATATGTCATAGTTTCTTAAGTTAATTGCAGCATAGAAATATTTACCCAATCGAAAAGAAGTTGATTTTAAGATATATAAGATTCACGATTAATTAGTTCAAACATTTAAAAATATTTTAGGTTAGAAATTAAATTATTTAAGTCTAGTTGTTGTAGGAAGAAATTACATTTGTTTTATCTTAATAATGGTGGATTCTGAGATTGAATAATCGATTTTTAGAATATAATCATGTGTTGTTAAATTATGTTTTCGTCTTGTATCAATGATGGTCAAACTCCGTTATACTTTTATATTTTCAAGAAATAAGAGAGTAATTGTACTAGGGTTTGGCACCCTACAATCTTGAACGCTGAAAAACAACCCTAACATCAACTACGTGTGATTGATTGCAAAAGGGAAGACATTATAAATATCTCGATTATTCAACAACCTTAAAAGAAAGTTGATATAAATAATCCTTAAATGAGAGTTTTGGAATACACTCTAACTTACTGTAAAAAAATTTCACGTAACGAGTCGAATGGAGTGCTCATAAGGGGTTTGTGATGACAAACCGATGGGTACCAAGATCCAAGTGCAACCAACGGTTAGTTATTAATAATTTTCAACCAAAATTGAGAATAAATTATAGTATTAAATAGTAATAATTGTTGAGTTATCCATGTATCAAACTTGAATGAGCTATTATTACAAATCATTTTCAGAGTTTTGATGTTAAAATTTTATTTTGAAAATTAAAACCAAACCATCATCAACCAATATTTAAATTTTAAAAACAATTAAAAAGAAAGTATATCTTACACTTTTTTTAATGACGTAAAATATTGGTTGTAATATTAAAGAAAAAAAACATATTCTTCGATTTCTCTAAAAATATGAACTATGGGCCTTCATAAGTCAAGCCATTCATTGTGGGCTTTTCAGGAACCTTTGAGGCCCAGCCCTAAAATCGACCCAAACTAAATAAATTTTTTTCTTTTCTTTTCTTTTCTTCTTAAAGAAATCTATAATGAATTAGATATGGAAAAGAGTTTAATTTGAATTATTAAATGAATGTTTCCAATATCATATCACAAATTTTAACCAACTAAATATATTCTTAATTAGAAATTCAGCAGAGTTGGTTTCAAATCAAACTCTATCAAACACAAAATAGTACTTTTTTTCCTAAAAAAGAGGAAAATAAGAATCATTAAATATATAAAATACGTCTAGAGTACATAGACGACTATACGAGAAGAAAAAGAAAAATAGAAACACATACATGGGATCTTATTACTTAAATATTTCAATAAGGTTGTGTATTAGTATTTGAGTGTGCATTCATAGCCAAATACTTTTTTATTTTTTGTATTTGGCTATTTGTCGTTTTGGTATATTTTAAACTAAGACTTTATTTTAAAATTTTGTCACATTCGATCAAATTTAACAATTAACTTAAAATTTTAGTACAAAAATTGCACTAACAAACAACAGAAGCATTTTGTTCATACACTAACACAAACGGTATTTAAATTACTTTTTTTGAACATCAAAGGTATTTTTATATTCCTATAAGTTCATTGGTAAGAGTATGTTTGAATGGTGCTTTAAAGTTTATAAATATTTTTAAAACTATTAAAAGTTCAACTTACACACTTATATAAAAGAACAGAGATCATAGACCTTTTTTTCTCACCTAATCTAAACCTTCAAACTCAAAAGATTATCCCTAAAAATGAAAAATTGCATACATCCATTATAAGTTATATTTTTCTTGTGTGCATCTCACTCAATTGTCTAATAATAATTTATCATGCGTCAATTTTTCTTACATTGCATCCGTAAATACTTGTAACTCTTGCTCTAGTTGTAGATAACGACTTGTATAAAAAAGTTATATAAATAGAAACAAGAACTTATTGACTTTATTACTTATATGTGTGTGCGCGCGCAAAGTGTGTTATTTGAGACTTAAGCTTATCAATTTAAAAAGTTAGAAGGGTGGCAAATAATTGCTTGGCTATATATAATATGATCTATATATAATTCCTAAAGGCTACTATTAATATCTTTTCTAATCCTTCTATTCTTTTGTTTTGTATGAAAAATACAATAAATCTCCAAATTCAAATATACAATTTTGAGATCAATAAAGCTATAATCAGCCTTGCTATAATCAGCCGGCAAGTCAATGCCTTTCTTTATGATTATGCATAAATAAATAATACTTCATAGTGCTTTCTTTTTAGCTATTGCAATGCTGCAAATTTCAATACATTATTATAATAAAATGCTTGACGTATGTATTTACAATATATAGATATGCCTTGAGATTATCTCTCTCTTTTTTTTCTTTTTTTTCTTTTTTTGCTTAACTTTATATTCTTGGCCTATTTTTTTAATTTTAGAGGAGTATGCACTATATATTATTTTTGGTTCTCCATGTTTTTTGTCATAATAATATAACTTTGTGAATAATTATGTATATATTTAAGAAATTTTGATTGAATTCAACTAATTAGATTTGAATTCCACAATTGCATGTTTGTTAAAATAGTAAGCTATGATTAACCTTTTTTTTTTGCATAGATTTTGATATAAAATGTAACGAACAAAACTCACCGATAAAGTGATAGAAGTTAGAAATGTCAAAATCAATCTAAATAATGATAATCATAATTTTTTTGAAAAGCAAAAACAAAAATGGCGTTTATTATATTCAAGATATGTGTTATTATAGGGGGAAAAAACAAACAAAAACAAAATACCAATTTTGAGAGAGGGAAGAAATAAATTGTGGGGATCTCTCATGTTTGGGTACCCAAGAACAGAGTTGAAATCCATTCCCTTATCTCTTGCTTCCATTTCTTTCTTCAATTCAATTCATCGCCCATGAGTTCCCCACTTCAAAGATGGTCTCTCAACGGCTTCACTGCTCTCGTCACCGGCGGAACTCGAGGCATTGGGTCAGCTGCATGCACTTAATCAATATCCTTAATAATCCCAAAACTTTCGTATCGTTTTCTATGTTCTTACTTTTTCTTTTTGCTTGAAACTTTCTTAGATACGCCATAGTTGAAGAACTTGCTGCACTTGGTGCATCCGTACACACTTGTTCACGTAACCAAACAGAGATTGACCAAAGGCTTCAGGAATGGCAACAAAAAGGCTTCAAAGTTACTGCCTCTGTTTGTGATCTCACTTCATCTTCTCAGCGGCAGCAACTCATTGACACTGTTTCTTCCATCTTCAATGGAACCCTTAACATCCTTGTAATTCTCTCTTTAATTTTTTTATTTTTTTAAACAAACCCAAATGAGTTTTTTTCGAAATTCTGAAATTGGGTTTTTGGTTTTAAGGTCAACAACGCGGGGACAGTGACAATGAAAGCAGCAACAGGGTACACAACTGAGGATTACAATTACATGATGAGCACAAATTTCGAGGCTCCTTATCATCTCTCCCAAATTTCTCATCCAATTTTGAAGGCTTCTGGCTATGGAAGTATTGTGTTTGTGTCGTCCATTGCAGGAGTTACTGCTTTACCAAGAATTTCAATCTATGCAGCAACAAAAGGTAAGGATTTGAATAGATAATTTAATTTATGGGTAATTAAAGACTAATCATGAAATTATTTGGATTTGTGTTTTCAGGGGCAATCAACCAAATAACGAAGAACTTGGCGTGTGAATGGGCAAAGGATAATATACGTATCAACACGGTGGCGCCATGGGGGGTTAGGACAACAATTTCTACACCGGATGCGGCGGCTGTGGAGGAATATGGGCGGTTGATTGGGCGGACACCAGCGGGGCGACTTGGTGAGCCGGAGGAGATATCGTCGGTGGTGGCATTTTTGTGTCTTCCGGCGGCTTCCTATATCAGTGGGCAGATCATTTGTGTGGACGGTGGCTACACTGCCGGTGGGTGGTAACTGGTAACTGGTAAGGCAAACAAAACTATAGAAAATTGCAAGTCACCTATTCAAAAGATTATGTAACTTTGTTGTGAAAGAGACAAAAATAAAACAAAACTTGGAAATTGTGCATGTGCAGACTCTGATGTGTTATTGAATCATAAACTTTGAATGTAGACTCATTTAATATTTAGAACAAAAAATGTATAGAATCGAAATTGGAAGTTTTAGATTTATTTCTTAGATACCGTTAAAAGTTTCACTTACCATTAATGAAAATAGTACAAATGATCAAATTTGAAACGAATTTAAGAGATGTGTGTAAGTTGAAATCAAAGACGAAGGGTTCTAACAATGGCCACACACCTCCACTATGTGGTTTCTTTGCCACTAGAACGGTCCGAATGTGGAGCTCTCATGAATGAGAAGATTGATTTGACTTTCTTTGGAAGAGGTAAAATTCTAAACTTTTTGACATCTCTAAAGTTGTAAATTAAGATAAAATCATAAACCTTAGAATTAGATTATTAAAATAAATTAAGAAACCTTTGATATGATATTCAAGTTTGTTTAATAAGAGCTTATTTGGCTACGTCGGGTGACAATGGAAATTTATGAATGAGCGAAATAGAGCCCATGGGTCGCTTCGGTTTAGTTATCTTTAGAGCCCAATTAAACTCGGCCTTTGAAAAAGTGGGCTTGGGCCCAATATTTTATAGACCCAGCTTTCTACCATGGATTTACCTTGAGTAAGACTTACTCACGACTTAATGCTTGAACAAAAACTTAATTGGTCCGTACGATTATTTAATTTGGAATAGTTGAAAATATAGACGGATGATTTAAACAAACTCTTTTTTTTTTTAAACTCTTTTTTCTTAAAAATGGTTTATAATATATTTAAAAATCTATTTTAAATAACTTTCAAACACTTTATTTTTTAAAAAAAATTTACTTATTTTCTAAATTAAACACATAAAAATATAATCCAAACACACTATAAGTATATAACAAAATTTGTCAAAATCTATCACTAGTACAAATATTGATCACTAAAAGCCTACCACAGTTAGATTTTTTAAATGTTGTTATATATTTAATTATTATTCATAAAATTACCGATTTCAAGCTCAATAAGGCAATTAAAAATATCAATCATGGTTCAAGTTTAATCATTTTTTAAATTTATTGGAGACAAAAATAATATTTAATGGATCATAAATTTAATAAAATGGGCTTTTATTTAAATAACATGACAAATTTTAATTAGCTCAAATTTCTCATAAAGAAACAAAGAAAAAGAGGTGGAAGATATCCCTTTTATATAATTAGACAATGTTAAAACTTACGAGCTTTTGAGATTTCACCCTTAGATATAATTAAAGACTCATAAATGGTGAAGAATTAGACTTTTCAAACTTAGTAGTGTCTGTACTAAAAAGTATTTAAATTTCCTTTAACCATTAATATTTAAGTATAAATGCTATGATTAATGAGAAAGAGAATAATTTGAATGGGTGGTGGGGAGAGAGTCAGAGAGCTTAACTAGAACATTGTATTAAAACTAAAAATGATTGTCAGATTAAAATTTGAATGTAAACATAATAATTACTAAGCTGAATTATTTATATATTTATATGTTATCCTAAGTTGATGAATTATAAAAGAAAACATGAATCTCGTGGTTCGGACCTCACCATGACAATTCAATATTTACGTATTAAAATGTTGAAATTTTTAGTTCATAGAATTAAGAAAAATCGAGCGAGAGTGATCTCTCTCTTCCCTCATTTGTTGTGAATCAAACCGAAAGTCGAAACCCAACCCAGCTGCCATGGCTAACATTAGAAACCAAAGATGGTCTCTCAAGGGGATGACCGCTCTCGTCACCGGCGGAAGCCGCGGCATCGGGTACTCCTAATTTTCAGTCTTTATTTTCGTTACGCGATTCATCAAACTCCTGTAATGTTTTTCTTTTCTTCAGACGAGCCACGGTGGAAGAACTTGCAGAATTCGGGGCCAGGGTTCACACATGCTGTCGAAGCCAAGAAGATTTAGACAAATCTTTGAAAGAATGGGAAGAAATGGGTTTCAAAGTGAGTGGCTCTGTATGCGATGTCCAAAGCAAAGAACAAAGGAAGAAGCTGATGGAAACCGTTTCCTCACTCTTCAATGGGACCCTAAACATTCTGGTAATTAACTCCCAAGAAAAAAAAAACGAAAGTTTTGATTTTTGGATTTTGGATTTTGGATTTTAGTTTTGATCGATTATTTGAGTTGTCGTCGTTGAAGTCGACGGTAGAAGTAACAGAGGAAGATATTTCAAGTGTAATGAGTACAAATTTTGAGTCGTCGTTCCATTTTAGTCAACTTGCATATCCATTACTAAAGGCTTCTGGTAATGGAAGCATTGTGTTCATATCCTCTTTTTCAGGCTTAATGGCCCTTCCTTTCTCTACTCCATATGCTGCTTCTAAAGGTAACCCACAAATTTCTTCACCATTACCCACCTTATTTTGAATTTGAATTTGTGTTCTTATAACATGAATTTGTTGATGAAGCTGCCATGAATCAACTCACAAAGAACTTCGCATGTGAATGGGCAAAAGATAACATCTGTACAAACGCAGTGGCTCCATGGATCATCAAAACTCGCCTTGTCGAGCCTTCCAATGTACAAACTTCATTCATTATCAATATCTCTTTCAATTCGATTCAAGTTTATTAATTATTTTTTTTACTTTTTTATTATTTTGCAGGATGATCCAATGCATGTAAAAGGAATAGAGCAACTATTGTCAGTAACGCCTCTTAAACGGGAAGGGGAACCACATGAAGTTTCGTCAATGGTTCTTTTCCTTTGTCTTCCAGTTGCGTCTTATATTACTGGACAACTTTTTGTTATTGATGGAGGCCACACTGTCAAGGCTTACCCCATCCCCGATCTCTGAAACTAAACAAAACTAGTATTTGTATTTCTCAATGTAATTTTAATCAATTTTAAAATTAGTATGGACTTGAATCTTTAGACTATATACAATCAATCTAATTTCCAATCACTAATCGTACACCAAGGCATCTGTAGCTTTATTTCCAAAACGGTAGTTTGATCAATCGCTGAAACTTGTAAATCTATCTTTCTCAACAATTCAATAAGCAGAGAAAACAATGTCATAAAAGATGGAATTTTGTTTAATATTGACGTATATACATCAGTAATGATACATGTAGGTGTTCGTGTTTCGAGTCTTTTCATTTTGATCAAATTCTAATTGACAAGAAAACATTACTAGAACAATAGATGTTTCACACTTGATGAACTTCATCGTCATATCTGCTTGATATGGAAGATGTGGCTCAGATCTTGCATGAAATAGGATTTCTTTTGCGCTGGAGCAGATGCATTAGAGGCCAGAAAACATCCATTCTATGAAAGCCCCTTGGAGCCTGTGAAGAAATTGATACAAATTTTCAATTTGATTTATAACTAACTTCACATTTGCCAATTTAGGTGGAAGTATTAACTGCCTACCTCAACGGTGAAATAAGCCCACGAGTTGTTTGAATGGCGTTCGATCACACCCTTCAATATTGTTAAATCCAAATTTCGAATTATTTGAGTGATCTCTAAGAACAGTCCCATGTCATTGCATAGCATCTATAGGATGATGAAATTGAATACATTGTTAAAATACAAGCATGCAGCTTATGATAAAAGACATTTAAGAGGAAATCGACGAAAACCTTTATAAGCATGTGTCCCTGGCATTCCAGATCCTCTACAACTATGGGGCAAACTTGAAGCTCACTCCCAATATCAAACGCCCATGTCCAACTAGTCCCATTTGGTTGAACACCCTCATTTTCAAGATCAGTGCAATTCTCATAATCAAAATCCTATAAAAGCATTTGAAGGCATTTTAGCGCACAAGTACTTTACTAAAATTCTAATGTTAGAAGGCGTTTATTTTGATGTAGAGCACAATCCTTTTCCTAACCTCTTGTTGGGCTAGTTGCTTTAGTTTCTCAGCTCGGTCAGTTACTCGTTGTAAGTATAGCATGTGCTTTATGGTTTTCTCTAAGAGACCGTCAATGCTACACTGTTTACCGTTAAACAAAAAGCAAACTTAGGGAACAGAAGCAAATAAAACTTAAATCGACACACCGCAACAGTTCTCAAGACACCGTACCTTACCACCATTTGGGACAATTTGTCGTAACTCTTTGATACGATCCTGGATCAATTGTCTATCCCTCGGTCTTTGTCTTGTATTAGACGTAACTTTGATCTGTCGGCTTGAATTGGAACGTTTCATCCCTTGCCTATGCTGAGCCATGTCTCGGTCACGTTCTTCCCGCTCGTTCACAACTAGAGAATTTGATGTAGACAAACTAGTTAAATTCTTCCTGCCTGTTGCAGTCGTTGTGGATTCAGGAATATTCCAAAGGGCTGGATCATTCACCACTATGGTGCTTGATTCAGATTGACATGTGTTAGTAGAAAGACACGGTTTTGCTACCAAGTCGGCAATTCTGGCATTGATTGTGTTATTCGAAAAAGTATCATCTGAAATATCCTCTGCACTTATCATAGCTTCCAGGAGATACTCAATATCACCTTCCTTGAAATCTCGACTGCACAACATACTTGAGGTATTGTCTTTGACTGTACTAGATGGATCGTACGAGAACTCATTAGTATGTTTCTGTGAAAGAAGTACTGGTCCTAGTGCTTTCTGTAGTTCACAGTCATCAGGAAAGCTAAAGAAATTGTCGGCAATGCCATATTCTTTCTTAGTCGCAAGATTATGTCCAGATTGTTGTCCAACTACATTGTCCACAGAATAAGAGTGAAAAATGTTGGGATTACTCTCAAACAATCCAGTTTCGTGGTTTCTCAACTGACTGCCAAGAGGAAGCAATGATTCCAGAGAAATAAAATCGGAACATTCCACTTCACCAGTACTAACAGATTGATAAAGTGGAGCAAATAGTTCTTCCATACTAGTCCTTTGAATGTCACTTTTATGTCCTTTTTCACAGTGAAGAGTCTCGGGCCTAATTCTTCTAGATACGGTCAGCACATCTTGAATGGTTACACACTGATTAAAAGTCGACACTGGTGGCTTAATATCATGAATAGCCCCATGATTTTCAGCCTCCAGCATATAAGTGGTAAAGTTTGTTTGCTCATCCAAGCTCTCAAAGGGCCTAGGGACAACTGATGCACAGGCATCTCCATCCACAAAGTTAATGTCATTGAATCTGTCTTTGATATAAGCAACCACTGATAAATTTTCAGTAACCTGAGATTCAATAGGACAGAAAGCCGAGTATGAGATGAATATGGGTAGAATTTAATCAAGTGAGGAGGAATCAAATTATTGTTTCTCAAAGTATTACACCCCGAGGAGCTCTTTAAACAATCAATAGACTTAACATTCAAAGGAGTAAGGAAACTTTTGATGGCACACACCCAAGTTCAGAAAATACGCACCATTTGCAAAGAGCCAAGCTGCAACACTCCAAAAGGAAGAAGGGGCACCAATAGAATAGTCTGCAAATGAATACTTGATCTTTTAGTTGAAAGCAATACATTGCTTTACGTGAATAGAGAACTATTCAAATGTGTTAAATCACCCTTGAACATTTGACCCAAAAGTTTAAGAAAGGATGAAGGTAAATTTAATATTACATCATCTAACACTCCTAGTGTGTGGGCTTCAAATATGTAGAAGGCTAAACAAGTAAAAATCAATATTCGTTGGGGACTCTTGGACCACCTATACGAAATCATTGGTTGATCCAAAATCTTAAATTAATGGATGAAGGTAAATTTAATGTTATATTATCTAACAAAATGTGCAAGCAGGGATATGCAAGCTATGGAATATTTTTTATTCCCAACAATGTGTTGTAAAATCATGACTTGTCAAAGGCACCTAGGAGAAAAGAAAGGAGGAGAAAAAAAAATTATACTACCTTGATACCAGATGCATATTGAATTATCCATTCAGTAGGACCCTGCAGCATAGACGCAGTAAATAATGTTATTCCCTATGTTGGACACTTCTCATATGGAAACAAAAGTGAAATTCGCACACCTCATAAATAGAAGCAGATGATAAATTCCTAGCAAAAATATCTTCAAGGAAAACCCAACTATGATTTCCAGAACTTGCCGCGCTACCCACAGTCCTGATGTACAGTTTGAATAAGATAAAAATTAGGCACATTGACAAAAATATTTGAAAGAGCAGTGTATGTTAGGCATTGTTAACTCACTAAAGTAATTCTAAGAAATATGAAGGTTGCAAGGACTGATGGTAATGGACCCACAACTGCAAAGTAAAGTCCAAGGTAGGCATAAGATATAGTCATGGCAGTAATCAAATCAGCCAAGTCCTCAAAACCTTCATTTTAAGATTCAGAATGGAAAAATCCAAACAAAAATCAAAATTAGCAAGAAAAGTAAATATTTGCTAAGTTTGAGACACATCAATTTTGTTGGGAAAAGCAGAAACACAAAAGATGTAAGAAAATGACAATAGGACTTTACCCTTCTCCCAGGGCATATTGAAGGCAAAACATATCAGCCACTGCTGGTTCAACTGAACAACTTCCAGAATCGCCATTATACGTATTTGTTCCATAGTATGAAGTAACATGATCGGCCTCTCTTATCATTCTATACTCTATGTTTCCGACATGTTTTTCCAATTTCGAATAATTGCAATACCCATCTTCCCAAGTCAATATCCTGATAATAATCCAAGGTTTCAAAATTAATCATCGTAATTACTGATTATGGAATTGATGCATAAGCATATAGATATATCAAGAGACTTACGGTGGAGTTTGATAATTAATCTTCCAAAAGACAGCATAAATCCATTGTGAATGAGTGCAAAGACTTTTCAAGAGATGATTGAGAGACAAAGTTTCCATTCTTCGCTTGAACGATAAACAAATAAGCAGAACAAATTCAAAACTAACAAAGTATAGATTACTCAAGATGGGAGGAAAAAAATAAAAGGCTTCACTAGCTGCCGCTATAAGAACCCCGACCCGCCTGTTTAATTCTCAGACCCGCTCGTCGTTTAATTGGTGGCCCAGTTGAAGCTAACAGCCATAATCCCATCGCTGAAGAAAAACCCCCGCCCTCCCTCTAATTGACTCTACCACTATCAAATACAGTTAAAATGTAGAAGAAGCAGGAAAGGAGTGAGTATCATTGACAACTTGGAATTCAGTCTCCATCAGAAATGAAAATGAAGCAGATGGAATCAGATAATTCTTAGCGAAAAGAATCACGGTAGTTTCAGTAGAATACAAAAACAATGGGGTTTCTGAGTAAGGTTGATATAAAGATGAATTGTGAACTTTATGGAGCTCCCGCTTTCTGGGAAACGAATCAAGAGCAAAAAGAGACACAAAGAGTTACCGAGTTTGATGAAATATTTAGGTTGAGAATCAGAGAATTGGAGACAGTTCAAATTCGGTTGATTCCATGGCCTGTCTCTTTCGTTCTTTGTGCAGAGAAGAAAATAGAAAAGAGACTGAATGAGAAAAATGGAGCGGCCGATTGCCCACTGCCGATTGGCCTTTTCCCAATTCACGCGCAATCACACCTTTTATATAGCCAACCCTCGCCACCGGTCACCGGTCACCGATCGCCAAGTGCCAATTTATATTATTATTGTTATTTTCTTTTAATTCAACTATTAGATTGATTTACCATATAGAAAATAAAAATTAAAAAGTATAAACGTTATATAAAATAAACCAATATGACATTAGCTAGTGGAGATTTATATTTCTATCTTCTATTTGATTAATCAATTAAATCACATGGGTAAAAAATTCAATAATTTATAGAATGATATATAATTTTTGAAATTCTAAAAGATTAGATCAAGTGCTTTATTTTGGATCTATTAAGTCATCCTTATTAGCAAAATGAATATCTTCCATCCATTTAAAATTAATCTTCCAATAATTCAACTAATTAAATACTTAATCATACTGTCTTTACACATTCAACGACTTTTTAGGAATCAAACTAATAATGTAATCGAGACATTTGAGATTTTATTTAATACTCAACATTGTATACAAAACTTTGTTTTATCACTTTAATTGATTTTTAGAAAGATCCAAGTCTATAATAAGGCTTTGAATGTTCTGATTCTAAAATTTAAGACCATAATTAAATAGAAACTTTCATAATGAAGAAGTCTACTTTTCAAATTATTATTATTTTGTCTTTTTTTTAGTATGATTCAAATTATTATTATATTGTTTTTTTGGGGTTGCATCATTGCAAATGAATAAGATATTATTTTCAATAAACCTACTTTTTGTAAAAAAAATTATAAAATATAGTGATCCATGACTTTTTCTTGCCGACTACACCTAACTATCTCTATGTCATTACATTGAATTAAATTACGTAATGAAAGGAAAATAATTTATATTAAATACTTTATGAATAGAAAAGTTCGTTTTAATGAATGTCTCTTCATTTCCCCTTCCCTTTTTATCTTTCGTTATTTCCACTCCATTTGTAGTTGACGATTAAAAGTTGAATGTAAAGCAAAGGCATGAGACTTAGATGGTTGATCCTTCAATCATGTTGTTACATACTGAATATTTTTTTTTTGTAAAGTATTATATTAATATTGTATACATTGTCATGTTCTTTGATAGGAGGAGAACAAAGTTGTTCATGCTTTTACAGTTATTTACAAAAGGCTTTTCTAAATTAGATTTTTCATCCTCTTTGAAATGTGGTGGCAACAGTGTAATGGTTGGGATCGTTAAAAAAATGTTTTAATTTTTTCTATTTGAATAAATATATTTATTTAGATATTTAGAAATAATATAAGATAAGAATTGTATATATTATAATAAACTCATGTTGCACCGACGACTTTTGAAGAGCCATTTTAATTGGATATGTGAAAAATAAAATAAAAGTGATTAATTAAAACTAGAGATTTGAAATGGAAATGATAGTGATGGGGCATTTTGGGATTCATTGAATTTATTACTTTTTCTTTTCTTTTTTTTGGGCCATTAAATCCAATTAATTAAACTTATTATGTGGAAATATGATTTTGCCAATTAAAGGAATATTCTCCACATTCTATCATTTTCCCACATACTCACACTCCTAATCTAACACTATCATTATTATGTTACATTTGGACCCCATCCACCACTTTTTTCTTTTTCTTTCTTAACATTTCATATGTTATAAATTATAATAATAAATAAATAAATAAAAAACTACTCTCGACCTAAACAAGCTGTGAAATTAATGCATTTCATAGTTATGGTATTTATAGGAAGAAATTGATTTCAGTGTTAACAAATAAGCATATGAAATGGTTTAAAAGGGACAAAATGAAAACTATAATACCATTTAAATAAGAAGATCAAGTTGACAATTTTAGTTTTTTAAAAGAAGGAAAAAAAAGTTGACAAAGTTAGGATCCACGAAGTTGAAGAAAGCAACTAATGGAGAAATTAGAACCACAATTAGCACAAATGTTATTTTTCTTTACTTTGTTTTATTTTTAATTAAACAAAGTAGTAATCAATTAAACATTCAATTGGATGAGTGTATAATTGTAAAACAAATAGGAAGACAAATATTAGTAAATTGAAAGTGAGGTGAAAATTAAAAAACAATTTGATGTGTTATTCGTGGAAGTGGATCGTAGGGCTTTGTTTTAATTGGAAGACGTGTCTCACTTTGGTTGGATCGTCTGTTTGATAAATATATTTAATATTAAGAAAGGAATAATGAAGTTTTGAATAGGTGAAAGGAATGTAAGATGGAATGGAAACACGTATGAAGGAGAACACAAGAAAGGAAGGTGGAGGGGGTCCGTAATGTTGGAGGGGTGGGTTTAGGGGTAGCCCACAAAGAAAGGGAGAGGTCTACTTTTATGTAGCGTACGGCGGGGGACCATTTAACATTTGATAGGAAAGGAATGCATAAGGGACATAATTCAAAAGCCATCCAAATCAAACATAGTTCCCCCAATTTTTCTCTTCTTTTTCTTTTTGCTTTTAAGATGGTTTTGAGTGAACTTTAAGCCACATACCAATACATCATTTAATAGTAAAAGCAACATCGCCACTCCACCATAAGTATAACCCCTTTTTCTTTTCTCTACTTTTACTTCATCCTTTAACACTACCTTTGTTTCACCATTTTTTAGAAGTTTGTTTGTTTCATCTTCTATAGAATGAATATTCAAATGTAGCATTAGAACGACAACAACAATATAGTCAAAGTTTTTTTATCGATTTAAAAATAATGAAAGGATAATTGTCTCAATTGATATGAAATATTTCAAGTGAAACTAAAACTAAACCAAAACAATTACTGTTTTATGTTTAAAGAGCTGAATATTTTGTTTTCATATTAATTTGACATGGGTTTTTATTATTATTTCATTATTCTTTTACAATTGTTTTCATAATTCAATCTAAAATTTGAAATACTAATAAAAAAAATGGTTTAAAAATAAGATCAAATAAGATGAGATACTTTTTTCTTTGTTTCTCAATTATATATATTTTCTCCTCTATCAATATTCTCTAGTCCTTTAGGATGTCCTCTATCTTATTTATTTTACTACGATAAGCAATAAAGTTTGAAATACTCATTGTTATATTGATATATCTATACCTTAAATGGATTTTGTATAAAACTTGAACACCACAAGTATTGTATTTTGTTGTTATTTTTTTTAATTGCTAAATGTGGAAATGTAGTCTTAATTTTTGTTCTTTTTCCAATTTGTTGGATTGATGAAACAATGGGGAGGATCACTATCATAAAATAAAGAGAAAAATGTTAAAGAAAAAAGGGAATAAGTACTTAATGCTCATTACATTAATGGCCGTTCTTTTCACACCTAATACAAATACTTCCATCATCAAATTCCCAACCCCTTTGACTTTTCTTTTCAATACCCTTTTATTCTCTCTTTTTTCTTTTCATCTAAATTTAGTCCTTCAATCTTTTTTAATAATCCCTAAAATTACTTTATTATATATTTTTCATAAATACGGTCTTAAAATTAGTTTTATAGTGTTAATTTTTATGAAAATTAAATAACAATAATAACAATAATGATTTTCTTAACTCATACACCAACTCCATTTTTACAATTATAAGGGATAGTTTTTATTAATACAAGATTTGAACAAAAATTAACAAAAAAAAAAAGGAAGAAAGAAACTTAATTAATTAAAAGATTTGTTGAAAAGAAAAATAGAAGACAAAAAATACGAGGAATAAATAGAACAAAATCTTAAGGACGAAAATGTTAATTTAGCTATTTTTGTTTATTTTTTTCTTAATTTCCACACTAGTCAATATTCAGTCCATAGTGTGATTGTGCTCACATGGGATGGGATAACTATTTCGTTATTGCTTTGTGCCTTATCAATAACACTAGCCCCAAGACTTCAAACTCATCAAGAAAATTCAATGTATTACACTTCCCTCGTCCTATTATTTGTACGACTAAAATTCAATCCAATAACGTTTTAAGAAAATTGATAGCATAATATAAAATTTCCGAGCAAAACTTAGTCAATATTTTTTTAGTTTCAATCAATCTCCACAACAATAATAATATTGTTCGCTTTAAATATAAGCTCTTATGATTTTACACTTTGAATCATTCGAAATACTTCATACTTAATAAAGAAAAGATAAATACCTCATTAGTATATTAGTATACCACGATCAATTTCTCTGCTTCCTAACAATTATGAAATTTTGTGTGTACCTAACAATTCATCAATTAAATTCACTCCAAAAAATCAAAGCTCAGTCTAACTAGAGTATGCTTTAGTAACAATAAAGTTTCTCGTTCATATCACTCAACTCCTTTGTGATTGAGAATAATCCGTGGAACTTGTTGCTAAGAAGGCATCATGTGAATGGGCTCTTTATATTGGGCCCAATATCACGGGCTGAATGTTTTAAAAAATGGGCCGGATTTAGACCCACACGCCTCCCTTAGACCCAAAATGAACTAATCGTACGGAACACTTGCAAATGTTTTGAAATTGATAAGAGTAAGAATTATTTTCTTCTTAACAACTATAATGTCAAACATCAAGGTAAGATAGATATCTATCCAACATGCCAGTTTAAGCTATATATGTATATAAAATACAGCCAATAAGTCCACCAAATTTAATAATTTTTAAATATAATATTCCTTTTGTATATATATAGAAAAATACAACAAGTGAAGATACTGGGTTTAAAATAATGGATATCTAGAAACAGCTAAATTCAACACATGACATAAAAAAGTAAGTTTTCTATTATTATAGAAACGGACTAAACGAAATGAATTATTACTATCAATATTATTATTCATTTATCCTTTGAATTGACCATTTTGTCCCTTTAAGCAAATCTGTGGCACCTGCAAATGGTTTTTCTCATCCCTTGAGATTTAGCATTTCTTTGCAGCCGTTGGATTGTCCCGTGAGGTCAACAGTGACTTCATCTACCTGCCCACGGCTTAGGACCCACTTTCGCTATTGGATTTATATCACCCTTTTATATATACACACATATACACCACATTCAAACAAAAATCATATGAATTTTAAATTACCAATTCAATTTGACTAAGGCTCTCAATTTTCATCACAATTATACAAAAAATCTCTGAAGAAGTGCATAATAAGATTGATTTAAAGGAATTTTTTAGAAATAATTGATAAGGACTAACTATATTCGAGATAAAATAAAGGATATTAATTATACGTGTAATTAGTTTGTGGGAATAATATTCACTATTTAAACCACTAAAAAAAGGTAATATTGACGTTATTATCGTTGATTTAGTTGATTTATAAGAGGTTGAACCTAGGTTTCAAATTCTAATTTGAAATTAGATAAATTGATTGAGTTAGCAAACTAACAAGTTCTATCTAGAAAAATTCGATAAATATATAGTGATTTTCTACTATTAGAAAATTGGATTTTTGTTTTTGTTTTTTTTGTTGGCATAAGAATAAGAAAAAGAAAAACGAAGAAAGCAGATTTAAAGATGAGAAATTAGGTAATGGGAATCACGTTAATCATGTTAAGCACCAACAATGAAGCATAATAATAATGATAAAAAAAATTGTTTGGCGGTGAGATGCTTCATTTATACACCATTAATCAAATCACAAAACCCTTTATTTTAATATTATGATCATTATCGTTATTATTATTTTAGTACATCAAAATCAAATTACTAACCTTACTACCTTACTTTAAAGCTACCTTCCTCCAAACCCTCCATTTTGTTTTGTTTGTTTTTTAATAAAGAAAAACAACCCTAAAACCCTAAAAACTACAAACGCCCACATGTTTCTTTTTCCAATTAAAGTCCATTGCTTCACTTCTTTTTAAATCACCAAAACAATTTTCCACTTTATTATATTTTTAAATCCAAGTTTTAAGCAAATAACAATAATAATAATAAAATAAAGCATATGATTAATTAAAAAAGAAGTGAAATTGAAGATTAGAGTAAGATTTGGTGGGGAGTGGGATAATATTGGGGGAGAGGATAAGGGTTGTAGTTATGATAGAGCTTTCAATATTACTTTTACCAATGCCCTCTCGATTTATTTCTCTCTTAATCTTACGTGGCTTAGCGTAAACAGCTGGCCTCCTAACTATTACGCCACGTCGTCACAACCCTTCTCTTCCATTTTAAACCAAATCCCCTCTCTTCCATTTCCATTTCCCCTTCAACTTTCAACTCTCTCTCTCTCTCTCTCTCTCCTCTGTCTCGCAAAATGGAAGGTCTAATTCCATTTGTTTACAAAGCTATTGTTCAATACAAGAACGAAAAACAAGTACCCGCCATCCGATCTTGGCTTTGCGATTCCCCTTCCACGTCCTACATCAGACTTCCCAGTGGTGATTCCGGCCGATTTCAACTCCAATCCGACGCCTCTCCTTCTTCAAAATCACCTACCTCTTCCACCACCCAGATTCTGGTTTCTACCGGAGTTCAATCGCCACTTCGCCATCTGACAACTCGACGGGTTGCTGCCTAATCCGATCGCCGGAGGTGGGTTTGATCAGAAATGGAAAAAAAAGTGTTTAATTTGTAATATCTGGGTTATATTTTGTCTGATTTAAAACAAAAAAAAATGGAGTGTCTTGAAGTGTACGGAAAGCCGAAAGGCACCGACGCTTGGGATATGATATGTGTAAATTGTGAATATTGATGAATGTATGGAACTAAGATTGATTAATTGGGCTGTTAACTTGTTATTATTTTGTTTTGAATATTATGTTTGGGACTGGAAGTAGTTAGGTGTCAAATCCAAATGAAGCCATCAATAATAATAAAGAAGAAAAGAATATAGTAAGCAAATGGGGGGAGTTGTTGAAAAATCAAAAGGAATATTAAATTGTATATGTACATAGAAGAAAAGCAATTGATGTTTAGCTTATGCAGTGGCCCATGGGGATGAGAGGCCTTTATGGGAGGTTTGAAATATCTTTTATGTAGCCCATAGATATTTATTTAGGTAGTATTTCCATTTGTAATTACAGGTGATTAGAGATCTTCATCCATCTCTCTATTTGCATCAATGTAATGTACTGTGGTTTGAAGTGTCATCATCTTTGTGGGATTCAACAATCTTAAATTAACTTTTATAAAAGAAACGAATGTATAATGTGTTTATAGAGTATAAATACTACACGGTAACAGAAATTTATCTGCCTAACCTAAGTATTTTCTTATTTTGTTCCCTCTTAATTTTGATTTTATAGAAATAAAACTTATAGTAAGGGCTGGTGATTAGTGATTAATTTAGGAATAAGGTTAAGGATACAAAGCACAAACTACAAAGGAAGGGAAAATCAAATGGAAACTAGGACTTAAAATGAGAATATAAATGTACAATTGTAGCAGTGAGTTTGGAGCCGGATGATTTTGGGCCAAGAGCCCAATAAGTGGTTATTTGAATTGGCCCACCAAGACGAGTAAAGTAGCATAGATTTAAGGCCCTTTGTTTAGAGGAAAAATAATAGAATATTGGTATGATCGTAAAACCCTACCGTCTCTGCAAACAGTTCGTCTACCTCCCGAAGCCGAATACAAAAAAGGGTTTGAATTCTATTCTCCGCCGAGCTTCCTCAGAACATGGTCAACAAACACACCGTAGCGTACTTACTTGATGTGGATGAAGGACATAAAGAGTTTTATTGAGAATTATATAACCATCACAGTTTTTTCCTTTTTTTTGGGTTTTGGGTTATGACTTTTATTTCTGCATTATTTAGGATTTATATTTTGATGTTACACGTGGGGAGGGGTTTGGGTTTGGCTACGATTTTGAGAATTACATAAAAAGTAAATCATTCTTGTAAAAAGGATTACTCTTTTTATCTATTTACAACAACAGTTTAGGATGAGAAACTGTTGTCTCCAAGTGCATGGGCTTTGTAAATTTGAATCTTTACAATCAATAAATAAACATGTAAATAAAGCAAAAACAACCGTGAAAACGACTCTCTAACGTTGAAATATTAGCTCAATCTCTAGTTAATCATAAAATTTATTAACTTAAAAAGGAAATGACTGACAAAAATAAATGTTTGGCAAGGTAGTGGAAAAGATAAAATATGAAACTTCAAGACCAAGACCACCATTGTTGTATCTGTGGCTACTCCATCAATTTTTCAGGGCGAGATCTTTGTGGATGTAAGCCACTCCATTATCGCCATTCACTACTTGCCCACTTCCCCTCAAAATCCTACATTCACAGAACACAAAACATCATCACTAAAATGGAATTTAAACTTAGCCAAACTATATTTCTTTTAGCATCATTTTCAGAAATCATCTTTACCATCTTGTTGTCAACAGTCCTTCAACTCCTACTGGTCCTCGAGCATGAATTCTACTGGTACTTATTCCCACCTGTTCAACCAAAACACTCAGAAATCAGAAAGTGGTAAAAAATTTGATCTTGGTTTTTTGGCTATGAATGTAAAAGGAATGCTTTACCTCTGCCCCAAGTCCAAACCGAGCACCATCGCAAAATCGTGTACTGGCATTGTGGAATACAGCAGCACTGTTGCAAAGAACAAGTCAGATTGAGAAACAATGTGAAAAGTTCATGGATGAGGAATGGCTTACATGAAACACACTTACACTCTAACCTCCTCTTGAACAATTTAAGGTTACCACTAAAAAGGGATGTAACTCGCAGTTAGAACTATACCTGTCGACTTGCTTCAAGAAAATTTCAGCAACTTCCTGATCTTCGGTGATGATACAGTCGGTATGTGAGCTGCCAAGATAAGAGTGCAATTTTATTAGATTTATTGTATATTTGTTCAGATTTATTCAGATTGTGTATCTTTCTACATATACAATAAATCTAATAATTCAGTTCAGTAAACATTAAGACGGGGAACTTTGTTACCTTCCATGTTCATTTATATGGTCAATGGCAGCAAAGACATCATCCACAATTTCAACCGTGCAGGTCAGTGAATTATACTCGTGGTGGAATGAACGTGCCTCATTGATCTTAAGTAATTCACTAGCACGTTTTCCTCCATATAGACTCACACCTGCATGAGAAATCAATTTAGCAACAAAAATTTTCATGACCGGAAGGACTTTAAAAAATAATTAATTATCTTTACCTTCTTTCCGCAGTTCGGTGATGAGTTTAATAAGTCCTCCATTATTTGCTAAATCTTCGTGCACCAAAAGTGTTTCCTGAAAAACAGAGGAAAGCAGATTAAATGCACTAAATTATAGTCTGAAAGATGAAATATGAAGAAACAAACAAACCATTGCATTGCATGCAGCTGGATAGTCGATTTTTGCATCGGAAACTATCCGCTTAGCCATCTCTATATCAGCCGATTTGTCGACATATACATGACAGATTCCATCTATGTAGGAGAAAAGTTAGAGAAAAACTTTATTTCATTGATAGATTATATGACATTGATATTGCTGCCTTAGTCTCTCACCAGAATGGCCGAGAACAGGAATCTTTGTGGACTCTTTAATCTGAGACACAAGCTTGTTACTTCCTCTTGGAATCACAAGGTCTATCACATTATCAAGCTGTTGCATCAACAAGTTATTAAGAAAGAACAAACAATCTATCAATATTCATTCATTGCTAACAAGCAACATCAAGTATAATCAACTTGTTTTCTCTTCTCACCTTGAGCAGATCAGGGATCTCTTCTCTTGATGTTACAAGTCCAATAAGTTTTTCGCCAACAGTATCGGGGATGGCTGAAGTGATGACCTAACAGAAATAGGAACCAATGTATTAACAGGGAGGGACTTTAAAATAATCTAATAATCAATCTCAAATGAACAGGCGAAAATGAACCTTATGCAAAGCTGCATTTGATCGTCTGGCTTCTTTTCCTCCTTTAAGGAGTAGACCATTCCCACTTCGTATTGCCAACGCAGCTATCTGTAAAGCAATCAAAATGTGCTTCAATTGTAGTCCTAACAAAATAAAGATTTAAAGATATTCCTTACCTGCACTAAAGCATCAGGCCGAGACTCGAAAACAACAAGAAGAACACCCAAAGAACAGGAAACACTTTCTAAAACAAGGTCACTAGCAAGCTGAATGCAATTAAGATATCATTAGCCATGGTAGAGAGCATCACAAATTCAAATATAGTGGTAAGAAAAGTTTACAATAAATTAAGTATAAATCCTACTTCGCTTCTTTTTAAAATGCGACCAATTGGTTCTGCCATGTCTGCAAGTTTACGAACAGCGGTTGCAAGAAGCTTAATCTGTAAGACAAAAAAGCCCATAAGTCTTATTTTCATAGGCAAAAGAAGAAAACATGGATGAAAAATGAGTACCTTTCCAGGCTTTAGAGCCAAACGAGATATTAGAGGCTTCTCATATCCAGCCTCCTCTGCAGCTTTAATATCAGCAGAATTCTCAGCCAAAATCATATTTTCATTATCTTCAAGAGCATCAGCGACATCCATCAATATCTTTCTCCTATCTTCAGATTTGAGAGCCTGAAATAACACATTAAGTAACAAAACATAAGTCCAAACCAAACACATATAAGAGAAGTGTTTATATAACATAAATTTACTCCTTTCACTACCTGAAGCCGTCTAGAACTTTCCCTTGCAGAAATTGCCATCTCTCTTGCAGAAACCTCTTTAACCAAAGTCCACAAATGGGCATCTTTGTGAAAGAGAGTTCCTTTCATCTCACCTTGGAGTACTTTTATTATGTTATCAGTGGCAAAACCACTGCACGTGAATAATTTAAATTGATAAAGCAAGGAGAAGAGTAAGGACATTAATGGGTGAATTGAGAAGAATTGGATTGGATTAAAAACCTGGTAATGACAACAGGAATGCCAGCACAAGAAGCATAAACAGCAGCATTGACTTTAGCAGTCATACCGCCTCTTCCAACTCTGGATTTGGCCCCAAATGTAATTTGGCCTAAATGTTTCTCTTTAACAAAAGTCTGGATTAGCTTTGAATTTGGGTCGCTTGGAGGGCCACTATACAAGCCTTCAACATCACTAAGTAACACCAGAAGATCAGCTTTGAGTTCTAAAGCTAATAGACCTGCCAAACTGTCATTGTCCCAAAAGATACCAGAAGAATCCTCATATGGAGTTTTCCTAGTACTAACTGCATCATTTTCATTAAAAATGGGAATGACCCTAAGATCTAACAATGCATTAACTGTTTCAGAAAGTTGTTGTCTAAACCCAGTATCACTAAAAACTGAATCTGTCACTAGAAGTTGAGAAGAGGTCACATCAAGCTGCAAAATTGGAATTAACAAATATATAGAGTATTAATTAATTTGTATCAATAGAGTTGTCGATTTAGTTTAGATCAACAAATTTATTTGTATATTATACCTGGCTAAACATTGTATCATAAAGAGCCATAAGACTACTCTGCCCAACAGCTGCACATGCCTTTCCATCAAAATCACCTTGTGGATTCTGAAGATCAGCAAAGCTGAACACAACCCAACAACACACACTTTCAACAACAGCAAAAATATATCAAAATCACAAATCTCCTGTGTTTGTTACATGATTTTGAAATAATTAAAATCACTTGCGTTTTGAAAACTAATCCACAGCATGCCTTTCATCTTTCATAACATAAAAATGTAATAGCAAATATCATCAAGTGATAATTATAAGGTAAATCTTGATATGACAAATTTGATTTTAAAAAACAAAAATTTCAAAATCACTTCCAAGCATGCCTTATATATAATTTAGATTATTTATAAAATGGTTAGAATGGGAGATGAGCAAAATCCAATTTTAATAGTAATGGTTTTAATTAAATTACAAGTGAGAAGGATAGGTGAAGTTTGGGAGATCAGAGGGTGAGATAATGAGTTAAGAGAGGAAGAGGTGTGAAGATGGTATTGGTCCAGATGGGAAGGATAGTGATAAGAAAGGAAAGGAAGGAAGAGAGAAAAAACCTGCTATTGGCCAATCTTCTATATCTGAGCCTTTGGCGACCAAGACCCACAGCACCTGATGTTACCAAAATAACCTCGTACCCTCGAGAGTTCAATTCCTTAAGCTGTTTAATTCCCAATTCAAATTCATCTTTTTTTTATGTTAATTTAAAATCTTAATCTCAAAACAAAAAACAAAATCAAAGTTTCATTTTTGACCTGCTCACAAAGAGCTCCAAGTCTTCCCAATGCTAGCCTTCCATCTCCACGAGTAACAACGGCCGTTCCAACCTATTCATTCATTCATTCATTCATTCATTAATAATGTAGAATATATGTGTATATAATATTAAACATAGAATATGGATTTATAATTAAGTACTATACCTTAACGACCAGACGCTTCACTTTTCTAATGAAAGTTCTGGTAGGATCAATTGAATCCATCGATAGTATATATGTTTAAGAAGAATAAAATAACGAGTTGGAACCGGGTCGACTCGGGACATACGAGGCGACCCAGGAGAGGAAACAACCCCTCCCCCCCCACCAAAAATTAAAAAAAAAAAAAGGGAAAAAGGGAAAACGAAAACTAGAGAGAAGCCAAAAGCAGTATATGTGATTTTATGAAGAAGTTATTTATATATTGTTATTATATATACAATACACGAGCGTAGAGAAAAATGTGGAAATTTGAATCGAATTAAGCCTAGTCTCTCGAGAATTTCATGGCTTAAAAAGTGCAACTACTTATAAGATTTGAATGAATCAATCCATCCCTACTAAAATAAATACGATAATTAAAAGTAAATTTTATTTATATTTTTTTCATTTTTAAAAAAATACATTATAATTTTTAATATATATACAAATCTTTACTCTTAAAAAAGAAAGAAAAGATAGAATTTGAACCTTGACGACGATACGTCTTGCATTCTTGGTAAAAACTCGAGAAGGATCCATTGGAGATCAGTGAGTGTTGAGTGTGAACTGTGTGGAGAAATATGGAGAGGATAGAGATGATATTTAAAGGGTGAAAATTATATGATACAAAAAACCAAAGAAAGGGCTAACAGAAAAAAAGATAGGTTTGGAGAAGAAGACAAATGGGGCTCCCAAGATTTGACCTCTTTCTCCTGCCTTTCAACGTGAAACTCTTGCTTCTTCCATTTTTTTTCTATAACTTTTTACTTAATCTTCTTAATATATATATATAAATTCATAAAAGGCCAGGCCACCTCCTCAAGAAGGCAAAGGAATGAGTAAGTTTACAAAAACCCTAATTCGAGAGATCGGAATAATTGAAGTCCAACTACCACGAGACTTCTTTCAAAATTGAAGAGTCATAAAAACCAAAAGGAATGCTAACCGAACGATATAGTGAGCAAGAGAATTGCTTGGGATGATAGCTTGAGCTTCAAGTAACACTATTATGCTTGGTGAATCTTGGTAGCTAGCTATATATATATTTTTATTCCTATTGTTTTGGTAATTTCCACTTTTTTGTGTTATGGAATAATGACAATAGTATAGTAGGAATGTATAGGTAAACATCATATCTATTTAAATTTGTTTGAATCAATCTATCATATTTTCATAATTACAACTTATATGATCACCTAATCCTATTTCGATTTCACCCAATATAGAACTATTTGATTATAAATTCTTAACCTTAGTCCATTCCCATTTTAGGTGAATAAGTCTATTAAATAATCTGTGAAAACTTTGTTATTTTAACTTAAAAAAAAGTTTTAACCTTTCATCAAAATTAATCTCTTTTTTAAAAAACTTGTGAAAGCACCATTTTATTCCTTATTCAATGCTTTTTTTTAAAAAAAATTATTATATTATAATACAACCTTTTCTTTTATTGAAAATTGGGAGAATTTTAATAAATTCCAATTCTTATTGAGAAACTATTTTTATTGTCTAAAAAACTATATTTCTACTAGTTGGTAGATAATAAATTATTTTTAGTTTTAGAGATATTTGAAAGATTTGTTGTTAGTCAAACTCATGAACAAACATGAACAACTCAACTCCAAATGAAGGCATAAATATACTCAAATTGCACATTGTTCTTCTTCTTCTTTACTTTTCACTCTTTTATTTTC
Source organism: Cucumis hystrix (assembly GCA_025688845.1). Taxonomy (NCBI): domain Eukaryota; kingdom Viridiplantae; phylum Streptophyta; class Magnoliopsida; order Cucurbitales; family Cucurbitaceae; genus Cucumis; species Cucumis hystrix. The sequence continues at coordinate 26,831,733 of CM046886.1, forward strand.
TCTTATCTAACTACTCTTATTCCTTTTTCACAATAATTATATTTTTGAAACTATTTGGTTAGAATAGAGTTGATCAATTGCATAAGGTCATCAAGTCTTGTGAACACCCCTAGGTGTTGATAAGACGTGGTCTGTCCAAAGAAGTATCACATTTAGTGAGTCACATGAGAGATCACATCCTTTTTGTTTTTGAGTGGAGTTTCAAACAAAAAGAGAAGAGAACATGTTGGAAACATGGGGTTGGGTAAGAGGTTGACACCATTGCTTCCTACCTCACCTCTTCCTCTCACTTCCCTCCCACCACATAAACAATAGTAATAACAACAATAATTTCTTCTTCTTCTTCTTCTTCTTCTTTCTTCTTTTTCTTTTTCTAACTACTATATTATTCTCTTTTCTTTTCTCTTTATCTAACTACTCTTAATATTCTTTTTCCACCGTTGTTTCTTCCATAAAAAAATGACCAAAAAATATCTAATATTTGTTCCTTCACCTCTTATTTCTTTGGGAAAAAAAAAAAAAACAAGAAGACAAAAGCTTTCGAATCCTTGTATTTTTTTCACTCTGTTAGACTTTTTTGTTTTTGAAAAAATAAAGAAATTGAAATAGTTTTCTTTTCCTCGAGATGTTCCACTAATAATATTCTTGTCATTGTTCATATCTCAGAAAAAGGATACGATACCATCTAATATAATGGTGCAGTTGTTAAGAATTTTCATTTAAAAAAAAAAAACAAAAATAGGTTATCTTTGAATCCTAATTATGTTTTTTTTGGATTATCTCTTATTTATTTATTTATTTATTATTAAAAAAAAAAGAATAGGGAGACTAAAAGATACATAGGTATAACAACAACATGTGTGTTAAGAGGGTTTGGTTTGGTCCATCATTTGAAAATGAAATATAAAGATTGGAAGGCATTTTCGATTTAGTTTTGACCTCAAAGACAATTTAGCTTTAAAAATAGCATGTGCTTTTGGCTTTGGATTTGAGAGCAGGAGATTATTTGTGGCTAATATTAATGAGAGAGATATACCAAACCAATTATTTGTTTGTCCTCTGCATGTTCATGTTAAAATCTGGATCTTTCTCCACGTGTCTCTCATCAAATTTAAACCCTATAGTTTCCAATTTTTACATTATAATTCAAATAACCAATCCCATTTTTATACGAAACATCTTTGCCCATAATACACAACTAAGATAAATTTGAAGAACGTAATTACGTTGGTCATGTGCATATGTGTATATATGTAATTAAATATAGAAAAAAACCAGCTGATTAGAGTTGATGATGTAGTGTTTTAGTATATTAGGCTTTTTTGGGAAGGTTTTCATCACATTATAGAATCATTTTTCTTTATAATTAAGCTAGTTTATAATATAATTTCCATTTTCCAACCTTGTATTTTATATAGAGCTTCGTAAAATTATAAAGTTTCTTCTCATTTTAAAAATCTTCATGGACATAGATTTTAAGAACAATGTCTTCCTTCGTAATTGTCTTGAAATTGTGGCAATGATGGAGGTTCGTAATTATGGGTTTGAATGGTGCTTGTAATGATACTTTGTTTAAAGGAAGATTGTTATCAGCAAATCCATATCAGAAAACTATATGTATTCCCATGTATATCTATCTTTATCCATAATTGTCATCCATTTTCAATTTCTCTCATTTAACTCTAAAGATATTGCAATTTTGAAGACAAAGATATGTCACGGTTTTAGTCATTTCTTTCCTATTTCTCGTCTAATAATGTTTCTGTAACTTGCAAACGACTTGCAAACGGAAGGGTGAAGATTAGGATTTGCTCACTTCCCAGGCAAAAGGAAGGATGGAGATTAGGATTTGCCTACTTCGAAGTGGAAAGAATTAGGGTTTGCCTACTTGAAGAATATGGAATGGAACTGTAACATAAATATTGAATACGATACTTTTTGACGGATAATGGAACATGGAGAATCAAAAAAGAAAAATGGAAAATGAAGATGATTGCAAGAGTTATGGGGATGGAGGGTTTTGAATTTGATTAGATAGAGATAATTATGTTTCATAATTTATTAAAGTGTAATTATGCTTTATTTTAGCTTTAAGAATTAAGTAACTGCCATTGTATTTTAAATTTGTTTGCAAATTTTTTCAAATGACTGTGGAATGCTATTTGCCTATTTTCTTGTTGACCCTTTCCTTTTCTTCCCAACAAACAGGCCATACGTTAATAACAACTTTTTGAGCCTAAGCTCATTGAAATTGGTAAGTTTCATTAAAGCCCAATTACTTTCCAGTCCGTTAAAATAGGCCCAAAAATGTATTATGGAAAAATGAAACAAATTCCGATTATGGGCCAGCCCATTGAAAATAGCAATGTCCAAGAGAAATTAGATAAATAGCCATATTGAAATATACTACAAAAGTTTAAAACTATTTTCTATGCAAAGTGACAAATTCCTAATAAGACTAGATCAGTGTCTTTGATTTAAAATTTTCATCCTTGTAATGAAAAATGTTGATGTGCTTAGTCTCACTTAAAAATGAACCATTGAACCATTGGCAGAATGAGTTTATGAAATAAATTGGCTCGAGAGAAGCATTTCAAATTGAATTATAGAAAAAATAAGAAAAGGATTCTGATGAACAACCAATTATGTATACTTTCAATTTGCGTTGAATATGAAGATATTAAAGTAATAATAATTTACACCGTTCTTGTTATATACAAAATACTCGATAATACATATGCCAATAAGAAAAAGGCTATGAGGATTTGGATGAACAGCCGCACCGGCACAATCTCAACCACCACCACAGCCACCGCCGCCGCACTCTCCACCACCACAGCTTCCGCCGTGTTCCCCAACATCAACTACCGCAGTTGCAGCAACTGCAAAACCAAGCGTCGCCGCCAAGGCGACACCACCATCATGATGATCAGTCAGAACAGCCAAGTTACCATTTCCAGCAACGGAACCACCACCTCCCGTTCTCCCTCCATGTCCTCTGGGCGGTTTGAATTTCCGTCCACCTTTGTGCCCATCTGTTTGATTATTATTATTGCTCTTTTTCTTCTTCTGGCCGGCTCCAAAACAAATACAGTAATTATTCATTGGCGACATTATAATTACTCCAAATTTGAAACACCCAAAAGGATCGTTAATGTTTGAAGATTCAGAAATGAGGGAACAAATTTATATGTGAAATTAAAATTGACTTGGTGTTTTAAAAAAAAGAAAGCAAAGTTTAGGTAGGTGTTGAAGTTTGATCTTCTTTGGGCGTCATTAATTATAACGAGTGGAATCAGTTTGAACTTTTCGTTAGTTGACATTGTTGTGTTGAAATTTCTTGGGTTTCAAGGAATGTCTCCTCTGACCCGGCGGCCAGTCAGCCAATAATTGATTTATCGAAGGGTTTCCATAATTAAACCCTTAATGGCTTCCATTTTATTCTTAAATAACTTTTCCAAGAATGTAATGAAGACATGCATGTTAAAGAAATTTAATTGCTTCCATTTCTCATTTCAGAAATCACGAGTTATTATTCTTTATTATTTGATTTAATGTTAAAATTAATTCAAAACATCATATAGTTCATTAGGTTGGTTCCCAAAACATGTTTGAATTAATCAATTGTCTTCCATATATCTTAAGTTCCAATGTTGAATTAAAAATACCATTATACATATGCAAAGTATATATTATATCTTAAAGCTGTTAGTGTTTACTAATTGAATCTTTGTAAGTAAAACACTATCACTATCCATTATTACTTATGTATAATATTGATAATTAGGAGAAAAAGAAACTAAAACGAGTCATTTAATACATAAAAGAAAGTGTGTGGATAATAAAATTTCAACACTTAATTAAATAGAATTTTGGGGTCTGTCAGATTATATTTATTTATGTCAATTTGGATTGGATATTGAAAGAATACATTTTTGGCATTTCATATACCGAAAAAATCTTCAAACAGTATGGTGAATAATTAAGATTTTTCTTTACTTCCTAAACTAAATATACATTTTCTCCACACTCATTTTTCTTACCATATATACCTTTCCTATTTTATTTATTATTAAACAATCATTTAGGTGCATATATCCTAAAATTTAATTCTTACCAAAAGAAAAGAAAATTGAATCAAATAATTAATTAAGAATAAACACAGTAATACTTTGTACTCAACCTTTTGTTATCCAAAATATTCCTAAGAAATATAATACTTAGCCAAACATCTTTTGTCAATTTGCCTTTGCAATAGTTAATAATGAAACTGTGAGAAAAATAACTTAATAGTTAAGAATGGATACAAAAAGGTATTTTGTTTCTTTTCTTTTTGAAAAGTTCATTTGACACTCCCAATTTTGTCTATTTGCATATCACACATATTATATATTTAACCCCACAAATCACTCATCATCTCTATTCTAACCCTCCATTTAAATACTTCCAAAGTATTCTCTAAATTCATACACAAAAACGTGGTTAATTTTTTTAATCACTTTTTTTTTTTTTTTTGAAATAGTAATAAAAGTTGAAACATTTGCTCTTGTAAGCATACCTTTTTTTTTCTCTCTCTCTTTAATGCATATGTTCATACATATTATAATAGCTTTTGAAAAAAAAATGGTATAACATCCGTGTCTATTTGATCAACAATTAGAGTATTGAATTTGAGTTATGATCAATCTAAATCAAATGTTTTATGTAGTAAAGTTTTTCTCAACCATAAGACTTGGAAAATAGAAGTATTTTAGGGAAATTAAACTTAGGCCTCAGAGGGTGCAAGTGGTTGGTTCCAAATCAATCAGCTTTCAATTCAAAGTAAAAGAAAACAAAATAAAATTCATGGCGACCGATCAGCTCCTCGGAGCCACTCTGTTCTTTTGGCTCTAAAGGTGTCAAAACTCCCCAAATCAAAGGCCAACAATTCCGGCCATCAAATTGAATTGATTACGATAATCTTTACATAAAATAGAATCAATCAATTGATTTGAAGCAATTCTATACTGATGGTGTGACCATTAAAAGGAAAAACAAAGGAAAAAAGAAAAAAGAACACTCTGAATTCCAATTTCTATTTACAATAGATAATAATAATCAACAAACCAAAACCCCCCATCACAGCAAAACCAAAACAAAAGAATCAGATATGAAACTGAAAAAGAAAAACATATCTATTTCTGTATCTATATCCATATGGTAAAATCAAACACCTGCATAACCGCCGTCGCAAGTGCAGCTAGAATTAGCAGCGGAGGAGTCGTGGTGGTGGCGAGGATTGGTGCTTAGACAACAACACAAAAGGCCTAACAGCATCATGAAACACCAAGCAGTGGCTACCGCCTGTGCCCAATTTGAGTAAGTCTTGTCCATAGGCTTGCTTGTTTAAGTTTTGGTTTTGAGTGTTTCATAGTGATGGTGTTGAAACAACTGTGAAGATGGGTTTATTGCTATTGCTGCTCATTACAAATAGAAGGTTTAAATGAATCAAATGGAAATAGGAATGAGGGAAGAAATAAAGAAGGAATCTGTGCTGTTTATAAAAAGGGAGAAAGAGGGAGTAAATAGAAATGGATGCTGTCCGCTCAAAAAGAGAGAGAACATGGGCTTTAGCTCAAAGAGGCTGAAATTAACATGGCCCAGCCTGTTCAAACTTTGTTTGTTGTCACTAATTGAGGTATAACTCAATTGATTATAACATATATTTCCGATCGAGATAACAAATTTGAGTATTTCAACTAAGTATATGTTCAATTGATTCAATTATATTAATATACTCTCACCTGAGGTTAGAATCTTTTACACACATAACTACAAATTGTTGATAAAACAAATGGTAGCGTTCATCTTTTAATTAGTGTGATATGTAAATGTTACAATTTTTATAAATAATTTTCCTTTTTGGGATTCTTATTTATGATTTGGTATAAATAAAAATAATGAGGTTGGAGTAAAAGGATAACAAACGTTTTATGAATAGGATATCGGATCATAGAGCTTGCGAATTTAAGTTGATTCTTCTATAAATGTTGCTTATCGATTCTTGATGGGAATATTCTAAACATAAATATGTATTAAACACCAAGATCTTTTTAGTAAGATCGTACGCTAAATTGTAGTAATTGTTACTTAAATTTGAAATTTTGATGTAGGTATTATTACTATATATTTTAATAATAATAATAATAAAAAAAAAAAACAACCACACACAGAGCTTGCAAATGGGAACTTACTTTTTTATGGTAATTTACACCCATGGAGGAGACTTGACCCAAAAAACTTTTTTTTTTACACTCATAATACCATATGACTTTATCGATGGAAAGAATTATTCAGATAGGGAAGATTCATTGCAAAAATCCCCTTTCCATTTTGTTCTTTGCTGGAAAGCTTTTTAAGCATCATTATTTGAAGTGAATAAAAAAAAAAAAGCAGGGATTTATTTACAGCAAGGATCTATAAATTTGTTATCATTGTAAACTTTTATTTAAAAAAAAAATAAAAACAGGAGAGTAGAATTTAGACAGAAATTTCAAATTTTGCTAAAAATTTAAAACTAAACTAGATAAATATGAGAAAATTGTTTGGTTTCTTTGATGTATTAATTAATTGGAAAAGCAGCAACAACAACAATAATAAAAGGTTGTTGATTTAGTGTGTGAATTAAGGTGTGACACCCATTTAGCTCTGCTTCTTCAGGTTGGATATCCTTTCCATCTGCTAAAAGAAGACTAAGTCTAGAAGAAGGATGAACTTCTGATATTAAAAATAATGGAATTTTGTAATGGTTTTAGCTTTTAATAAGTTTACGGGATGGATTTCTTGAAAGCAAACGCTAATCAACTTGCCATTGATACTTGGCTTGGAAGTAGAAAAGAAGATACTCTTTTATTGTATTGTATTTTTCAAGTTATTAAACCAAATCAAATGAAATCACTGTCTGCTCCTCATTGGCAACGATCGGGCACCTAGTAAAAACTTCAAGAGATTTTTCTATGCTCTTAGTTTTGACTATCATAAACTCTCACCTTTACCAAGGATGTAAAGGGAAAACACATTCGAAGAGTGGGAAACAGACAAGAGTTTGCCTATTTAGACAAGAATTTTCTTTTAAAAGTTTGCCACACTTCTAGTACTTTCTTTCCCTCCAAAGTTAAAGAGGGAAAAGATATCATTTTAATCAATGAAGAATTATTCAATATCATGAGAATAGTTGTTAAAAGAAAATGGAGCTCAAGTTGAGGATAAAGCCAAGAAAGCATAAAACTTTCCTGACCACACTAGAATGCAAGAATGAGCCAACTCACAAAACAAAGATTTTGAGACTTGAATGAACGAATCACGTGGCTACTTCTCAGCATCAAGGTGGACCTCGATGCACAGTTTTTTGTTTATGAAGCACAATTGAAGAACGACAGACAGGCAATGTCGTAACGCAAAAGGAAACCAAGAAAAAAAGAAAAGCAACTCTTTGAATAATACAAATTCTTAAAATCTGAACCATTATACGGTTAAAAGTTTAAAAGCATTCCATAGATGCCAGCTACTAAAACTAATATTATCGTATTCTTCAATTTAAGGTAGGTAACTAAGACCATATTTTTAGTGCGAGTGTGACAGCCCCGGGATTAAAAGGAGATAGCTTTTACTTAAAATATTCACTCACTAGCTTTCGGTATAAAGGTAATGGAATAACCTTCTTCCATACATTGGAGAACAAGTGTCATTGTTTCAACCCAGATCCTTTTAAGACAAAAGTAACAATAATCGAAGCTTTGGACTTTTCAGCCATGAGAAATTTTCATTTTTTTCCCAATGGTCGGCAAAATGACAGGATGATGACTAAAGTTAAGAGAGAAAAAATAATAAGAGAGACCCTGCAGCGGTCATGCAGTAGTAAACATAGTGAATTTCTTAAAATCTGCTTTTTGAAACTTCACATTTTTTTAAAGAAAGGAAACTATAGATATTATTAGGTACCTGGTCTGCGTTAAGCCAGCCGTTGTCAACTATTGGAAGGGCCTTTCTGCAAGAGACAAAATGCAAATAGCAATCTCGAGAAATACGCAACCAAAATATCAAGTATGCAGGATGTAGTTGTACCTTAGCACGATGGGAGATCAAAGGAGGAACTATCCAATGAAATATAATTCCATCGATAGTGTAGAGTTTTAGAAGCTTAAAGGTCCTTGAGCTTGAATCACAAGAAATGGAAATGGGATTGCATGTAAAGGTACACATGTTTATAGTTATTCGACCATAATTTGCTCATGAAATGAACTGTTCTTTTACTTTTTAGTGAAGAAATAAGAAAGTAATAAAATTCATAACTAAAATGGGTCATGTTGTGTATTCTAAGAATATTCACTCTGCTTCACTGAAAATCTTCCACTGTATCTAATTCTTAGTCTTTTCACAATACAGATAACAAATGAAACAATTACATCCCCAGAAACATGAGCCACAATTTACATAAGTTGCAAAATCTGGCATATTTTGGCAGTCGTCACTTGAGAGTTTCTTCCATCCCAGCAAATTGTTCTTAGAGACAGCAGCGTAGCAATCAGGTGAAGCACAGATTTACAGTATGAACACCATAATTAACAGAGGACGCCTGTACAGAAAAAATGATAATACCAATCTTAGTACCAGCAAAAGCAATATAATCCAAAATGGATATTAGAAGAAACAGCAGAATACATTGTTGATCTATAATTATGATACTTGGCTGATGAACTATGTTCACAAGTTGGAATCACGTTATTAAGTTGTACAAAACATTAGGGGGAATACATTGTTGGACAAGCTGACATATCAGATAAATGGTCAAGTCACATACAGTCTTTAATCACAGCATTTTGCTCACTGTAAATCACCAAATTCGTATGCAAGTATAATAATCAATAGTGAAGATCCATAAGCGAATTTTACTGGTCATTCGTCCACATACAATTCAAGTAGAAGTGAAAAGTATGGGTGGGAATTTATAGATAGCTCTTTCTTTGGATGAAAGCTTTATTTGAGCTTCATAAATTATCAATCCCCAATCTAAGAGATGGGAAAAGTTGTATGCAACGTGTATATCAAAACTTCGGTATGAAGTTTGGCTGTTTGAGTATGATGGGTTCAAACAATTAAATACATTACTGCAAAAACTATCTAGGATTAACACACATTCAAACCCAAGCTTCTTTTCAAGTGCCTCAAATTGCATCCTATCGCAACTATCTTCAATCCCCATCGATTATTAGCAAATACAGCTACCCAAAACATTTTTTTTATTGAGCAGCCTAAGAATTAGATACAGCCTCACATAAGGAAGAAGATAATAAAGGTTATAACATATTCTAGTTCTAAAATAATTAAGGGCCACTCTATAATGAAGATCGCATCTCACAAATTGACAGTTCTTGGACCTAAAGATCCGGACGCATATTTAGTATTTGTTTAAAAAATCATTTTTGGATTCCGTAATACAAACAGTAGAAATTCTTCACATTCGAAATTCCAAAAAGTAGAATTATACACAAAAGAAAATTGTTCTTCTAAATTTAGTTTTATGAATAACTATTTTATGCTATAAACATATTTCATCTTTGTTACAATTAAACACGTGTTACATAGCATAACATATCATAAATTATATCAATATTGTTATTTTACAACATGTCAACATTTATGTTTTATTATGATAATATATTAATTAATAGTATTTGAGATTCAGCGATACTTAGCCTATAACTACCATTATGAGTTCAACATGTGGGAGGAAGATTTGAACCTCTTGATCTTTTCCTAAAAAATATATGCTCTAACCAGACAAGTTGTATTCAAATTGACAAATACAATTATTTTTATTGCTTATAAACTTATCACTAAACACATTTTGAACAACTTAAAATTAAGATTCAATTTCTGTTAACCGTACAAAGGGTATTCGGAAGCACTTGGAACATAGAATATAATTCTTTTTCCAATTCCATTGAACCCCTTGTTTTTAATTTTCAATTTTCATATAACCAGCAAATGCACCCTAGACTTCCCAACGATCAAACTCCCAACCCCATACAAGAAACCAAAAACATTCCTTGTAGAAATTAACAAAATAAAATTTAATAACACACGCCATTGGAGATGCATTAGAAGCAACAAAAGAACAAAGGTAGTACGCCAAAATCACAAATATAAAAATGAAGGCAGAATATACTCACATTCTACAAAGTCCAGGTAACTACAGTTCACTATAATTGCGCCAAACAGCACGGAACTCCTCACGGAATGTGTTTAAACGTGCTTTCAAATTAGGTGTTCTGAAGCTTGCATGAAGCAACGTTGCTGAGATTTTTTTTTTTTTTTTTGGGGGGGGTGAGAAATCAACCATGAAAACTTAGAAAAACAAAAAGATTCTTTATATGAAGCTAACATACCAAGAAGTCCAAATGAAAGTGACCAAAGTACAGTCAAGAGACCGCAAGAAATGAACCAGAGTAGGAAACTCACTACATCAAATGGGGAAAAAGTTCAGAAGATGTATAGCATAAAAGATATATAACGTTCAAGTTCAAGTTCAAAATAACATAAAAAGTCTGATCGAAATATGCACTCCAAGATGATATAAATGCTTAAACATAGATAAAAAGTATCTTTACCAGAGGAGAACACCAAGACAAAAACCCATCGAGGACGTCCACATATGTATATTGCTCTTTTAGCTGATGGACGTCCACGGATAACAGGCCTGAAAGATTATTTAACAAATATGAGATCAAAAGAGATGATTAATGGTATTCATGTAAGTTGATGAGGATGCATACGTAAGAGGAGGTCTCATCTTTGCAGCCATGTGTGGAGAGAATTGTCTAACAGTTCTGGTTACTTTTTCACTGAATGTGCCTGCAAAACTATGGTAAAAAAAATTATTAAACAATACATAGCAATCATGACAATTTCACAAAAAATTAAAACAAAGGATCCATGCACGTCATTACATTATCTACATTTCAACACACTCCTTGATCAACAGATACAAAGAGCATAATAATACATTAGCAAAAATTTTGTACCTAAAATCTTGCTGATATAGTTAACAGTGTCATCAAGACCTCTAAAATTTGCATTCATAAGTTGAGGTTATCAATGAGCTACATCTTCTAGATTTTTTAAACATGAATCTATTGGTGCATTTCTTTCAAGCTTGAATTTGTTGATGAATTAACCAACAAATGAATGAACCAGAAATTCCCATTTCGAAATAAATGAAAAGGCATGAGAAACAATAATTTACCTTGATATTTCGCAAGGGACATCAATGTTCAGACATATTGTGGAAATAAACTAATTAAGCAATTAACAAAATGTATGGTTAGTATGTCATTAAGTACATTTTTTGAGTAACAATTTTATTTAAACTTTACGTTAGTTGCAGGAAGGATTTTATGAGAAACCACGATCAGTTTACCAAAGTAATTTGATGAAAACGACACAAAAAGAATAAAGATGAAAATTCCGTGTGCAAGGAAACTTGAAGCCAGAGAATAAACGACATTCCCATCACAAGAAAGGCTGATGATACTTAATTGCCAACCACTGTGTCTATATGAGGCTATCAGCTCACCTGTCGTTTAGAAAAGCGATGCTGAGTGCTGTGAGAAAAGCAGCAACAATAGCAAGTGGCCTTCGTAGAAAACCCAGGGCTGTGATCAACAATCCACACTTGAGAAAAAGCTGTACTCATATATAAATAAATGTACACATACATGCAGATATAAGACAGTTTTCTCACCAAGAATGAAAACGATCATAATGAAATAGTTGGTTCGGTAACTGCGAGTGCAAGAAATTAAGATTCAAAATTAGTAGGGCGAACAAAGCACAGAAACGCAACCAGTTTACAAATGAAATGACGTGATATAAATTTCAGTATGATTGCCTAAACTAAGTATTGGCACACATCATAAGACGATTTCCGAGGAAAACTGAAAGAAAAATAGAGTAAGCAACGCAAATATAGATTTCAGCGTCTTTGACTAATAAGTAAATTCACAAACTCAAACAGATGAACCGAACACGTCAGCCATACAACTTGATTTTCCCTTTACAAGTAGGAGATTGTGTAATCATATTCCATTTCACTATCAGAGCATATAATTCCGTGCAGACTTGATTCGTGAAAAGCGAACTAAACCGGTATGTTATGTAAGACGTTACCATCAAAAGAACCTTGTAACAGTTTAATCAGACTAACTCAAACAATCATGGCTCTCAGGAGAAGTTCATGCCAAAAATTACACATATATACAAAAAGATATGTAGTTAGCTCGAATGAATTGAAGGAGATAGTGATCGTACTAATAAAGATTGCACTTGAGACGGCTGTTCCACTTGGCGGAAGATCGGGGGATGGTGAACCTGGAGAAGAACTCGGAGATAGGGCGAGGAGGCGATGACCAATCGACTTCTCGAAGCGCATCGATGAGATCCTCGGCAGTAACGTTGCCCCAATCCATGGATGGCTATCTCAAATTAGGGAATTGATGAAACGATCTAATTCTGAGCTGCAATTGAGAGCGTCGTAAACCCTAAAAGGAAAGCAAGCTCCCAAATAAGAAGAAAGAAAATCGTTGAACCAATTGAGAAGACAATTAGAGTTTGGACTGTGCAATAAAAAGAGGTGAAGAAATTGGAGTTTTCCCTTCCTTTACCAAATGAAACCCACCAGGTTAAGAAATTGGTAGCGTTTAACCAAGAAAGACTCTCGAGCGCGAAAAATAAAAAGATAAAATCATGTCTGAGCCCGGGTTCGAACCGGAGACCTCTAGTGTGTGAGACTAGCGTGATAACCAACTACACCACCCAGACGCTTATGATTTTAAAATTCGAGTTTTAAAATAATAATATGTAAAAGCCATCCTCAATGCATCCAAATCTATTTTTTATTTTAAAATTACTCTAAACATATTTTTTAATCCCTCAAGTTTAATCTTTAATTTCATGCTTTTAGATACAATTTTCATATCATCAAAATTAGTTCTAAATAAATAAGAGTGTGATTCATATTGAGTTTTAAAATTTTTGTATTTTAGATTCTATGTAACAAACAAAAATTCTTTAAATTAAAAATGAATTGAAAAAGATATATATATATATATATATATATATTATATAACGGTACACATATAATATACTTTAATTTGAAATTGTGGTCAAAATCAGAATTTACTTTTTTCTTTTCTTTCTTTAGATAGAGATATTTCAACTCAGAACAATAAAGAAAACAATTTTTAGTCTTAATTGACGTTAGGAAAGTTTGAATTTAGTTTCAGAAAGAATTTAGTTGGAAAAATAGGCAAAAAAAAGAAAAAAAAAAAGAAGACGAAAAATGCGGAAGCTAACGAACCAGATTGTTTGAAGAGTGTGGATGGCGTTGGATTGGGAGAGGAGAGGAAGGAAAGGGTGGAGGTGGGTGTAGAATATAACTGCCGTTATGGCCGTTGTTTCATCTAATCTAATATAATCTAACAATGAATAATAATCTAAACTTATATGTTGTTTCAGTTAAATCGAGAAATTAAAAAAAAAAAAAAAAGGGCGCCATCCAATCGAAGAACTCGGTGATCATTAGCGTCGTGATCGGCGATTAAATAAAAGAAGGAAAAATGTATTATTATTACACGTCAAGTTAATCATCAATTACTGTCTGTTTATGCTTTAAACAAAGCCCTCCATCATCAACCAACCCCCCCTCCCCTCCTCTCTCTCTCTCTCTCTATCGCTCTAGTTCCACGTTTCCTTTCAAAGTTCAAACTACGAATTTGATTTGATCCATTTGGAAATCCGTGCACGGTTCTTCAATTTTCATCTTTAACCTGCAACTTTGGTAGTCGGGAGGAGGAGGAGGAGTTTTTATTCCGGTTTCGAGTCTTGGGATTTCAATCTGCTAGGGCTTCACCGTATGGCTCATTCTACAGGGAGAACTCGGGTGGTGGCGGACTATTTGGTTGGTCGGCAAATTGGGTCTGGTTCATTCTCGGTTGTCTGGCATGCGAGGCATCGAGTTCATGGAACCGAGGTGGCGATCAAGGAAATTTCCATGAGCCGCCTCAGTAAGAAATTGCAGGATAGTCTTATGTCCGAGATCTTTATCTTGAAGAGGATTAATCATCCTAATATCATCCGATTGTTCGATATTATTGAGGTCAGTGTTTAGCTCTTCAAGTTCTCTTTGTGGATGCTTAGAAAACATTTAGATGGTGTTGAAAAGTTTATGTTTTACTCTGCATTTTTTTTTCTCGAATTTGTGTGCTTTTAGAGAAGCTTTAGATAACATGTCAAGGATAAGAAACAAGTTTTTACAAGATTGTGTTTGGTTTTTGTTGACGTTAAATGCTTCCGAGCACGTTGCATTGAGCAGGGTTGTTCGTGTTTGGGGTTCCAATTTGATTAACCCCTGATGTGGAAGGCAGGTGGTCGATAAGAATTTTTGGAAAGTTGCTAAGTACACTGTTATTTATGAATCTTTGCAGTATGCAATAGATATTGCATGCTAACTATAATAATATGGAGTAGGAGGGAAATGCATATTTTTTCAAGCCGTTCAGCTTCCTCGCTTTATAGGTGGGATACGGAGCAGTTTCTTGGCTGAGCTGATTTGGTGTTGGGTAAGAAGGTCTGGACGGTCCAATGTGTGTCATCACTTATAGGGAATTAGTATTATTTATTTTCCGCTTCACGGAAATCTGTTGCACCAGTTCATGCAATCTTACCTGGAACATTGTGGTTTTATTTTGTAATTTGTTATCTGGGGGAGGATTTGGAGTGGAGGTCGTAGGAATCGGTGATTTTGAGCCCTTCACAATCTTCATCAGCTGAAAGAGAAGGCTTGAGAGATTTATTGTATTCTTTCGCATTTCATTAAGACAGTTATTTCCATTCAGGTTCCTGGGAAGATACATCTGGTACTGGAGTACTGCAGAGGTGGGGACCTTTCTTTTTATATTCAGCAGCGCCATGGAAGAATCCCTGAAGCCGTTGCTAAGCACTTCTTGCAGCAGCTTGGTACGTTTAAACCCCCTATTTTTGTTGTCATTGTTGTTGGGGTTTGGGATGGGTGGTGGGATTTTTGCGGATTCCTTGAAGTATTGATAATAGATATTCTTGCGAATGGCAGCGGCTGGCTTAAAAATTCTTCGTGACAATAATCTTATACATAGAGATCTTAAACCACAGGTAAGACATGAGTAAACTTCATTTTAAAGTTTTATTGAGCTTATGCATATCATAGCAAGATAACAATGGCAAGCTAGCCTTGTGGAATTCCCGGGGGTTTTTCTATGTGAATAAAAGAACAAGTGTTTATCTTGGCCAAATGTTCAATCCCTACGTGTCATTATTTTGTTTTTTAATAAACATTCAGCACGTAAGATTTATGATGGGTGTGCATGCTTTTTAATTGTTTCATTGTTGACATGCCTCAATTTCGTTTTGTTGGGGGGCAGAATCTCCTGCTTTCTACAAGTGAAGAGAATTCGGTTTTGAAGATTGCTGATTTTGGATTTGCAAGGTAGAGTAGATTCTCCCCCCATTTACCCCCTACAAATTTATTTAATTTTTATTTTCTCTCTGTGAGATGGAACTGTCATATTTTTTGTACTGCTCTGCTCGTATTCACATCCAGAAGAGCAAGAGAAAGATAATTGTGAATATCTGTTATCAGTCTCACCAGAGAAGTACTTCACTTGTCATCAAGATAAAGATTTTTGCTTTAAATAATGTTGGTATTTAAGTTTGTGATTGCTCATTGAAATTTATCATGTCCATGTCAGATGATTGTACCATAATTCTATCATCTGAACCCTATGCTCTTGAATTTCTTTTGTAGATCTCTGCAACCTAGAGGACTTGCAGAAACCTTGTGTGGTTCACCACTTTACATGGCTCCAGAGATCATGCAACTTCAGAAGTACGATGCCAAGGTAATGCCCTTGCATTTGCATTCTTTTATGAATTCGTTTTATATTTTCTAAAAAAAGAAAAGAAAAGAAGAGTCGTTATAGGTAATCAAATTTCATTCTATTAACCGTGAACTGCATACGCAGGCAGATCTCTGGAGCGTTGGTGCTATATTATTCCAGCTTGTAACAGGAAGAACTCCATTCACAGGCAACAACCAAATACAGGTATGATTCTTTTTATGTTCTCTTTTTCTGCATGCCTAGAGTCTTTTATTATTTCCGAGTACCATCTCATACTATTTTTTTTATGAATTTGGCAGTTGCTTCAGAACATTGTCAAATCAAACGAATTACATTTCCCTTCGGATATTAATGACTTGAGTAATGACTGCAAGGATCTGTGCAGGAAATTGCTGCGTCGTAATCCAGGTATAGAACTTTTTTGAAAACATAACTCTACGGCCTTTTTTCTTTTTAGGGTTTTGCTGTCTGAAGAGCGAATGCATGCTGCAGTATGATGAAATATCTGTCTTTCCAAACAAATTAAATAGAGTATGACGTGAATATTATTCACTTTTCCTGAATTTGCTCAATTTGCTTGCCAGAATTCTCCCTCTTTTGTTGGCTGCAATTTCCTCTTGTTACCTTCTTTTTAGTAGCTCCAGTAGACATTTCTCGACTTATGTTACATGGAAAGGAAATGTGCAATCTTCTTTAAAAACCAGTTGTACGAGTGTAATTCTTATTCATTTGTACACTGATTTGATGGAATTGAACTCTTACATTTTTTGTTACATGAATATACTAACTTTATAGGATTTCTTCTCATTTAGTTCTATTCTGTTCATTGTCATTTTATATGTAGTGGAGCGATTGACATTTGAAGAATTTTTTAAACACCCTTTCCTGTGTGCTCATCAAGCTGATGAATCGTTGAGGTAAGTAAACAAAGATCTTCATTTTTTTTAATCTATGTTTATGTTATCAAAATAATAGAATTTAAATCCATATCCTTACAGAAGTAAGAGGTCATCGAGATTACTGGATGAATTTCCTTTTTCAGAATCTGATCCTGCTAGTAAAATGGAGGAAAATTCACAAGATGAATATCTACCTTTCTCTCTAGATGATGACTCTAGTGGTCCTGAAGGGAGTCCCTCCTTAAGGAGGATGTCGTCAACGAAGTCTACTTATGGATTTTCCCCTGATAAAAAAGTTGATAGAGGGACCAGAGGTACTACTTCCAGGCACAGCAGCGTTCCAGATAAAATGGAAAGTGCTACTCTGATTTCAGATACACGTGTTCAGTTGGAAAGAGATGTACACTCTGATAGAAGTTTGAACAGTTTGTTAAGATCTGTAAACCCACGATCAGTGAACAATCGCCCTAGAGGTAAGAAGTATACTGTTTCTCATCATCTTTTTGGGATTTTTTTGTCTAGATCCAGAATGTCTTAATATGTATTTTCTCCCTTTAAATTCTATTTCCTGAATCACAGTCGTGGATTCGCTGGAGTCTATCGATCAAGATTATGTTATCGTATCTGGGCCCCCCATTGATGACCCCTCATCAACCCTGGCAAGTGCTTCTAGGCCAATCCCTTCTCACAAATCACAGAGTCCTCCACAAACATCAATAAGTTTAGGTACCGCATTAACTGCACCAATGCCCATCATTGGCAGAACAACTACTACCACTAGTAGTTACCGAATGGGAAGCTTGGGGAGTCAAAGTTCTGTTCCGGGGTCAATGGATATAGAAGATACTTTGGAACAGCCATCTGCAAATTGCAGGGCAAGGGTCAAGTCATTGCAGCAGTCTGCATCCACCATTACAGAATTAGTGAAAGAAAAGGTAAGTTGATTTCTACTTGCAGCAACTAAATTATTCCTTTTACCATTGTGAAGTCTGAGAGATGCTTGTCTTTTCTGTTTGGATGCGGTGGGGAGAGAAATTAAGATATATGCTATCTGAGACATGTATTTATTTTTTAATAAGAATTAACTGTCTGAGATATATTACTTACAAATAGTGGAGTGGAAAGGTTATGTAGATGTACATTGCCTTTCTCTCATAGAGGACACATCTCTTGGAGCCAGACTCTTTTCAGTTTCCTGGTCAAGATTTAGGACTGGAGTAAGCAAATACCCTATATGTACCATGTTATAATTTATGAAATATACTAAGAGTGATATGATTAAAGAATGGAGTGAAAGGTTATTCCATTTATATTTGGTCTCCTTTTCATCGAGAGCATAACTACATTATTTTCCAGTCTCCTTAAGACTGGAGGATGCAATCCAATGCACAAAATTGTTGCAAATTATCACGTTCCTCCCAGTTGTTTAATTGGTTTCCTCATATGTTTCTGTTTGCTATGCAAGAACCTCTCTCTTTCATTCTCACAGTTCCACGGATGAGTAATTGAATTTAATAGCTAAGAAAATAGTAAAGTATCATCCTATTTCCTACTCGATAGAAGCTTAGTACTTATATTATTATGTTGCATTCTTGTTGGATTAGTATTCAAATATACAGGCATGTTTGGAGCAAGGATTATTCAGGACTATAATTACGACTACTTGCTACAATAAATACTATTTTGTACTCTCGATTAGCTACAGTTAACACTATTTCTAAACTCTTCATTTGCTACAATACTTAACATTTGTTACAGTTTTTACTATTTTACCTTCATCATTTTTTAATTATTTGTTACAATGTTTACTCTTTCATTTTCAAACTAACATAGTTTATATCTCAAATATGTACTATTATAATCCAATCTAAAATAATCTACACCCCAGACACAAACTAGCTCCAAATGCCCCTACGTTTTTTTCTTTCTTGGATGTGCCTATATTTGGACTGTCACGTTGTATCATGCAATGCTAAAATATAATTAAAAGTACTACATATGACATAAGAAACTTACAGGATCGTATTTCTTTAAAAAGATCACTGCAGGTAGACAGCTTGAAGCATTCTCAATTCAGCTTGTTATTCTTGCAATATGGAAAAAAGCTTTGGACATATGCCATACTCAGGCTGCTTCAGCTTTAGAAGGAAGTCCAGGCCAAGGGTCTGCAGAATTTAGGAGAAGCCTTAGCAAGAAGCAAGGAAGTCCTCTTGGAAAGGAATCTCGTCTTATTGTTAGCCCACATCAGCCATTGGACATCTCTTCTCAAGTTGAGAGGGAGTTTCTTCGGGAAGTTGAATATGCTGAACAACTTGCCAAGGTTGTTGAGCCCGGTAAGTTTTTTACTTTGAATTTTTTCCACCAATACTGAAAAGAGTCTGCTAGGATTGTACTTCATTTGCCAGCCTTGGATTTAGCTGATCTAAACTTGAGATAAAACACCCAAGCTACTGAACCCCAAAACTCAACCACAAACCACCCCACCCAATCTCAACCCAATACAAACACTCCAACAATAAATAAACAACGCAATGCAAGAGTGCAATGTGTGCCCTCTTAGAATTGGTTAGAATGCAACAGTGCAGATCTTATGCACATTTTGTTTCATCTTATGAATTGTTATTGATCTTAGTGTTGCAAGCATATCACGAGAGACAAGAAAGCTCACTTTGTTTTGTTACCAATTATTATAGGTAATACAGAAATGCCAGATGCAATAGAGACAGTGTTTCAATCAGCTCTAGCTTTTGGGAGGCATGGAGGCGTGAGTACTCATAGTCCTAATCTCGATGAATTTTTAATCAACAGTTTTGCTGTTTAGTCTATAGAATATCAGAAAGCATTCCTATTGAGGATGCAATGCCGATAACATCTTTTGACTGATTTCTGGATGTAATGCATCGATTGGCACAGGTTGAGGAGCTCATGGGTGAAATGGAAAGTGCAGCTGCCTTGTATTCCAAAGCTGCACAATTACTGGTTTTCCTTCTCGTGGAAGCACCATCTCTCATTCTAAATCCACCATTTTCACTTACGAATTCAGACCGATACAGGCTGCGAAGTTACATTGACATTCTTTATAATAGGCAAGGTTACTTGAGGTCTCAAAGATCGGCTCTTTTGAAGTGTGAGAGTCAACAAAGTCCTCCCTGAAAGAAAGAAAGTAGCCAAAAACTTTGATTCTGTTCAGCAACGAGAGCACTGTGTTGTAAAATCATTTCTTTGTACAGTGTAAACAGTATTGACTATTCTTTTGAGTGATAGGAGAAGGAGGAGGAGGTGGGGGCTGTGTTTCTTGGGGTGATTGGATTTCTACAAGACTGTAACGCAACGCTCGACTCTTTTGTATTTAGTGCCATAAAGAATGGTGTTCAGATTCATTTCATCTCTCTGTCTCGCCTCTTTTGAGGTACATATCAACTCTTCTCTTCTAGAATTTTCGATATATTATAATTTTTGCCAATTTTTTTTAAATTCAAAAGTAACATTGGTACTTAGAATGATGTGACATGATACATGATACAAAAATAATGTTACTCGATTGACATAAAATTTACATTTTTTACTTTAAGATTAAATATTCGATTCTTTTACCTCCATATTATTATCAACAAAAAAAGCTCATATTATTATTTGGCTAGATTATTTATTTGACATGTGTTTTCAAAAACGTTTATACTTTATAATCCTTCTCAATTTTTTTAAATTTTTTTTTCTTCTTTTTCTCAATTATCTAAAATCTCTCATCTCTTCTTCCAATCTCGCTCTCATCACATCATTCCATTCTCGCTCTCTTCATTATATTCTGCCCCAACAACAATGAGAGGAGGAGGGGCTCTAAATCTTTTGATTACGTTGGAGGGTGGAACTGAAACAAGAAGAAGAAATGGAAGAATAATTTGAAAAAAATTCGTGATGCTAGTAAAAGGTTTAAACATTTTTCTAGAAAATTTAAATTTCGATCATTCTACAAAAATTCCAATATTCTTGCGGGAAAAAGATGATATTTGGAAGAAGGATTCTCTTCGATTATGATTGCTTTAGTCAAAGAATCAATATTCTAGTTGCAAAATAAGATAAAAATAAGTAAAAATTAACAAAAGTAAAAATTAAAAAAAAAAAAAAAATTGTTGTTTAGTTTAAAGTCAAATCTCAACTTCGATAATATTATTTCAAAAAATGCACCAAAATGTACAGAAACTATACTAATTTTAAACATTTTTTTTTATATAATTCATTAACAAATGTCCTATATATAATAAAATTTTATTCATCAAGTGGCTCAAGTGGATCATCAAGTGGAGTACTTTTCCCACCTCTTTTGACATCTTTAGCCAATTTAAAAGCTCTCCTTTTGAATTTTAACCTTCCACTTCCACTCCCATAATTCTCTCTTTTAAAGAAACAAATGATGAATATCATTTCCTTATAATATTGCAAACTAAAACTAAATCCCAAGTCATATTCTTTTAATATCATTAAAAAAAAATGTAAATATCATTGTCAATCAATTTTAAGATAAAAATTTAGTAGAAAGTTTATACTATATAATAATTCAAACATGTCATACGCATACGCATTCTTATGTTAGTTCTTATCGAGTAAGGGTGGGAATGGTTTTTCTTTTTCTTTGAAATCATGATCCTCTTCAATTCTTAACAAATCTTTTGGTTGACTTTGATGATTGTAGCCCATAGGAAACTATTTCCTATTAAATTACTACTATTATAATATCACTCATATTCTTTTAATATAATCCATTGCTGCAAGTGGCAATGGATCAATATGAGTTAACCTCTTTCATGGGAAGTTCTTATGTAAAACGTTCCAAACATAAATTATCAGGACAGAGCAGCCATGTCTGACGTTTTACCTTAATTTATTCAGGGCGGCCAATACTAATGGCCATCCCATTGACCCCCAATACGACCCATGTTCGTTTTATTTCTTCTTCATATCTCTCCAAATTCTTTCCTCAATTCTTTACTTCTTGACCATAATGTTCTTTTCTTTTCCGTTTCTTTCTTCATTGCTTCTTGCATCCACCGCCGTTTGGGCGGCTGCTTCGGCGGGGTTGCATAGTCTGACTCCTGGAAACTCCATGGCCGTTGAGGATGAGAATCAGTTCCTAATATCACCAAATGGAACTTTTTCATCTGGGTTTTATCCTGTGGGCAACAATTCTTATTGCTATTCAATTTGGTACACAAATAGCTTCGAGAAAACTGTAGTATGGATGGCAAATCGAGACAAACCAGTTAACGGTGAGAAATCCAGATTGACACTCAACATCGATTCCAATTTGGTTTTAACTGATGCAGATGGCACAATCGTTTGGTCCACCGATACAGTTTCTAATGGTGAAATTCAACTCCGACTTCTTGAAACTGGAAATCTCGTGGTAATGAATCAATCCCAAAATTTCATTTGGCAGAGCTTTGATTTCCCTACAGATACTCTGCTTCCACAACAGAGGTTTCTCAAGACATCAACTTTAATCTCAATGCAAAATCGAGGTGTATATTTATCAGGATTTTACTTCTTCAAATTCAACGATTACAATGTATTGAATCTTTTATACAATAGTCCTTCACTTTCCGGAATCTATTGGCCTGATACAATGGTGACGGTTTTCGTCAATGGTAGATCTCCATATAACAGTTCCAGAATTGCAATTCTAGACGAAATGGGTGGGTTTGAATCCAGTGACAAGTTGAAATTCAATGCCACGGATTATGGGTTAGGTCCGAAGAGGAGATTAACGGTTGATTTTGATGGGGTTTTGAGATTATATAGCTTGGATGAATCAACTGGCAACTGGACAGTCACGTGGATTCCTTCAGGTGCGCGTATTGATCCTTGTATGGTTCATGGGTTATGTGGGGATTATGGTATTTGTGAATATGACCCATTACCGACTTGTTCTTGCCCTCCCGGTTTCATTAGAAACGATCCTTCAGATTGGACTAAAGGGTGTAAACCACTTGTGCATTTGACTTGTAATTCTATTAATCCTTCCAAAGAAATGGATTTCATTGCTCTTCCTAATACGGATTACTTCGGCCATGATTGGGGTTATGTAGATAAATTCTCCATTGAAATGTGTAAGAATTGGTGTCTTAGTAGCTGCGAGTGTACAGGATTTGGATACGCACTCGATGGTACAGGACAATGTTATCCCAAAATGGCTCTTCGTAATGGGTATCGAAAGCCCAGTACGGCTGTGCGTATGTTTATTAAGGTCACGAAAGATGAGTACTCATCGTCGTTGGTGCTACGACATTCAACAAATGAATTGAATTGCTCCGTTTCACAGATTGTTTTAGGGACAGAGCATGTATATGCAGAGAAGAGTAATAAGTTTCGATCAATGGGGTTGTTAGTTGGAGTGGTGGTTGCTATTGGGATTAGTGAACTCATTTTCGTTGGTTTTGGTTGGTGGAATGTCTTCCGTAAACGAGTGAATGAAGAATTGGTTAATATGGGTTACATTGTATTAGCCATGGGATTCAAAAGATTTTCATACGATGAATTGAAAAGAGCTACTAAAAATTTCAAGCAAGAGATTGGGAAAGGAGGGTTTGGAACTGTTTACAAAGGAGAATTGGATGATGGAAGAGTTGTGGCAGTGAAGAGATTGGATGGTGTTTTACAAGGAGAAGCAGAGTTTTGGGCTGAAGTTAGCATAATTGGGAAGATTAATCACAAAAACTTGGTGAAATTATGGGGGTTTTGTGCTGATAAACACCATAAAATGTTGGTTTATGAGTATGTAAAAAATGGGTCATTGGACAAATTTCTATTCTCCGATTCATCTCAAGTATTGGGATTAGAACAGAGATATGAAATTGCAGTTGGAACAGCAAAAGGGTTGTCTTATTTACATGAAGAATGTCTTGAGTGGGTTCTTCATTGTGACGTCAAGCCTCAAAATATACTTCTTGATGAATCCATGGAGCCCAAAGTTGCTGATTTCGGGATGTCGAAGCTGTTTAGAGAGATTAATGAAAGTGGTTTCTCAAAGGTAAGAGGGACCAGGGGTTATTTAGCTCCAGAGTGGATGATGAATCTTAAAATTGATGCAAAGGCAGATGTTTACAGTTATGGGATTGTTGTATTGGAACTTTTAAGTGGAAAGAATGCATATTGTTTTGAATCGTCTACTGTTTGTAAAGATGGTGGAAGGAATACAGATATGGTGAAATGGGTAATGGAAGTTGCAGAGAAATGTGAGGTTGAGAAAGTGATGGATGCAAGATTGAAGGTGGAAGATAAGCAAAATAAGAAGAAGATTCAAATATTGTTGAAAGTGGCTTTGTTATGTGTGAAGGAAGATAGAAATATGAGGCCTGCTATGAGTAGAGTTGTTGAACTTCTTACTGGCTATGAAGAACCAAGCTCACATGGAGATGTTTGTTGATCCAAAAAATCATTGGAAAAGCATGTGATACTTGCAATTTGCAACATTTTTCTTTTCCTTTTTTTTGTTTAAGAAAAGAAATGGTAATGAATCTGTTTAAGAATAATGTATATTACCTCCCGAATTTGGACTTCCAATAAGTAAAGAGGTAAAATATGTCAATTATCTAAGAATGTATATTACCATATAACTTTTGCATGAATTTGGACTCTTTTCTAATAAGTAAAGAGAGGAGTGTCCATATTTGTACTTTCTTAACAAAAGTTCCATTCGTTTAATTTCAAGTGATTTTTTATTTCCTTAATGATTGATTATCACATAGTAACAGAAATGGACAGGTCAAACATTTATAGTCTGATTTAAAAGTTGGTAGACTCACAAAACACATACTTCACTTAAAATGGCGTAGTAATGTAGTTAAGTTCTACACATAGGTTTGCATACATCTTTTCTTTCATATTGGATTTGGATTTTGAGCTCTACTCCACTTTGGGCTTCTTTCATGTACTTTACTATTTCGGGCCTCTTTATTTTGTTAAAAGAATGTTCAAAATCAAATCAAACGAATGCATTTATAAGATATATATACTTTTTAAAAATCAAAATCAAAATTAAAAGAAAAACAAACGGCAACTTATGAAATCTCTAAAAGTCTCACATTTATAAAATTTATTTATAATATCTTCGACTTTTTTATATGAAATTTCCAAGTAAAAGTTAGTAGGGTATTGTAATGTATAATGTTCAACAACCTAAATCAAAATGATATCTTTGTTGTACCAAACTTTAGTTGTGTGTTCATGTTGATAAATAAGACGTAATATTCTATCATTTATCTTATAAATAATAAGAGGTCTCCTTGTATTTTTGGCTAGTTGTTCCAATATTTTTTTTTTCTAATTTAAAGAAAAAAATAATTGATTTATTGATTTGAATGGAAATTTGCATAGTTTATTGATGAGATAAATTAGACGCTATTTTATTTATAAAAAAGAAAAGAAAAGAATATTTGCTTTATCATTAATTCATCTTCATTTTATTGAATGTGATTCAGTTGATCATATTAAAATATTATCAACAACTTTTCTTAACCATTCAATAATATGTCCTATACAACTGTTAATAATTTATTAATCAATAAAGAAAATTGGGTTGTCATTTGTATCTCTTTCAAATGAGAATTCCAATTTTAATTAAGAGGTTTGAATAATAATTGAAAATTCAAATTTTAGCTATCATCCTTTGAATAAAAAAAAAAAAAGGAAAATTAATTGTTGACCGTTGACTTCATTTAGTCTTGTAGATGAGAGATGAAGTGAATCAAACAAGTCATATCAAAGATAAATATTTTGTTATCATTAGGACTTCCTAATTGTATAGTTAAATACAGAGATAATTACATGCATGGAACTAACTTAATTATCTGATTAAGATGTTTGATTAAAAGGAACTTGAGATCCTAATAAATAACGTGAGAGGAATTTTTTTATATTTTATTAATGATTTATTTACTTCACTAAAGTCTAATATAAATTAAGATAACGATAAATGATACAACCTTCCTCCTACAAGTTTACTTGATTTAATTTTTTTTTTGAAGAGAATTAAAATTAAAATTTAGAAAAAACTATCCAAAGGTTTGTGTTTATGAGGATAGTTATAGTAAAGTAATATAAAATTTAAGTAATTTAGCATTTGTGCATTTGTGACAACGGCTGGCTCAAGTTTGACATGATTTTTGTTCCGTTTCTGCCGTTTCTTTCCCGTTATTGACCAAGAAATAAAATCAAACTCTCAAGTTTCGCACTCAGAAACACTTTCTATAATAACGCTAAATCTTTGTTCACAGAACAACCCATCTTCACAATCCTCAATAGATAATGTTGACTTTTTATTTCTTGCTTTCTCTTCTTGCTGCTGCATTCTCCTCTGCTTTTGCAGCTCCATCGTTAATGGGGATGCAGAGGCTAACTTCAGGAAGCTCCATTGCCGTTGACAACGAAAACCAGTTCCTAATTTCTCCAAACGGAACTTTTTCATCTGGGTTTTACCGTGTTGGCAACAATTCGTATTGTTTCTCAATATGGTTCACAAATAGCTTCCATAAAACTGTTGTGTGGATGGCAAACAGAGACAAACCTGTTAATGGAGAACAATCTCGATTGACTCTCAATTTCGATTCCAATTTGATTTTAACCGATGCAGACGACACTGTCGTTTGGTCAACCGACACAACTTCCGTCGGCAAAATCGAGCTTCGACTGCTCGAAACGGGAAATCTCGTAGTGATGAATCAGTCACAACATTTCATTTGGCAGAGCTTCGATTTCCCTACAGATACTCTTCTTCCAACTCAACGTTTTCTCAAGACATCAAGTTTGATCTCAATGAGAAGCCTAGGAACGTATTTATCAGGCTTTTATTACTTCAAATTCAACGACGACAACATTCTGAATCTCATTTTCAACGGCCCTTCACTCTCTAGTATCTATTGGCCTTATACATTGGTACTCTCCTTTGTAAACGGCCGAAATCCTTACAATAGTTCAAGAATAGCAATTCTTGACGAGACTGGAAGCTTTGAATCCAGTGATGGATTCCAATTCAATGCTACGGATGATGGGGTTGGTCCAAAGAGAAGATTAACGATGGATTATGATGGGGTTTTGAGATTATACAGCCTTGATGAATCAACTGGAAATTGGAAGATCACATGGCTTCCTGGTGGGCGAATTGATGCATGTATGGTTCATGGGTTATGTGGAGATTATGGAATTTGTGAATATAATCCACTACCAACTTGTACTTGTCCACCTGGTTTTTCTAGAAACGATCCTTCAGATTGGACAAAAGGGTGTAAACCCCCTTTTAATTTCACCTGTGATTCCAATTATAATTCTAGTTCTTCCAAGGAATTTGATTTCATTCCCCTGCCTAACACAGATTACTTCGGATATGATTGGGGCTATGCACCAGGTGTGCCTATTGAAATTTGCAAGAACATTTGTCTTACTAATTGTAAGTGCGCTGGTTTTGGATATGCAATGGATGGGTCAGCACAATGTTATCCCAAAACCGCTCTGCGTAACGGGTATCGAAAGCCCGACACGGCCGTGCAAATGTTTATGAAGGTTCCAAAGAGTTTAGGGAGGAGTTGGTTGGAATTAAAATCTTCTAGTGAATTGAATTGTTCGGATTCAGAGCTTGTTTTGAATACTCATGTGTATGGAGAGAAGGGTGAAAAGTTTCGATATATGGGTCTGTTAATTGGATTAGTAGTAACTATTGGAGCGAGTGAGCTTATTTTCATTGGTTTTGGTTGGTGGTTCATTTTTCGAAAGCGAGTGAATGAAGAATTGGTTAATATGGGTTACATTGTGTTGGCCATGGGGTTCAAGAGATTCTCATACAATGAAATGAAGAGGGCTACCAAAAATTTCAAGCAAGAGATTGGGAAAGGAGGATTTGGAACAGTTTACAAAGGAGAATTGGAAGATGGAAGAGTTGTAGCTGTGAAGAGATTAGAAGGTGTTTTACAAGGCGATGCAGAGTTTTGGGCAGAGGTTAGTATAATTGGAAAGATAAACCACAAAAACTTAGTGAAATTATGGGGCTTTTGCGCTGAAAAACACCATAAAATGTTGGTTTATGAGTATGTGAAAAATGGGTCATTGGACAAACATTTGTTCTCGGATGATTCAAATGAAGAATTAACGTTGGGATTGGAACAAAGATATGTAATTGCAGTTGGAACAGCAAAAGGTTTGTCATATTTGCATGAAGAATGTCTAGAATGGGTTCTACATTGTGATATCAAACCTCAAAACATACTTCTTGACGAAGGTCTGGAAGCAAAGGTCGCAGATTTCGGAATGTCGAAACTGTTTCGAGAAATCAATGAAAGTGGATTCTCAAAGGTGAGGGGAACAAGAGGTTACTTAGCTCCTGAATGGATGATGAACCTTAAGATTGATGCAAAGGCAGATGTTTATAGTTATGGGATTGTTGTGTTGGAGCTTATTAGTGGGAAAAATGCATCTAACTTTCGATGGTTAGGGAGTGAGGAAGGAGGGGAATGTACAGATTTAGTAAAATGGATAATGAAGAGCATTGAAAAAGGAGAGGTTAAGAAAGTGGTGGATCCGAGATTGAAAGTGGAAAACGAAGAGCAAAACAAAAAGATGGAGATATTGTTGAAAGTGGCTGTTGAATGTGTAAGAGAAGATCGCAATTCAAGGCCTGCTATGAGTCAAATTGTGGAACTTCTTACTTGCTACGAACAATCCAACTTGCATGAAGATATTGTTCGTGATTGAAAAATGTTTAGTTAACTCGTACAAAACAAAATAGAGTCATTTCAATTTTGCTGATATATAAAAAATATGAATATCCATAAATATCGTGTTTGTATTTAAGTTGGGTTTATACCTTCAGATTTAGATACACTATTTTATGTTTTATTTACAAAATATATACAGGTGGTATATTGCTTAACCAAAAGAAAGTTTTTTCGATCTACGTACATTAATTACCATCTCAAAGGTAGATTTTTTTATTAGTACAACAATTTATGAGAATTGAACTTTTAACCTTAAAAAAATGTCTTGTCAATTATTGTTGAAGTATGACTCAAAGATAGATATTTTGAACCTCACACTTTATTAATTTCAAAGTAAATAATAATAAAGTTAATGAATTACCTTAAAATTTACTATGTTATATAACTTATATAATTTTATTTTAATGCTTCCTATTATTTTTATTTAAAGATGTAGAGAATAAAATTATACAGTCACATCATGTTGAAAATTCTTCTCTCAATAAGAGGTAGAGAATAAAATTTTAAAATATAAATAACTAAGTGAATTAGATATCATATTAATATGAAAGATATTAGATATGAACTGTATCATCATATCAATGTGATGTGATGCCAAATTTGTTTCAATATAAACTATAATTACTTTAGTCTAGAAAGAACACCAACTCTAAAATTAAAGTAGACCAAGGAAAGGTGTGATTTGGTAGCGGAAAAAGATTTGATTTAGGAACCATATGTTATTATATATCATTATTTTAGTTAGTAGGAGAGAATAATAATTATCTTATTAATCGTTCAAATTATATCATCAGTTTGGAAATATATATTTAAGTCAATACAAATTTATTTAAAACCTGGGATTGTAAAAAGGGTTGAGATTTGTATTTTGTTTTCCCATTTAGTTCATAATGTTAGAATATCGTCTTGTATAATAACGTCACATTGCAATAAGATAGATTTGAGAGGAAGAAAAAGACGTCCAAATAGAAGAATATGATCATATCATACAAAATAAAAGTGGCCCTAAACCATAATAAATATAATGTAGCTTTCTTCTTCCTGTTTCGAAAAGAAGTGGATATGCCACTCATAAATGTTACCTATCTTATAACAAAATATCTCATACTTTCATCACTCTACTCTTTACTCACAAGTGTTCATGAGTTTTGTCACCTCTTCTTATCAATCCTAGAATGTCAATTTTGATCTTGACAATGTAATGATATTGTTCATTTTGTATACAATCTTGCAGTTTTGGGTCTTGTTTTGCCCAAAGGGATGGTAGGAGATAATGGTTCTCGTTGCTGTTTGCATTCTTAAACTTAAACTTACTCTAAAATGTAAAATTAAAATGAGTCAATCCAATTGAATGAAGTTTAGTTTTGCGTCTTCCCGACGATGACGGTCTTTGACCACCAAGAAAGAAAGTCACGCACTTGTATGTATATAATTCCAAAACTCCTGAATTCGTGCTTCCAAGTTCTAAATTTAGCAATCTAACAATGTTTATCTCTGCCCTTCTAATTTCTCTCCTTCTTTCACCATCGTTGGCTTGGGCTGAAGGAACGACGACCCTAACTCAAGGAAACTCCATTGACGTTGAGGACGAGAATCAGTTCTTAACGTCTCCAAATGGAGTATTTTCTTCTGGGTTTTACAAAGTCGGCAACAATTCCTTCTCCTTTTCAATATGGTTCGCAAAATCTGCTGATAAGACCGTCGTTTGGATGGCAAACAGAGACAACCCAGTTAACGGACAACAATCAAAATTGAGCCTCAACTTCAACGGCAATTTGGTACTCACCGATGCCGATGGTTCGTTCACATGGTCTACAAACACCATCACTACATAGCAAGTTGAACTTAAGCTTCTTGACAATGGAAATCTTGTACTGGTGAATCAAATTGAAGTTTTTCTTTGGCAGAGCTTCGACTTCCCAACAGATACTCTGCTTCCACAGCAACAATTTCTCAAGAATTCCACTTTAGTCTCCATTAAAACTCCAGGTACTTACTCATCTGGGTTTTATTTCTTCAAGTTCAATGACGACAATGTTCTAAATATCATTTATAATAGCCCTTCGCTTTCTAGTATCTACTGGCCTGATCCTGGTAAGAGTGTGTTTGATAATGGTCGAACTCGTTATAACAGTTCCAGAGTAGCCATTTTGAACGATATGGGGAGGTTGGAATCCACTGATAACTTGAATTTGAATGCTACTGATTACGGGTTTGGTCCAAAGAGGAGATTAACCATGGATTTTGATGGAGTTTTGAGATTGTACAGCCTTGTTGAATCAACTGGCAATTGGGAAATCACTTGGCTTCCTGATGGACAGTTAGATGCTTGTTTGGTTCATGGGTTGTGTGGAGAATTTGGGATTTGTTCGTATAATCCATTACCTACGTGCATTTGCCCCCCGGGTTTCATTAGAAACCATCCATCAGATTGGAGTAAGGGCTGCAAACCTTCTTTTAATTTGAGCTGTGATTACAAGGATTTGGATTTCATTCAACTTCCTCGTACGGATTATTATGGTTATGATTTGGTGGGTTTCGCCAGAGGAGTCAGTGTTGAAACTTGTAGGAACTCTTGTCTCAACAGTTGTCAGTGTTTGGGGTTTGGATATTCAATGGATGGCTTAGGACTATGTTTTCCTAAAGGAGCTCTTCGTAATGGGAATCGAAAACCCGATACCATGAGACTAATGCATATCAAAATTCCAAAGGGCAGACCAAAAACGGAGTTGAAGGAAGAATTTTCAAATGATTTGAAATGCTCTGCTTCAGAAATTGTTCGAAACACAGAAATATTCCCAGAAAACAAAACTAGATTTCGGTATATGGGATTATTGATTGCGTTTGTAGCCATTGCTGGGTTCATTGAGTTAATTTTCTTCGGTTTCGGGTGGTGGAATGTGTTTCGAAAGCGAGTTAACGAAGAGTTGGTTAACATGGGTTACATTGTTTTAGCCATGGGATTCAAAAGATTCACATACACAGAAATGAAGAGAGCAACAAGAAATTTCGAACAAGTAATAGGAAAAGGAGGATTTGGAACAGTTTATAGAGGAGAATTAGACGATGGAAGAATCGTGGCAGTGAAGAAATTGGAAGGCATTTTACAAGGAGATGCAGAGTTTTGGGCAGAAGTAAGCATAATCGGAAAGATAAATCACAAGAACTTAGTGAAATTATGGGGTTTTTGTGCTGAGGAAAAGCATAAGATATTAGTTTATGAGTTCGTGAAAAATGGGTCTTTAGATAAACTTCTATTCTCCAATAATTCATCAGAACCATTGGGATTGGAACAGAGATATGAAATAGCAGTTGGAACAGCAAAGGGTTTATCGTATTTACACGAAGAATGTCTAGAATGGGTTCTTCATTGTGATGTGAAGCCTCAAAACATACTTCTTGATGAAGAGTTAGAACCAAAAGTGGCAGATTTTGGAATGTCGAAGCTATTTAAGGAGATCAATGAAAATGGATTCTCAAGAGTGAGAGGGACAAGGGGTTATTTGGCTCCAGAATGGATGATGGATCAAAAAATTGATGCAAAGGCAGATGTTTACAGTTATGGGATTGTTTTGTTGGAGCTTGTGAGTGGAAAATCTGCATCTAATTTTCAATCATCTTCAAATTCTATGGATTGTAGATACAGTAATTTGGTGAGTTGGATGATTGATAATGTAGAGAAAGGGAAGATGGAGGATGCGATTGATCCTAGATTGGAAGAAAGTGAGAAGGATGTTAGAAAGATTGAGATGTTGGTGAGAGTGGGTTTACTGTGTGTGAAGGAAGATAGAAATTTGAGGCCTGCAATGAGTAGAGTTGTGGAACTTCTCACATCCTTTCAAGGAACAAGCCCATTTTGATTATTATTAGTTTTAAGGTATGTAATCATTTAAGTTATAAATATGAAATCATTCCAGCTCATGGATGAGACCTTGTTTATTTGTCCTAATGAAGAATACATAACATTCAAGACTCAGAAACTCCTTTGTCTCTAGCCAGAAGTGATATAGGTTCCATCGACATAGGTTCTTTTTTGCTAAACCTTGTTTAGTTGGTTTTCTTTATTATTTTGTTCTTCAATTTAAAATTTTAACTTTTTTCCTTTATTATTTTAGTGGAAGAGATTTTTTAGTACACCATTCGGAATCTTAGATGAAGACAAATAAGAAACAAACCAAAATGAGAAAATTTTATTAAGAGTAACTTCGATGAATTTTGGGTAACGTTCTTCTTAACTAATAAATAGTGAAATCCAAACAAGTCAGATTATGTTTATGTGATGGCTTTTCAATTGCTCCAAAGGAGAAAATAGATTGTAATTATATGTTAGAATATATCAAAGAAGAAGAAGGAGAAGAAGAAAAAGGATATTATTGGGACATCAATTCAATGGTGGCAACTTGACATTTTTTTGTGGCTATTCCGGTGGATAGGCACAACTTTGGCTCTTTGCAATGCTACCTCCCAATTCCTTCTCTCCAATGTCACTCTCACTTATTTTTTCCTTTTTTCTTTTCAATTTAATATTCAATATTTTAATCATAACATTCTTAAATTATTCAATGCTTATAACATCGATACGACGTTATTAATCTCTCTTAAATAAACCTACAAACCTAACATTCCAATATAGCATAAATGTGTAGTATCAATTTAAGGTTAATAGGTCCAATTTTTGTACCACAATTTTTAAAAAGAAATAGTAAAAAATAAAATATCTACACAAAAATCTGTAATAAATAGCTTTAAGATTCAATTTCATTACAATTAAAAATAAATTTAAAAAAACGAGATATTGATCCTAACTATAAGTTATTATAATTGAGTTATAATAATTTGTGTTTGAGATATACAACAAAAAAATATATAGTAAATTTTGTAATAAATAATAAAAAATATGATAAAAAAATGTTTCGAAATAAGGTTGATTGTAGTTAATTTGAGAGTATAAAATAATATTTACGGTAACAAAAAATAATTTTATGGTTTAAACTCCATTTGGGTTTGGTACATATAATACAAAAACTATAAATTTTTTATTAAAAAAACAATAAACTATCAATTTGATCCATCTGTAATAGTTTACTCTTTTTTGTATTTTACATTTTATTCTAAAAGAAGTTATGAAAATTTAAATTTTTTTGACATTTAAAGATATGCAAACAACATTTTAATATAAGCTTAAAAGTTACACTTTACATTTTTAAGGATTGTGTTAGTCAAATATATAAAAATATGCCATAAAAAATTCAAGTTATGTATATCGTAAAAATGAACAACGAAGACTAATCAATTTAATATCACAAATTGATTAATATTAATACATGACCTAACACAATAGATCATCAGAAATTAGTAAGGTTTTCGATGTAAACAATATTCGATCATTTTATATTTCTTAGGTATGTTTGAAACAAGAAAGAAAAAACAATAAATAAAAATAAAATTCTTATATATTTATATATATAATTTTAGAAATTAAATAGTAAAGAGAACTAAATATAAAATTGAAGTAAAATAAAATAAAAGAATAAAAAAGTTGTTTGCACGCAGCGGGACCGCAAGTGCCACTCAACAAACATATAGCGCCACTTTTTGGAGTTAAAAATAGAGGCCGAGGAAACACCAGAATCTCATCGCATATCTATATCGTATTACTTCTTCATACCCTTTCCGGCTTTCCTCCGCCGTCTCAGCCACTCTCACCGCTGATATAGTTTATTCTATTCCTTCATTTGGATACTGGCGGCTTCCGTAATCGAATTTGTAATCGCTACCGATATATATTGGCTTCTTTGGGACAGCAGAGGTATACTGACTGTCTGTATAGTTTTGGTTTATTTCCTTTACTTTCTCTCATTTTCTAGATTTGTGTATTTATTTTCCTTCTTTGCGTCAGTGTTTATTGGAAGAAGAATTATAATCTGAATGTTTGATCCTACTTACTACAGCGTGAAGGTTAAAGAATTGCTTATTATATTGCATGCTGATTAGAAGCTTAGGCGTGATTATATTCGTTAGTCTGAAGTTTTTTCTTGACTTTTGGTTTTCTCTGCTGCAGTTATAAATTAGTCGACAATTCGTTGTTGAATGCTCTTTCATGGCGGTATTTGGAACATTGTATTCTGTGGAATTCGGGAATGATGTAGTTTTGGGGAAGATGGTGTGGAGTCAGGGGGTGGCTTTCGGCTATAGAAGCTTTAAAAGTGTGGTGAAGGAAGTTGCATATCCAATATCGGATCGAAAAGGTATTGGAAGATGCATAGCTGTAAAAAGGAAGAACAAGTTCTCGGTTGTGATGAGTTTTTCGCAGTCGCATTTGAATTCGGACGCTCCAGCAGCTGCTGTTACTGTGTCGAAGGAAGAAGACGACGCCATTAGAGGAAAGGATTTTAGAAGTATGGAGATGTCAGAAGTGGTCAATGATAAACATGACGGAGAGTTAATTGATGGCAACGGTGGCAATGGAGCTTATAATAACGGTGGAGGAGGAGGTGGTGGTGGCGGTGGTGGTGGTGGGGATGACAGCAGGGGAGACAAAGAAGAAGAGGAATTTGGTCCAATTATGAAATTTGAGGAAGTGATGAAAGAGTTGGAATCACGAGGGGTGACTCTTCCTTCTGATATGTTAGAGGCAGCAAAGAGCGAGGGAATTCGCAAGTTGCTGCTGCTTAGATATTTGGAGATGCAGGTATTTTAAGAAAAAAAAAGAAGAAGAAGAATCTGTATTACATGTTTTACCATTTCTGCTTAACAATGGCCTTGTTGATTATTAAAGGGTTTAGGCTGGCCTCTCGGCTTTTTGATGAGATCCTGCGCTATGATTCGAAACAGGGTTCTGGCTGATCCATCATTTTTCTTCAAAGTTGGTGTGGAGGTCGATTAGCTCATCCTCTTACCATATTTCAGTAATTCTTGCAAATTTTTATCTGATAAATTCAGAGATATGAATATGACGTCAGCAGAAATAATATAGATTGAGAAATATGATGTGTTAATTGAATGGTCTGATTTAGTCTGATAGTTAAAGCTAAGGCCAAATCTTGAGGGTCCTACATAGCAAATTCCACGTACCATGACTTCTGGAAGTAGAAAGAAAATGGGAAATTAATTGGAAAAGCTTACAGGTGTTAATGAGATAGACTAGGTTTGCATCGTTGATTGGGGCTTTACATGATCGTGTTTCACAAATATGGTCGGTCCTTTTTTACTTTTTTCCTTTTTGGCTAATATTAGTTTCAACATAACTCTGGATGTCACACAGATTTTTAAAATTACTGATTTAATATGGGCAGTTAGTTATTGATTCTTGCTGTGCTACTTTTGCGGAAGTTCAAAAGAGAGGCAAAGATTTCTGGGCAGAATTTGAGCTTTATCTTGCTGATATTTTGGTTGGCGTGGCAGTTAACTTTGCTTTGGTTGCCCTGTTGGCACCTTATGCTCGTTTTGGGCAACCATCTGTGTCGAAAGGTTTCCTTGGACGCATTCAACATGCTTGTGAAGCACTACCTAGCAGGTTCCTAAGTTATCTTATAGTATAAAATGGTTATATTGCAAATTTGGTCCCTATTATGTTTGGAGATAGTTAGAATTTAGTCCATAAAATAGTGTAACATCGTAGATCTCTGATGCTGAGTTGTGTTTCTTATATATTGTTGTTATTACTTTTCAAATCAATGTGTTTAGAATTTATCTTTATGTGTAGTGTTTTTGAAGCTGAACGACCAGGATGTAGATTTTCTGTACAACAAAGAATTGCCACATTTTTCTATAAGGTGAGGTTTACATATACTATTATACTATTAGCCAGATCTATTTTTATCTCTTAGCAGCTTATTTTGATACTTATCCTTTTAGGGACTCGTGTATGGCGTAGTAGGATTTGGATGTGGTATAATCGGCCAAGGCATTGCAAATTTAATAATGACTGCAAAAAGGTTATATATATTCTTTACTAATGTTATTGTTATTATTTGTTACATGATGATAATTTAAGGCATTTCATCAACTACTGCTCCTTTTTCATATCAGACACGCGTAGTGTTATTATTTGTTGCATGATGATAATTTTAGGCATTTCATCAACTGCTGCTCCTTTTCATATCAGACACGTGTATAGGTTTATGCATATATATAGTCCATACTATGCTATTGAAGTGTTCCATACAAGGTTTGGCATAATAACTGGATGTAAGACTGATACTAGAAGTTATTTGTATATATTTAAGAGATCTATTTAGGACACTAGCCATATATTTATTTCATCTTCATTGGTATCACTGAGCTTTTTCCTCAAATTTCTTTGCATTTATGCAGATTTTGGCACATTTCTTTTGCATCATTGAGTGTTTT
Source organism: Cucumis hystrix (assembly GCA_025688845.1). NCBI lineage: Eukaryota > Viridiplantae > Streptophyta > Magnoliopsida > Cucurbitales > Cucurbitaceae > Cucumis > Cucumis hystrix. The sequence goes on from CM046886.1 coordinate 26,868,714, forward strand.
GTATTTTTATTTGACCCTTACCCTTTTCCTTTTCTATACCAGGAGCATAAAGAAATCTGAAGATGAAGTACCAGTGCCCCCTCTCTTTAAGAGCGCAGCTCTTTGGGGTATATTCTTTCAACTATATTCAATCGAATTTCCCTGGGTCGTGTGAATGTTGCTACTTTGCTTATTGCTATACTCTCACTAGATAATGGCTTTGTCTGTCTACAATGATATGTTGCATGTTTATCACTTGTTTCTCTTGCGTTCCACATATGTGAAACTTGTGGCTGCTACTTCTTCCAGACGCAAAAACTTATCTGATATTCTGATTTGATCAAATGCACTATATACTTTGGTTAACATTTTCAAATTTGGATAAGATTCTTTTTACTCAGCTGAAATATGAGTTCTTGATATATTGTTGGATTCTTGAGCTTGTGAAAGCTTAAGTATGGTTTCCCTATTTTACTTGACATACATGCTCAACAGAGAAGTTTACCTCTCTAGCCTGTGGGGATTTATCCAAGTTTCTTATGGGGTCCATAATGTTCAGGCTAATTGCCTTGTAGTTTTGAGATTGTTTTTCATTTAGAGTTCTCATTCTTGGTATTCTTCCATTTGTAAATCTGTGTTTTGTTTGTTTCCCACTAAAATTTGTTTTCTTGACCCGAACTTTTCATTCTTTGTATTTTTCTATTTGTAAAGTAGTTTTTTGCTATTTCTCACTCAAATATGTTTTCGTACACCCAAATTTGTAGGTGTCTTTCTGGCATTATCTTCAAACACGCGATACCAGATCATCAATGGACTAGAACGTGTAGTGGAATCATCTCCATTAGCAAAGAATATTCCAGCAGTTGCAATGGCTTTCACAGTTGGTATTCGATTTGGCAATAACGTGTATGCTGGAATGCAATTTATCGACTGGGCTAGATGGAGTGGAGTACAGTAAGACCATCTAAACAACAATAAGATACCATTTTTGTCTCCTAGGAGCCAAGAAAATCGCTCATAAGAAAACAAAAGGTGCTGCACTCTAATCGCCTATAATCTCAATTCATCAAGACCATCCCCTCAACCCCACAGGTGTAACTTAAGCTTTTGACATTTACTGTAATATCTCCCAGAACTACTGTAAAATTAATGTCTTGCAGCAATAAAAAGGTTAGCGTAATTCATGAACAGCCAACTTGGTTCATTGCATTCTTTGTTGTTAGCATGCTGACATCAAAGCTATGATCATCAAAACATCTGCTTGAAAAACTTACGCTGCATGAATGGCTCGAGAGATTTCCACCCACACGTTTTAAGATTCTATTTTTTCATATATTTTTCTTAAGAATATACTTTCAAATTTCTCGTTTTAGATGTTTGTTATGTCTCGTGTCTTGACTTATAGCAGTGAGTTGTGAGGTGCAGCAACTCTCAACACAAACGCAAACCCAAGCAAAACAAACATCCCTTTCTGTGATTTATGAGGCCACCAATCAAAACGTCCAAGAATTAAATCCCAACTTAGATTAGTATGTTGTTGTATTGTATCACACAAAAAGTATGTTTCTCAGAAGATATTTTTTGTGTCACAACTGTATTGATTTAACTCCTACTAATGCGAACAAAGTTTGCTAATTTTGTTGTTTTAAAGATGAAAGAAAGAGGGTTTTATGAGCAGAGCAGAGAGCAACCACGGAAATATCATCGTTTGGCTTTGAAGCACAGCCACCAGATTACTCAAGTATCCTCCTTCTATTCAAAAAACACACTTCATTTCCTTGATATTAGGCTATAAATTTGCAGAGGTTCGTGCTCGCAGGCTTTTGCAGGCTGATTTGGTACAAAGGGAAAAGCCAACTTGTCATTTCTTTTGAAAATGTTGGAGGGCAAAGCTGTGGTCCGCGAAACAGACATGCCACAGGGGATCCAGAGCCATGTCCTTGAGTTGGCTTATAAAGCACTTGATCAACACGAAGTTTCTGACTGTCAATCTATTGCACATTTTATCAAACAGGTTTATTTTCTTTTAACATTCAGAATCTTCTTTATGTAGTGGTTTAAATGTATTTTATTAAATTAATTATATGCTCTTTTCACCCTTCTTTTTTTTTTTCATAAAAGGAAGACACGTCCTTTCGTTGCAATAATAGTTTGAAAAGATTCATTTTTGTAACCTGTAAAAAGTTATAGACACCCTTTTATGATATAAAGAAGATATGCCTCATCTTTCACAGTAAACACATCAATAAACAAAGTTACCTTTTCCTTTTAAAATATTCGAGTGTGCCTCGTTTTCAGATACTATAAATTTCTACTCACACAACACGTAGAGATGATCTATGTACACGTCATCCACTATCTGATCCGATGAGACTAAATCTGGAATATACTTTGTGTGGATCATGTTTGAATCGATTTGTCTGAAGAGTAAAGGGACATCGTTTTGAATGAAATAACTCAGGAAGTTCCCATGTTTATCATTTCTTCCTTTTTGCTGGTCTGTTAACAATCTCAGTATGATAATGAGAAAAAGGTGCTAGATATCAAATTACATACAGTGGACCGACCCGTGACACGTTAATGAAAGATTACAAAATACTGTCTTATATTAAATTGCATAGTTATACGACTTTGTGCTTTGATAATTAGAGATTTGATGAAGCTTATGGCCCAGCATGGCATTGTGTGGCGGGCAAAGCGTTTGGAGGTTGCATTACACATCTATGTGGGAGTTTCATCTTCTTCCATGTGGACACGATGGAGTTTCTCGTCTTTAAGGACGGAAGAGACTGCTTCAAAAGTGTCGAAGAGACTGTTGGAGTTTGCCGGAAATATTAATCTCAGTGATCTTTATTTACATCTTGTGATATCATCCATTTGCAGAGACAAAGGATAACGAGTTTACATACAACAATAAGTAGGGTATTGAATTTGAATCTCCGATCTTAAGAGGAGTACATGTGAGTTACCTTAGCTTTATTTTGTGTTTGTTTATTGCATTAAAAGTTGAAGGAGTAATAATATAGAGGCTATACATGTTGATATTGAAGTGTGGTGTGGCTGTAAGTGAAAAGATTGGACTCTTCTTTAGCGAAGATGGTTAATAAAACAAAGCTTATTAGCAAAGAAAATAACAATCATGTGGTGTAACAAATTAAATCATTACATCAACATTTGAATCAGCGAAAGCTTAAATGGGTAGGGTATAGAAGAAGAACAATCATCATCACCATCACCATGTTCATATTTTGAGAGCATAATTTAAGAGAAGAACAGAAGGAAAAGCAGAGTTACCTTGAAGAAGAGTTGTGATAATCTGATAGCCAAAATCCAACATTGTCAGCAAGAAAGAGGTAATCTGCGACCCGAGGGCTAGAAAAGAAAACCCATTTTTTCAAATTCATAATTCTGATCTAAACCTCAGGATGCAGATTACCTTATCCTTACCCAATAGAAATTACTAAAATCTGAGATCACACAACAGAAAATTATTCTTAGAAGAAAAGAAATGGCAGAGAAGAGAAGTAAAGAGTAGAGAGTTTTGACTGAAGAAGAAGGTTTGGTTTTAGGAAGGGCTGAACTTCATATGGTAAATTCATTTGTATTTATAATGGGTTTTCCAAGCTTAAAAAATATATTCCAAAGCATATAAAATTGAAATTTTTATTTTTTAGGAAAAGGTGCATGATAAGGTGCTCTATAAAATTATGAGTTGGGTTCTGTTCTTCCCTAAACCAATTGTAAGGAGCAAGAAGCTTTCCTTTTTCATTTTTATTTCTTTATCATTTTTTCTTTTGGGACAGTGATTGTTCTTTCTTTGACCACATCTTTTGAAAAAGAGAGAAATATATGCAGATCAGAGATCTTTATAACCCTATTTATCAACAAAAGATTTCTCTACATTTTTTCTTCACTGTTTTTTCCTATTTTCAAAGTTATCTTATTCATCTTCCCATTCAATTTGCTAATTATTCATGTGATTGTGGTTTGGTTTGCATTCATACGTCATGTTATAATTGGAGAGTTTAATTCCTTAAGGAAATCACAACCACAAAATAATAGAAATTAATTTTCATTGTGAAAAGGATCATCGACAGAATATTCTAACTATTTTTAGATGACATTTTGATCTTTTTCTTTTGTTTTTTTTAGTTATTCTAAGCCATTTCATCAGAAAGTTTTTTAATTATTGAAAATGTCTCTATAAAAATGAGGGCTAAAAGCTTATTTTACCCAACCTTTCTCCATAGCCAATGAAGATGATCAATAAGGAAATACATTTTGACTAAAAAAAACCCTTAGACAACTCACGAAAAGTCACTATAAATCAACTGTAAATACACTAGATTGATTTAACAAATTAACCGTCAAAGCTCAAAAACCTAGCACGAGATCGAGCAATACCCATCATTTATACTAAAATATGCGCTCTATAATTATAAATTGTTGTACGTATTGAGCGATAGACATTGAGTTGTTGAATAAAATATTTATTCAATGATGAAAACATTATTCTAGAATTTTGTGGAAGAATTTGGTTGTGTATCAGATATGCTTTCTTCTTTATTAGTCGCCAAAAAGTACAAAATAGTAGGAAAAAAGTTAGCCTTTTTTTTGTTTTTGTTCGTAGGTCATTGATTGGATTGAATAGTGAATTAAAGTTGATTTGTGGTTGTTATGTTAATACACCAACGTAAACAATAAGAGATTCGCCATAGCTGTAGTTCAGCGGTAAAGAGACCGAGCAAGCAAGGCCCACTCTTCTTTAAACAGAGAGGAATAGAAAGAAGGCCCAAATTCATTTTAGCAGACTAAGAAAGTGAACCTATCGGCCCAATAAATGCTCCCTCCTTTTTCTCACCATAGCTTTCAAAATAAGTAACACTCGATAACCACTTTTATAGAAATAATAACCAACACTAAAACAACATTAGATATATATCTATCGATGATAGAACATTTACTATGTTTCACTTTTTAAAAGTTATTAATATATATGTCATTGTTCTAAATTTAATTATTATATTTACAACTTTCTAAAAAAAATGTATTTATGTGTACATTATTATCATTGTAGGAGAGTATAGTGTATGGTATTATTGTTCGAATCAATTACAAATACATATATTTACATATCATTATAGGAGGGTAGAGTGACAGGGTAATTTAAATACGTTAAACATTAATTTGTCTCATTTATTTCATAGGTTTTTTCATTGAATTTCAGTCAAATATTTATTAGTGTTGTTTATCTCCGAGTTTGAGTGGTAAACAGTAAAATTATAGTTTAATTAATTTATAAATTAATGTAAATTGTTTATTACTATTAATTTTGATTAATTATTAAAAGTAAATATATTATTTAGACCTAATAAACTTCAACCAGTAATATTTTATTATTGTTAATTATCAACATTCTAATAAATTTATATTATCTTGATTATTTTTAGTAATTAATTTAATTATATTTAGTTAAAAGGTATTTCTTTTATTTTTTTATTAACTAAATTATTAATTTATATAACAAATTAACTTATAAATTGATTTAGGTTAAAATTTAATTGACCTCTACCATTTAGTTAAATAATTATTTAATTTTACTTTCTACTTGAATTGAACATAAATATTTAACATTAAGACATTAGTTGTCCAGAACTTTAAAATCCAAAATTTCAAATTTCAGATATTAAATATTTATACCTATAAAAAGATATCTACAATATATTATAAAAATAGAAAAAAAGAGAAGAAATGTCAGGCAAACCAATTAGAATTAGGGTTTAAAAGAAGTGTCCACATTTTCTATCATCACTTGTAGTACCTGCTCATGCTCTATCTTAAACTTAAAAGTTTATTTAATGTAAACTATGCTTCTGAGTACTTTTTAATATAAGGATGATAGATGTCTTGAATAACATTATGACAAATGATACCATAATGGTAACCAAAAAGTTTATATACTCTCTTTTACCCAAAGTATATACTTAATCATAAACCCAGACATTCCCATCATCCTTAAAAAAACAAAACACACCTATACAAGACATGAAATTACCCATATTTTTCACTCACAGTTTGAAACCCTAATTATGTTTTACCTTATTATGAATTCTTAGTTTTTATTTAACCAAACCAGTAGTAGACTTTTTTCAAAAAGTATTTAAGCATATGGATTGATTCAAAAGTGGAAGCATTTCCATTGGTGCTTTGTTGCCACCATTTCAAATACCTATGATTACCATAAGAGAAAGAATATATAATATATATAATTAACCCCACGAGTAACCATAATATGAAACTTTCAAATCTCAATCATAAATGCATAGAGCCCAAAAAGCAAGTTAGGGTTGAAATTTCTAACAACCATTATTGTTATTAATATTTATATATATATAAATATTAAAATTGATCCCAGAAAAAGCAAAGGCAGTGCACAAATGCCCAGGAACTCACACCACCTACACATGTTCATAACCCCTTTTCTTCTGTTCTCTCATTCATTTCCAAATTGTTATACAATGGCAAACAATGGCATTTTGGTCATTGCAATTCTCCTTTTTGTTTCAAATTTCTTTTTCTGGTAGGATTTTGGAGGTAAGCCATTTACAGGTTTTGAGTTTCTTTTGCTTGTTCTTCTTCTCTAGTAGTGCTCATCTAAACCCCCACAATTTTTATATGGTATATAATACAACATCACTACCAAATAATATGCAACTTCTTGTTTTCTCTATCATATTAAACTCCAAATACCACACATTCAATTTCAGCCCACAAAGTCATGTAACAGCTGCCCTCCAAGAACATCTCGACTGAAATGTCCACCCATCACATACCCATCGTTGTTGCCTTGTATTCCTAGGCCAAAACGTCGAGTGGCTGCAACAGGGAACCCTACAGGGAAGGGTTCAGAAAAGCCACCTATACCGTTATTCTGGTGAAGACCAAGAGTCAAGGAAACTCCACCGTTGTTACCTGCCATGTTTACGTTCGCTCCAACGTGGGGATGGCTAGATAAGTTATAGGATACATTCAAGGGCTCGTCATGGTTTCCCATTGGCATGTCAGGAGGTTCATTTCGAGTGCGTTTGGGAGGAGTGTCTTGAATTTGTTGAGTGGATGTAGAAGGGTTTTCCATCGTGAGCGAGTTCGATGGATGATGATCGTTTACTCTGGTGGTGGTTCGATCTTCTTTATGTAAATTCTTCTGTGTTTGTTGCTGCTTGGTTTCTAGCATGTATATTTCTTCAACCATTGGCTTCCAAAGCCTCACTCTTGCATTAATGAACCAGTTAGATACCTGTCTCAAAGAGTACAATTATTGTCTTTTTAGAACCAAAAATAAATAAATAATGCGAAAATAAACATGACAGAAATTTTGAAATGACAATATATAAAGCGGACCTGACTACGAGACAGACCAGTCTGTTTTGCTAACATAAGCTTGTCTGTATCAGAAGGATAACTGTCCCCAAAAAAACAAAACAATAGCAATCAAAATTCATCATAGCCAAAAGACTAAACCCTTAAATTCACATACTTGAGATAAAAAAAACTACAGTTATAGAATTGCGAAGAAGAGTCTCACGGATGCAAGAAATGTTCGAACAACCAAGCACGAAGAACAGTTACTGCTCGTTCAGGCAGCCCTCGTTGTGGTCGCCAAACAGGCTGATGGTCGAGAAATCCAGGGTTCTGAACGGATCTTTGATTGTAGTCACCATGAGTTTTTTTATTGAATTGAAGTTGGTCTAGAATTGCATTTTTCAAGCACTTGAAATGCTTGTACATGGCTTTTATAGCCTGGTTGGCATATGGTGCTGCATTCCCAAGCCCCGAGATGTACTCGAATGATGTCATTACTTCTTGGATTTGTTGATAGTACTGCTTATATTTTCTGTAAACCTAGATGATGAACATGAAAAAAGCAATGTTAATTTTCTATTAAAACAACAAGCGATGAAAAATTAAGAATTAAAAGGGTTCAAAGAAACCTAATTTCACTCATTCATCTACTTGTGGTAAAGACACATCAGTCCCTTTTAATCCTACTTACATTATTGTACAAGCCATGAGCAAGAAATTGGTCAACAGATTATCAGAAGTACAATGGAAGTAACAGTACACTAAAAATAAACAGTGATCTCTTTTCTTTTCTTTTATTTTTTGTGTGTGTGTGTGCGAACTTTTATTCTTCTGTTTGGATGTCATAAATTTGACAAGACGAAAATTTATGATATTCGATATATTTAGATATAGTATAAACCAACCCTTATCTCAAAAGAAGAAATATTAACTCTTAAGGGCTAAAAATGCATTAAATGGAGAAGAATGGATTTAATGCATGGTATAAATGGAAAAATGATGTAAAATAGTGCTAATCGATCTTAAAATTATAAGACTCAAATTATGTATAGAAATTATGGTATATAACCAGTTTCATGATACTCAGAAACCTAACCCCAAATAAAATGATATTGAGAAATTTAAGTGTTATAGCATTAAATCCAAACATTTGTAATATAAACTTCTCCACCAAACAAAAAAAAAGACATTAAAAATGCATGTATGATTCATTTTTTTCATATAGTATTTACTAGAAAATAGGAATATATTTATGCTCAGACCCTAAGGAAAATGGATAATCGTGAGTAAAACATATATAAAGTTAATATCCCCAAAGAAAAAAAAAATAGAGAATAATGGAGTGTAAATATAACATTCACTATATTCATCGTAATTATATTTTAAAAAGCGGGTAAGAAAAAAATAGGAATATATAAATGCTGAGAACAGCTTTAAAGAAGTATAAATCTTTATAGAAAATGGATTCCACCAATCACTTTGATTAAGCACATTATGCCCAGACTTGGTAAAAAAAAATATCCTTAGAGGGTAGCAACTTAGTCAGACACACTTTAGAAGGCCAACAATACTCATTTGTGCATATATTCCTTCTAATCACCTTTTTAAAAAAGATAGAAACTATGAGAATGAAGAAGCTGCTACAACTACAACATTAATCAATCTTTTTTTTATTAGAAGAATCAAATGCATAAAACTAAAGCAGAGGATACAACAATATCAGTAATAAATAAAAATAAATAAATAATAATAATAATAAGTTTTGCATCTTTGCATGTTAATCTAGTCATAAACCAAAGATTGACATCAACATCACATAATCAAAGGAATCATTTCTATCTCCCTAAATTAATTAATTAATACCTCAAAAAAACATGCAATCCCCCCCCCCCCCCCCTCTCTTGAATTGACAAAACAAGAGTGCTTACTGGGCTCCATGAAGAAACAACAATAATAATAAAATAATAAGTAATAAACCCCATTGGGAAAAGGGGGGGGGGGGAGTAATTAGTGATTAGCTACTAGTGATATGCACTAAGCAAACATGATAATTACAGATTAAAGGCAAGACAAAAGTTTCCATCTGATGTTTAAAGGAAGAAAGGGGGGGAAAACACCGAAATTAGAAAAGAAAACCCCCAAGTTAAAGTAAAAAGGGGTGAAAGATAAAGAAACAGTACCTCATCAAGCATTGAGAGAAGCGTTGATTTATGAGGAGGAGTAGAAGAATCGGAAGAAGAAGGAAGAGGGTAGTGATGGTCAAGAATTGGGGAATGGGGGAAGGAATCAGTGGAAGGATCATGGATGAAAGAAGAAGAAGAGGAGGAATAATGAACAGAATCACAGAGGTCTTGAAGCAAGTGATGAGCAGGCTTGAGGAACCTGGAGCCTTTTAAAATGGAAGCGTAGCCGGTGAAAGGGCCAAGAGGAAGAGGAGGAGCCGTAATAGGAGAAGCAAGAAAATTAGGGTGAGAGGAGAGGGAAAGGGAAAGAGGTTCGGTGGGGAAGGAGTGGATTTCAGGAAAAATAGGGGATTGAATTTGGGGGTCGAAAAAAGGATGGTGGTGAAATTGGAAGCGATTGGAAGAGTCAGAAGAAGAAGGGTCGTAAAAAGGTATGAAATTAGAACGGTGGTGGTGGTCGGGATGTTCACGGAGCTTGTCACGGCGGCTCTGTTGAGGGACATGGTCGTAGGATTCAATACCCTCAGCCATCAAAAACAAATTTTTACCCTTTTTTTCTTTTCTTTCTTTTTTTTTTTTTTTTTTTTTTTTTTTTTTTTTTTTTTTTTTTTTTTGGTTATCTTTGAGAAGTGTGTGTGGGTGTGTGTGTGTTTTGCACAAAAATAAAGATCTTTCTTTCTCACTCTGCAAACTTTTGCAACTCTTAAAAAGAAGGAGAAGAAAAGAAAAAAAATGGTTTGGGATTGAGGAGTTAAGTGTGTTTGTGTGTTGGGAGTGGGAAGTGGGAGTTTTTGTGGGTTTGAGGGAAGAGGGAAAGAAGAGCATAGGGTTTGGAGGAAACCGGAGGGAGACCGGGTAATGCCGGTAATTAATGAACTAACCTGCGCTGCAGATGTTTCTGACACACCCTTTGAGGTTTTTTGTCGTTTTTTATTTTTATTTTTATTTTTATTTTTATTTATTTATATTTATATTTTTTTTTCCTTTTTTAAATTTTGGAGGGTAATGGTGGGTTTTCCTATTTAATTATTTGGTTGGATGTCTATGAGAGGGTGGGTGTGAGTTTTGTGGGTCATTCTTCCTTCCTTCTTCTTCTTTTCTTTTTTCCTCTTCTTCTTTTTTAATTAACCCAAAATATTTTCACAAATGTTCATATTTTCATGTATATTTTAATTTTTATGTCAAAAGAGTATTATTTATTCAATTACATTTGTATTGTACTACTTCTTTTGAAGTTATTATTATTTCAAATTTTTCAAACCCACTTGTTAATTTTATGCCCATAATTTTACACTAGCCTATTTTTTTTCTTTTTTTTTCTTTTTTTTCTACACTTTTTACTTTCATGCTAGGCTCAAATTTACCTTATGTAATAGTTGACCACTTTGATTTTTCATTTCAATTATAGTCCTCATTATTGAAAACAATTGCCTTTCTTTTTTCTTTCTAATATTGAGATAGTTTAGTACGGGAATTGGATTGTAGATAAGTTTTGCAAAAATATTGTTGAAATGTTCAAAGTTTTGTTTGATCATAATCCTTTCAATTTTTTATTACAATTTGCTAATTTTTAGTCATGAATTCAAAAAAGTTTGTAACCTAGTTTCTTTAGATTTGAATTTTTTGGCTTTAAAACTAAAACAATGAAATTTAGAAATGGAAGTACGGTTTAAATGCTTAATTTCTAAAAAAAAACGATATCAAACTATACCTAACAAACAACTTTTCATATGTATATATACTTTTATCCAGATCATTATGAATATATTTTCAAAATTGGAGTTATTTAAAAAAAAATTAAAAGAGAAATTAGAGGTTAAAAACTTGTTTTATTTTTAAATTTCGACTGTCAATTCAAATTCTTTTCTAAAAAGAGTTGGAAACTAATATAAAAAGTGTAGTATAATGTACAATTTTCAATGTCTAATGATTTTAAGAGTAGAATTGTTACTTTAGAGAGTTCACTTTTATAAATAAAAGCAGAAGGACCGAAAATAAAAATTTTAGAAAATTAACACACATAATCTTTAGTTCTGAGCAATAAATTTTTCTATGATTGTTCTATAGTTTTGACAAACTTTATGATGCCTTAGTTATCCATGCAAATAGAAGTTAAAGATTTTATATATATATATACATATATCTATATATATATCAGTTTACTTATTTTCAAATTCCTAGAAATTTTGTGTAAAGTAATCAGTATATATAGTGATGAAATAACACAATTACTATAGTGATAGAAATAGTGATATTTACAACAGAAATCATTTTAGTAATGGAATCTTTACGTGAAAAAAAGAAAAAGAAAAAAAAAACACAAAATTTGCTTTGTTACAATTTCTCTCTTTAATCATTTACAAACAATAATGTCCTCAATGGAAACTCAATAATATGAACAACCTTTCAACTCTTTATCTTCGCTTTTGTAACCATCTTTTCTTTACATCCATCTTCACTCAAAATCTTCTCTCCTTCCTGCATACTGTACATGTAAAGGGGGAAATATATAGGAAATATGCATTGAATTGTATAATTGAAATATTATTACTTACACATTGATATATAAAAAGAATATAATATATAATATTATTTGAAAGAGGCATTAATTTAGAGAAAGTTTCAAGACAGCGATGTGATAGCTTGACTAAAACTAAAACTCCATACTAAAAAACCAGAATATGGAAAACAAAACTAATAAATAAAATAAATAATGGGTCCCTTGAAAAGTAGTCTATAACTGGATTGATGGAGATTAGAAAATTTTAATTATGTATTGATGAAATTTTTTGAAATAATAATGAAATTACTTATATTGTAATGTAATTCCTAATCAGCCAGAAAACTAAAGTAGGGCTAGTTTGGTTTAATTGGTGTTCCATATTAAAGTGACAACCTTTTTCCTTGTCAATCACACTCAAACAAAACCCTTCTTCAAAAAACCTTTGTGTCTTTCTTTTCTATTTTGTTTCTCTCTTTTCACATAAACTTGTGTGTATTTCAATTCCTCTCTTATTTTTTATTTGTTTGGAAAGATACCAGCCTTTGTTTCTTTTCTATTTTTTTTTTACTTTTTATGTTTGTTGGAGAATATTTAGATTTACTTTTTACAAAAGTGTATTTTCCCACAAATAATTTGACTTCATTACTTACTGTCTCCATTTTAGTTTAACTGATGGGATCAAATGTTGTCTTATTTCCTTTCTAATTCAAGTGCTGTTGGTTTTGCAATTATGTTGCTGAAAAACGATTTATATTTTAAACCTCTTGATTATAATAACTAAATAGTGATATATATCTTCAGATTATGGATTCAAAATATAGGTTAGGGTTGCATTATTTTTCCACTCTCAGAGACTAGATCCAATATATAAAAGGTGTAAAAAGATAAAAGTTTGGAAAGGGAATTAAATTTGGATGGAAGATTTCCAACCAATTACCCACCTTACCAAAAAAGAATAGAGAATCATAAAGGAAAAAAAGATGGGCCAAAATCTGAGCATATATGATATAGATAGATACACACTTTTAGTCCCCTTTCTTTCACTCTCAAAGTCTCAACTCATTTTTACCCTAAAAAGATTGAAAGAAATTTTAGTACACACAAGATCTCTCCCTTTCTTTTTACACAAGTGAAATCTGTGTCAGCTTTTGATATCTAAACCCATCAATTTTGAATTAAATTTAGGGAAGGATTAAACAGAAATGAAAATTAATTAAGGGTTGTGGTCAAAATTCAAAGTAATGATGATTAAGAGAGAGAAAAATATGGGAAAGTGTGAGATATATTATAGGGTTTAGGGTGGATCAGTACACTGTTATTCAATATTGGGAGAAGAGTTGTAGGGATGTTCAGGTGATATCGTCATTATATATATATATATTCTTTCTTTCTTGGATTGCAAATCTTTTGCTTACGGATGAGCGCCCGAATTTAGCGCTTTTCCACGGAACGGCGTTTCAATTTTCATGCACATACACTTCTTTCAACTTTACTTACCATCCAACAGCTTTTCTCTCTTTTCCATACTGTTTTTAGCTCAAATTGGTTTAAATTCTATTCTGCTGTTACAATTTTGTCCTAGATAAATAACTGATAAATTTTGCTAATTTATTAAATAAGTTTATGTCAACACATAATATAATTAATACATTAAGAAAGTGAACTAAAATGTATTGATTATATTTATATAAGCTACCTCACCATCTTATTAAAAAGTTAATGAAATCCTAATGATAAAATATGTTGTTTTTAAAAATTCAAAAACTAAAACCAACATTTATAAACAAAAACAGAACAAGGACGGATTTAAAACCACTAAAATATTGTTTTGTTGTTTATATTTTCAATTTTAAAAATGATAGATCCTCAGTTTGGTATTTCAATGGTATAATGCACTGTACATTAGAGGTGGGTTTTGTTTTTGCTTTTGTTTTGTTTTTACAAGTAGAGGGCTCAGTTAAACTCAGTTCCCAATCTTCTTGAATCATGATTATCCATCTTTGTTTCTCTCGGAAATCCAAACACACAGCCAAGTTTGCTTTGTTATTTTTGTTTTAGCTTTACGCCAGCATCCAATTTGCTGTCAAAACTTTTATTACACTTTCTTTTACCACCTACTTCCCCTTCATCCATGGATCAATTTATGCCTTCTCTTATCTCACACTTACACCTGCTTTATTACTCAAATCTTTCCCCTTCAGAATCTTTCTACACTTTTGAACAACCCTTTACAGCAATAAATTAAATTGTCTCATAAATGGTAAAGTTAGGAGAATTAGATTGCAATGGACTTTTTTTTTTTTTTTTTTTTTTTTTCTGTATAGAGGTTTGAATGACTTCAAAAGTGGATGTTTTGATTTTATAGGCATATATAATTATCAAAATATTGGCATTGATAGAAATATGTTGAAAAATTATAAAAACAAGTATTCGTTGAAGAATATTTAGAATATAAATAAAAATTCTACACTTAATAAAACAAGATAAAGTGTTCTTATTTACAAGTATATTCATAGTAGTAAATGACTTTATGTTTTTCTCATTTATTCTAAAAAATCTTTTTACCATATAATGAAAAATGTCAACGTAACTGGAACTCGTGAATGTTTAAAAATATCAATAAAAATGCATACCAGTCAATAGAGATTTAATATCATACTTGTAATACATACTATAAAAATGAGGATATCACTTTTTTATTTAGTTTATATTTTGATGATAGAGTTTTAAAATGTTAAGCTTTTAAGTTACTAAATTTCAAGCTTAATCTCAATTTCATCTCTAAGTTCACATTAATGTATATGTTGTTCAAATTTAAAATAATTATGAAATAAAAATTAGTGAATTAATTAAATTAATTTTTTACTTATAATTTGTAAATAGCAACGTTATGTGTCTAAGGTAGATACTAATACTAATTTATTTTAGGTATGAAATAACAAGCATGTGGTAACAAAGAGAGAAAAGCACAAATTAACAATATATTTTAAAAGTTGGAAACAACACGTAGACTTAAAAAATAAACTTAGTACAACATTTTAAGATGTAGATACTACAAAAATTATCAAAATATTATTTGGTACGCACATAAACTAATTAGTGATCAAAGAAAGAACACACACTATAGAGATATATAGTAGAAGGGGGAAAAAATACTGTTGTGACGGCTGGAGATAGGGGAAGTGATGGCGTCAGAAGAGAGGGATCTGAGGAACTGTGTAGTACTCCTAATTATTCACAACACTCACCCAAAATATTTTTCGAATCAATTCTAACCCTTTTTTTTTTCTGACTCCAATCGTACTTACTTCTCTCCTTTGGGACCGTCCGATTTTTCACTCTTCGGTTTTCCAACTCCCAATCACCTTTACATTAATAATAATAATAATCTCCTCACCTAAATGACAACAAATTAAAGATGAAAGTGCTTGCAAAAAATCAATACCAACTCTCTATCATTCTATTTACAGACATGCAGTAACAATATCTTACCACTTTCAAGCTAATTATGCAAAGGTAAACATATACATACATGTGTCTCTAGTCTCTCTCCTCACTTTACACCATGTAATTCAATCATCATCTTAATTTTACCTAAATGACCGACAAATACTTAAAATGAAACATTTTGAAATTAAAGATAGTACTGAAAAAGCTCCGTACAAACGTTGATAGATGAATTTGAGTATGTAAAGACATGTTAAGAAGCATAGGAATTGAGATAAGGGGATAGAATAATATGCAACAATAAATAGGAAAGAGAGTGGAGAGAATAGTGATAAAACTTTGTTGTTAATCCAATAGTAGAAAGTAATAAAAGGACTCAACCAACTCTATGAAGAAAAAAGAAAAAGAGAAAGAAAAGCTTTATTTTTAACAACATAAATAGCTGCTTCAAAAATTTCAAATGGATAGCAATTAATTATTGTTAATCATAGTTTGAAGGTGTGCATGGCCCCATATGTTCATACAAACCCTAATCATAATCATAATCTTAATATTAATCTATCATTATAGGGCTCAGTCTGACACTCTGTCCATCCCTTTTCAATGGGTATCATTATATAATACTTTTTCTAATTTCCTTTTCTTTCTTTTTCTTCTTTTAATTACTCCCCCTATTAATTACTTTCACCATCACCTCTAACCATCAAATCAAATTCAATGCGAGGTCACGTGCAATTGAGATCAGCTGATCAACCTAGAGTCTCGTGATGAATATGAGCTTCAAATTTCTACATTTTCTATCGGCCCAATCTCCCCTATTTTAATGGGCTCCTTCAATTCTCAATAAAAGAACTAAGCCCAATTTGAAAATATGTTGTCTTGTGGTCTTCTTCTAATATGATTGACCTACACAAAAGGTTTTCAATTCAATTCAATTGGGTTTTAATTTCTCTTCATTATTCCTGTCATTTTCCCTTTGAAACGAGGAGACACTGCATTCAGATGGAAGTATCCCTAACGATTTTGCCTGATTTAACCATTTCATAACCTCTTTCTTTATTTTACTGATCTACCAATTATTAAATTATTCAAATTTTATTATAACTACATCCATGCTACGATGATCGATCTACCACTATAATATTTTATTGATAGAAAAACTTTATTGTGTAACGTGGTGGTTCATTCAAGCCTCATGTATATGAATTTATTAGTTCCTTCATACTTATGTAATCCCACAAATTAAACTAGATATTGATGAATAAAAGGAATGAAAATTTGTAGACAATCAAAGAGAAGCATTCATGCATTTTCCTTTCTAGAAAAAAAAAATGCTGAATACAAAATGAGTGGATGATCAAACAAAAGAGAGTTGATAGTAGTTTTGGTAGATGAGTAGCACTTAAACTCGGGGTTATCTTTATCCTTGGTGGATGAGCAGAAATTAAGTGTAGCAAGCTGAGATCTTACTTGAGATTATTGGTATGAGACACGAGGCTACCCTAAAGCTTATCATTACTCTGAACTTCATAAAGTTTAGAAGAATGTGACAGGATAATCCAATTTCCTCTTCCTAAAAGCAGCAACAATAACCTGAAGCAGAGGAGTTAAATGGCTTCCTAATGGTGCCCTGAACCTATAAACTGGCCTTCCAAGAAGGAATATTGCAAGAGAAATAGCCATAACCGAAGTGAGAATCACGCCACCCATTCCCCATCCCACATGTTCTAGAACGTACAAATTTAAAGTGACTCCAAAGATAATACCAGCGCAAAGACCAGAGTTCCACCAATTGAAAAACGACATCTTTTGCTTTCTTTCTTCGGGGTGGTCGTTGTCGAATTGGTAGGTCCCGAAACTCTCCAGAGATGGTTTGTGGCCTCCAGTTCCTATGGAGATTAAGTAAATTTCTGTGAAGAATAGAATTTCATGTACTTTTCTGGGCTCCTCACATGTTTCACCATCGCACGGCTTTAAACTTGGTACCAAAGTTGACAGTGTAAGCAAAAATAATCCCTATTTTTCTACACATCAGATATCAAAATATATTTACAAAATGCGTCCAATTCATCACTCATATTTATAGATAATTTCATTAGAAAAGAGAGGGAAAAAATATTACCAAAAGATAAATTATAGTGCAAAGGACCGTGGAGAAACAACCCAAATAAGCATCGGCTAATAAACCACCAAGCAAAGGCATTAAAGTGGTGACATCTGTCCAATAATTCAAATTTCTTGCTGCTGTTTTAAGGTCATCATGTATAACTCTTGTAAGATATATTACCAAACTTGTTGCTAGCTTTCAGTGTCATTTATATTTTGGTAACATTTTTTAGTCGATGCTTATTTGGGTCGTTTCTCCACTGTCCTCATTTCCACTGTCATTTATCTTTTGGTAACATTTTTTCCCTCTATCTTCTAATGAAATTATAGTTAAATATCAGTGATGAATTGGACGCATTTGGTAAATATATTTTGATATTGGATGTGTAAAAATACAGGTGCTGTTATCTTTGCTTACAGTGTCAACTTTGGTACCAAGTATAAAGCATGCGACGGTGAAACATGTAAGGAGCCCAGAAAAGTACATGTGAGGAGCTCACAAAAGTACATGAAATTCTATTCTTCACAGCAATTTAAGTTAAAAAATATCCATAAATACATAATAGGCCAATGATCATATAAAGTAAAAAAAAAATGATAATACTTTCATTTTTTCTTGTCTTCTAGTTGAGTAACAATGTACGAGAAATGCGTGACTTATGTATCGTGCCCCAAACACACATGAATATTTTAAAAGATGATGTGCAAAAGAATTTTTCATATACCAAATTACGAGACAATTTATAATAAAATAATAATAAAATTGTTATTTTATTTCATATACCAAACCTGGGAAAAAGGATATTATAAAATAATAAAAGAAAAACGTAACATAGAATTAATAGAAAAGCATTCATTAGTTGAATATATAGCATATTTCCGAGGAATAAAGTTCTTAAAAAGGAAAAAAGAAAAGCAAGAATTTCAAACAACTTGACCTATTAAATAAAAAATAAAGAATGGGGTATTTGTTGATGAGGTTTAGAAGTGAAATATATGGATTTATGCAGAGAAGAAAAGAAGAGAAGCCAATAAAAAAAAATCAGAAGAAAGTAAAGATATATATCAGTTTAGACATTACGTGGAGTTGGTTTTTCTTCTTCTTCTTCTTATTGTTTATAATTAATGATAATAATAAAAACAAAGATTAATTATACCGATGATGAAGAGGGAAGATTTCCAAACGCCGGTGGAAGCACGAAGGGGAAGGTTTCCTTTATGATCAACAGAAGAATTATAAACCCAAATTTGATCATCTTCTTCTGATAATTGATCTCTTTTGATCTTTTCCAACTCATTATTTGTTTTCATCTTTCTTTAGTATTGGGGTTTAGAGAGAGAGATGTATGGAAGTGTGTGAATTTCTCCTCTTCTCTACACGTATCCTCTTCACACAAAATAAATGAATTTCTCCTTCTACAGGTATCCTCTTCTCTAAGAACTCTTTCTCTAAGAAGTATTTTATCACGTGTATCCTTCTTCTCTATGGAGTATTTGTTTTGTATCCTTCTTCTATAAGGAGTATTTTGTATCTTCTCTAACAAAGAGTTTGGGTTTGAGCACGTGTTATTTCTCCCCAAGTATTTTATCATCTTTCTAAGAGAGAGATTAGGTTTTGGACTGCCTTCAATAGAGATCTCAAATTTGTACTCTCTATACAGCATGTTGCAGTGATTATAATTTTAGCTAGACTCTGATTAAAACTTCTCCAAAGACTTAACATTAGACTCTTATTATAAATTTGATACTTATTTATCGTTATCGTCTTATGTTTATCAAAAGAAGACTAAGAACAGTGGGAAAACAAAAACAACCGCAGAAGAAATCTGTGTTTATTCTTTAATTATGATCAATTTCATTAATTAATTACAATCGTTTTCCTAAATCAAGAACTTATGCACTCCAAAAGGGGTGCTTAACTATCTTGGTAAATCTTAGTGCACTATATAAATCTTAGGCAAAAAGGATATTATTTAAAAAAAAAAATAGTTACCAATGATATGAAGAGGGAAGGTTTTGGAACGTGTGTGGAAGCCCTCGAAGAGAAGATTTCCTTTGTGATCAACAAAAGAGTCATCAACCCAAACTTGATCATCAATATTATATCCTTCATTCTTTCTTTTTTCCTCTGGAAATACTACAAAAGTTACATAGATGTATTTCACACACATATATATATTGGCGAAAGAAATAGATAACCCTTTTCTCGGGTAAAGAGAAACTAATAAGATCCTTTTTCTGTTGAAATTTGCTTAGGAAAAAGAAGCAGATTTCACTGCAGAAGACAATGCTTGTGATATTCTTTTCAACAACTTTTAGATTTGGATCGTCGTGAAATAATTTAGAAATAATAAGAGATATAACAACGTTTTTAGGAGTCATTTTTCAAAATGATAAAACTACTTTTTTTTTTTAATTTTAGCAAATAGTATTTTTTGCACGTACATGGTATTTTATAAAATACCAAAATACTCACCTTTTTTAATATCTCAGGAGTCAAATAACATTCATGGGTTGAATCACAAAAATAACCAAATTATTATTTTGAATTAAAATTTTCTTATATTCTTTTTGGTTAAGTGAGAACTCACTTATTTATTTGTTTCCCATTTCTTATTAAATTCTAATTAACTTATTCTAAAAATATACCATTAATTCATACAATGGTGGAAATGAATTAAAATTAGAAAACAATTACATTAATTGTGTTTAGAATAACTCTTAAACCAAAACATGTTCATTTGACTTAATAACATTAATTAAATTAAAATTTAAAATCAATATTGGTTTAAAAGTGTAATTAATGTAATTATTTTCATATATTGCATTCTTATCAAAAGTCTTGTTTATGTAATTAACTTGTGATATAAAGTTATGAGTTTATCAAAAGTCTTTCTAGTATAATTAATTTGTGATATGCAATTTTGAGTATGTAATTAACTTCGACGGGTTAATAATGTAGAGAACCCTATCATAACCTCTTCCTAATATCTTGGGATTTAAAAGATATCAACTACTTTATTCATTTTTTTTATTTCACTATTGTGTTAAGATTTTAATAGATTTATTTTAAAATAATAATATTATTAATTTTTATTGGATAAATTTCTAACCTTTTTTATTTCAAAGTATACTAACCTTTTCGTTATCCTTTTTTATTTCAAAATAACGTATTAGATCTTAATTTATTTTTAAATTTTGAATTTTGAATTTGAAAATTAAAATTAGTTTTCCTATTAAGATCTCAACATTTTTATTATTATTATTTGAAAATTAAATTTCAACCTTTTTTATTTTAAAATAAGTTAGAATCTTTAGACCCTTAATAATTTAGAAATTAAAATTAGTTTTCTTATTAGATCTTCATTTATTTTTTAAAATTTATTTATTTTCAATAAAATAGGCTAAGATATTGTAGTTTTAGATAAAATCTCCTAATTTCATATACAATTTATTAAATAAATAATATTAATTTTAAAAGAATCAGCTAAAATTCCACTAAGAGACGGGAAGATACCTTTTGTATCTTTTTGTTTTGAGTGAAGGTTTTTGTTCTTCCACCCAAACTCCCAAATTTTACAGGTTGTAGACTTGAAAATCAAAGATGGAAGATGGAAAATGAAGATAGTGTTTGCGTGCTTCAAATGTTTATATTATTCTTCTTGAAAATGCATGATGATGAAGTTGAAGATGAAATTTAAACTTCAAATGCAAGAGGGTGGAGATTGGGGTTTGTCCGCTCGAAGAAGATGAGATAAAAAAAAGAAAAATGGAAAGTGAAGACGAAGGAAGATGAAACTAAAACTTCAAATGGAAGAGGGTGGAGATTGGGGTTTGCCTGCTCGAAGAAGATGAGATCAAAAAAGAAAAATGGAAAGTGGAGACGAAGGAAGATTTTCAAAATGGAAGATGAGAAACGAAAAACAAAAATGAAAAATAAAACATGAAGATAGTTGCAAAGGATCTGGAAAAAGAAGTTAAAATGTTCTAACTTTAATTGGACAAGTATGTATTCAAGATTTATTAAAGTGTATGTATTCTATTTTAGAAAGTAGCTTACACTTTATGTATAAGGGTATTTTGGGTTGTTTCAAATTCTTATTTATTGTATATTTTTTTCATTTTGCCATTTAAAAAAAAAGTGGTTTTACTATTTTTCAAAATGACAACTCTAAAGTGGATATTATTCTAGTTGACCCAATAATTTAATAACTTTCCTCATCACATCCAAACCATCAAACACCCCCAATTGGAATAATAAGAGATATAACAACGTTTTTAAGTGTCATTTTGAAAAATGGCAAAACCACTTTTTTTTTTATTTTAGCAAATAGTATTTTTTGCATGTGCATGGTATTTTATAAAATACCCACCAAATACTCACCTTCTCCAACTGTAATTGTTTCGTTTCTACGTTGTAATTAATTTTTTCATTCATTTATCAACCTTTAATTATTTTTTATCCGAAAAAGATGTAGCAATCCATATCAAAATAATATTTATTAGTTGAATCACAAAAATAACCAAATTATTATTTTGAATTAAAATTTTCTTATGCTCTTTTTGTTTAAGTGAGAACTCGCTTATTTATTGTAATTAATGTAATTATTTCAGTATATTGCGTTCTTATAAAAAATCTTGTCTTTGTAATTAATTTGTGATAAACAGTTATAGGTTTATCAAAAGGTTTTCCAGTATAATTAATTTGTGATATGCAATTATGAGTATTTAATTAATTTTGACGTATTAATAACATAGAGAACCATATCTTACCTCTTCCTAATATCTAGGGATTTAAAAGATATCAACAACTTTATTCATTTTTAAGATTTTAACAGCTTTATTCATTTTTTGTTTCAAGAGTAATAAAATTATCAAATTTTTTTGGCTAAATCTCAAACTTTTTATTTCAAAATATACTAACCTTTTCGTCTTTTTTTATTTCGAAATAAATATCTTAATTTATTTTTAAATTTTGAATTTTGAATTTGAAAATTAAAATTAATTTTCCTATTAAGATCTCAATATTTTTATTATTATTATTTGAAAATTAAATCTCAACCTTTTTTATTTCAAAATAAGTTGAAACTTTAAACCTTTAATAATTTAAAAATTAAAATTAGTTTTCGTATTAGATCTTAATTTATTTTTTTAAATTATTTTTTTAATAAAATAGGCTAAGATATTGTGTTTTTAGGTAAAATCTCCTAAATTTCATATACATTTTATTAAATAAATAATATTAATTTAAAAAAATTAGCTAAAATTCCTCTGCGAGACAAAGAAGATAACTTTTGTATCTTTTTGTTTTGAATGAAGGTTTTTGTTCTTCCACCTAAGCGTTTACAAGTTGTAGACTTGAAGATGGAAGATGGAAAATGAAGGTAGTGCTTGCCTGCTTCAAATGTTTATATTATTCTTCTTGAAAATGCATGATGAAGAAGATGAAATTTAAACTTCAAATGGAAGAGGGTGGAGATTGGGGTTTGCCCGCTCGAACAAGATGAGATCAAAAAAAAAAAAGGAAAGTGGAGACGAAGGAAGATGAAGCTAAAACTCCAAATAGAAGAGGGTGGAGATTGGGGTTTGCCCGCTCGAAGAAGATGAGATCAAAAAAGAAAAATGAAGATCGTTGCAACGAGTCTGTAAAATGAAGAGAAAGGTTCTATCTTTGATTGGACAAGTATGCATTCAAGATTTATTATTAAGGTGTATTTATTATATTTTAGCCTTTATGTATAGGGGTATTTTGAGTTTTTTCAAATTATTATTTATTGTATCTTTTCTTCATTTTGCCATTTAAAAAAAAAAAAGCTGTTTTGCTATTTCTCAAAATGTCAACTTTAAAATTGCTATAGTTGACCCAATCAACGTACGTCCAATTTAGAGAACTAAGCCCAATGTGCACTATTTAACGGGCTCAATGGATGAAAGAACGAACCAAGCCCAACTTTGTATTATGAAACTATAGACAAGAATATCCCTTTCAAGTGAGACTTGTAGTTGTAATGCTTCCTTTATATGCTCATCTGAGCTATTATTTTGCTCTATCTTTTTGGGCGACCCATAAATAGCTAATCAAGTTTAGGCCGGTTGAGGGCTTCGGTTGGTATTTCTGCTTGTAAGTATGGTATTGCAAGTCTATGTGACTTTAAAATGAATGATTCTTAATTGTAAGTTTGTGGGCGGCGGGGAGAACGGCTTTATGCAAATCAGAACAGAGCAAAGTCCTTTTTAAACCCACAAACTGACTTCCTCTACTCTTTAGAATTCGATTCCATTCCGTTTAAAGCAATAAGAGATTTCGTCGGTTCTCAAAGCATTGTAGGACAAAGTTACCAAAAAAGCATCCTCCATTTTCCCTTTTCTTTTCAAAAATCAATTAATTCACCAACAGTCACACACCCTAGCTGACTTAATTAGATTACATTTGTAGATAGTTTTAATTAATATAAATACTTTATTGCAAAGTACATCAAGTAAAAAGGTAAAAGAAAAAAAGGGCTTTACCGCCCATAGCTTTATGCAAAGCAGAAATGTTATGGGGAAAGGGCTTTGATTATTTAATAAATTGGGTGATGGGAATCTTAAATTTGAAGGGGAAGGGAAATGATTAGGATTTATGAATATGGTAATAATGTGGTGAGGCCCCAATCCAGTTGTATGATAGCTGGATATGCACTTCCATTTATTTCACAGTTTCTTCTTTTCTTTTTCTTTTCTAATCATTATTGTATTAGTCTATTAGATTTAAAATGATATTAGATTTAGTAAAATTAAACATATTTACAAAAAAAAAAAAAAAAAAAAAAAAAAAACAGGAAAGATATAGCACATATAAAATTTAACCTAAAAAAAAAATGACTAGGAAGTACAACTGAACTAGACTCGTAGTAAACTCTGATTGCTATATTCGATAATAGGAGTACACTGTATTTAATTTTAAACTATAAATTACATAATATTAAAGAGAAGAAAGAATCGACCAAAGACCAAAATATGATGCAACGGTCCTATCTTAAAATTAAAATTAATGTAATAAGATAGTCTAAAATTTGATAGTCTTAAGATATATTTGTAGTACATCTCAAAACAGGTAGACTTTTATATTAAATCCAACAAATTTATTCTATAAAAATGTAAAATCTCTTCAGGACAAAACGTCTCTGAATTTCTATAAGGATGAAGGGGACTAGTTTGATAAATAGAACAAGGTTTTGAATAATTAATTGGGTCCTTCCCCTTACTCATCCTCAATCATTTTCCCACCCTATCCTTTCCTCTTCTTTTGTTGGAACGATACACCTACATTTCTCCTTGACTAACATCCACACATTTTCATTTTCTTTTCCATTTCTATATAAGCCTCTCTAATCTAAATCATGTCCTTTCAATATTTCACTTGTCACATTTTTGTAAAATATATTCATATTTCGTTCTCTTAGAATATTAATTACCATCTCAGTACCATCCATCATTTCACGATCACCATATCCTTCCCTTAAAAGGATGCTTTTCTTTTTTCCTTCTTTCTTTTATTTATATATATGATATATATACAGAACTAATTAACCATAGTTTCCATTCACAAAATAGATGAAAAGAAAAACAATCATTAAATGTTACAAACATACAAATGAGTGTAATTTGGAAGTTGTTTGGATCAATAGCTACTGCATAATATATGTATATATATATATGAAGATGAAGGAAATATCTTTAATTACCTTAGCTCCGAAATCATGCAAAAACAATAATAAATTCTAAATAGTGGCTGCCGCCTACGTGTCATTCTTCCTGGTTTACTGTCTGACGTGTCATATTAATTAACTTCAATATGGGACCCACATTTCTAACGTTTGTAATTGAACAGAGGAATTTTCATCACCACCAACGGTCCACATTTGATGACATATTATAATATTAGAACTAATAAGATATATACGACACGTTATTTAAATAATAATAACAAAAACTTCAAATTTCCATTATGAGTCCTTTTTTTGAAGTCCCGAGTTACTCAATTTTCTCACTCTGTTGTTACACTTTTCACTCTCTCTTCTTCGATGGATTTTCCCCTCTCTCTCTCCTTTCTTCTTCTTCTCTTTAGTTTCTTCATTCTCAATACACGTGCTGACCTCCCCGGCACGTGGGAACTTCTCATTCCCAACGCTGGTATCGCCTCCATGCACACCGCCGTCACTAGGTTCAACACCGTCGTTCTCTTAGATCGGACTGACATCGGCCCAACTCGCAAAATGCTCCGCAAAGGCCACTGTCGCAATGACCGCTACGACGCCATTCTCAAGCACGATTGCTACGCCCATTCCGTCCTCCTCGACCTTCAAACCAACCAAATCCGTCCTTTAACCATCCTGACAGACACATGGTGCTCCTCCGGTCAATTCCTCCCCGACGGCACTCTCTTGCACACCGGCGGCGATATCGACGGCCTCAGAAAATTCCGGAAGTTTCAACCCTGCGAACCAAATGGCACTTGTGATTGGATTGAGCTTTCGGAACCGGAATTAGCCGATGGGAGATGGTACGCTACGAATCAGATTTTACCGGATGGCTCTGTCATAATCGTCGGCGGCAGGGGAGCCAATACGGTCGAGTATTATCCTCCGAGGAAAAATGGGGCGGTGAATTTCCCTTTTTTGCGTGACGTGGAGGACGGTCAGATGGATAATTTATACCCTTATGTTCATCTTCTTCCAAATGGGCATCTCTTCATCTTCGCAAATAACAGAGCAGTTTTGTACGATCACCAGACTAATCAAGTGGTGAGGGATTATCCACCGTTGGATGGTGGGCCTAGGAATTACCCATCCGCTGGATCCTCGGTTATGCTCGCTCTCCAAGGCGATCATTCAAATGCCGTGATCGTGATTTGCGGAGGAGCTCGATACGGCGCGTTTATCCAGAGAAGCACCGACACTCCGGCTCACGGAAGCTGCGGACGAATCGAAGCAACCGGTTTGAACCCGGTTTGGGAATTGGAGGATATGCCATTTGGAAGAATCATGGGGGATATGGTGATGCTTCCCACCGGCGATGTGGTGATTATCAATGGAGCGCAAGCCGGTACTCAAGGGTTCGAACAGGCTTCGAAACCTTGCTTGCATCCGGTTCTGTATCGACCCGATCAACCGGCCGGGTTGCGGTTCATGACTTTGAACCCGGGAAGCGTTCCCAGAATGTACCACTCTACAGCCAATCTACTTCCCGATGGAAGGATTTTGGTTGCCGGCAGTAATCCTCATTTCTTCTATAAATTCGAAGCTGAA
This sequence comes from Cucumis hystrix, assembly GCA_025688845.1. Taxonomy (NCBI): domain Eukaryota; kingdom Viridiplantae; phylum Streptophyta; class Magnoliopsida; order Cucurbitales; family Cucurbitaceae; genus Cucumis; species Cucumis hystrix. The sequence goes on from CM046886.1 coordinate 26,895,584, forward strand.
TTTCCGACAGAGTTACGAATTGAAGCGTTCTCGCCTGAATATTTATCGGCAGAGAAAGCCAATATCCGACCCAAGATTGAAACAATTCCGGAAACGATAAGTTACGGCGGCGTTTTCGACGTATTGGTGTCGGTTGAACTACCGGTAGTGGGAATTGTGGAAGTGAATTTAGGTAGTGCGCCGTTTGCTACACATTCTTTTTCTCAAGGTCAACGGTTAGTGAAATTAGCCGTCACGGCGAGCATCCCCAACGGCGATGGGCAGTACCGTGTCGGTTGTACAGCTCCTGCAAATGGAATGGTGGCTCCACCAGGTTATTACATGGCGTTTGCGGTCAATCAAGGCGTGCCAAGTGTGGCACGCTGGATTCATCTCTCTCCCTAATGATATTTTTAACATTTTTTTCAATATTTATATTATAACAAATGTAAAAATAAATGTAAGATTATGTTCTCTGCTCAAACATTTAATCCATATTGTTCAATTCAATTACTATTAAATTCTTTTACGAGGAAGAAAAATTACATACATCTAGATTAACTAGAAATCTAAAAGCCTTCACATACACATAATTAGAAAAGGAAAAGCAAACTTTTTCTTTTCTTTCTGAAAATAATAAGTTACTAAAAAGCAATAACAGATAACTCTCTGAATCTTTTTCAAACTGCTGAACTAACGTCTCGACCCTTGACGTCGTAGCAATCAGCCACCGTGGTTTTCTGCACAGATTTATATGTATAACGACGAGCCAAGAACACATAAACACACAGATCAACAACCACAATTCCTGCAATTAGCCAATAGAAATTATCTAAACGACTGCTGTTCAAATCATCCCCAAACCAACTCTTGCCACTACTCCTATTAGTGATCTGATCCACAATTGTTATGAGGAAACTACTAAGAAAATTTGCCGCACCGTTGACACTTAAATAAAACGCTATCCCAAGGCTTCTCATAGAATCAGGAACTTGATCATAAAAGTACTCTTGTAGCCCCACGAGAGCAAACCCATCTCCAATTCCAATTATAAAAAATTGGGGTGCCAACCAGAAGACGCTCATTGGATGGGTGGTATGGTCAAGTCGCTTTCGCTCAACAAGGGCAGAGACGACCATGGTGGTGAAAGAGAAAACCATTCCAATTCCTATCCTATGGAGGATGGAAATGCCTCGTTCGTTGCCTGTGGTTTTTCGTAGGAGTGGAACGAAGAGCTTGTCGTAGATGGCGACAGAGATGATCATGCCTATGGCGGACAAACAGAACATGGAGGATGCAGGGATGACAAAGTTGTTTCCAATTTTTCTGTCGAGTGTTCCACATTGTTTAACGAAGAATGTGGATGCTTGTGCAACACAGATTCCAAATGGTAAAGAAGTAATCCAAATTGGGATCATATTTAGAACGAGCTTTAATTCCTCCACTCTTGTAACAGTTGCAAGCCTCCATGCTCCTTGTTTCTCTTCTGAATTATCTCTCTCCTCAACAATCGCAGCTTTGTCCAAAAATCTGTACATTTACAATCTTTTGGATTACCCCATATGATCATACTAATTTCTTTTCATAATCTTTTGGATTAGCCACTAAGTTTATTTTTTTTTGGCAAATTTCAAAAATCAAATACAATTATAGTTGTATACAAATGTTAAGATTGAATCCTCCAACTTAACTTAATATTGTTGAAATTGTAACCATCGTGTAAGTTTGTGACATCAAACTTTTTTTTTCTTTCTATTTTAACACTTAAAGAAAAGTTTTAGTGGGGGGGAGGGGTGACTTTATCTTTGGTGAATGAGTAGCACTTAAACCGTTGGCTTTTTAAAAAAAGAAAAATCTCTTTTCTCTTTTCCTTTCATCTAGTTGAAGATTCCTTTAATAAAGCTTTACCAACAAATTAATTAGCTTTTTAAACTTAAGGATTGAATAAAGTAAATGGTAAGAATAATAGAAATTAAGTGTGTAGGGTGAGGTCTTACTTGAGATTCTTGGTATGGGACAAGAGCCTCCCCTGAAACTTATCACCACTTTGAACTTCATGAAGTTGAGAAGAATTTAGAGGGTAACCCAATTTCCTCTTCCTAAAAGCAGCAACAATAACCTGAAGCAGAGGAGTTAAAGGGCTTCCTAATGGTGCCCTGAACCTATAAACTGGCCTTCCAAGAAGGAATATTGCAAGAGAAATAGCCATAACCGAAGTGAGAATCACGCCACCCATTCCCCATCCTGCATGTTCTTGAACGTACACAATTAAAGTGACTCCAAAGATAACACCAGCGCAAAGACCAGAGTTCCACCAATTGAAAAACGACATCTTTTGCTTTCTTTCTTTGGGGTGGTCGTCGTCGAATTGGTCGGCCCCGAAACTCTCCAGAGATGGTTTGTGGCCTCCAGTTCCTATGGAGATCAAGTAAATTGCTGTGAAGAATAGAATTTCATGTACTTTTCTGGGCTCCTCACATGTTTCACCACCGCATGGCTTTAAACTTGGTACCAAAGTTGACAATGTAAGCAAAGATAACCCCTGTTTTTTTTTACACATCCAATATCAAAATATATTTACCAAATGCATCCAATTATCATCACTGATATTGAAATATAATTTCATTAGAAAAGAGAGGGGAAAATGTTACCAGAAGATAAATGACAGTGGAAATGAGGACAGTGGAGAAACGACCCAAATAAGCATCGGCTAAGAAACCACCAAGCAAAGGCATTAAAGTGGTGACACCTGTCCAATAATTCACATTTCTTGCTGCTGTTTTAAGATCTTCATGTATGACTTTTGTAAGATATATTACCAAACTTGTTGCTATTCCAAAGTAACTCAACCTCTCACTGAACTCAATAGCTGCAAATATCCATCCATCACAAAAAAAATCCATAAATATATAATAGGCCAATGATCGTGTTTCATTTTTCTGGTTTTTTAGTTGAGTAACAATGTAGTAGAAATTTGTGCATTATGTATCATGTTCTTGTGAGACACACATGAATACTTTAAAAGATGATATGCAAAAGAAATTTTCATATACCAAATTAGAATGCACAAAAATAGATAAGGAAGATGGATTTAAGTATTGTATTTTTTAGCCTATTACTCTATTATGTTTACATGATGTCATAAATGGATACCTCTGTTTAGAGAAATTATTGGGTTTTTTTTTTTTGAATGGTTGAAATAAGAATAGAGAAAAGTTAAAATCTAATCGCTAGTCATATCCAAGATTCTTCTTAATAAAGAGATCAATCTCTATTTCAATTTCTCCACCTAAATAATTAAATAAAGTTCCAAACTATTATTTTTTCAGTGATGACGAATAATAAAACTTTCTGATAAATACTTTTTTTACTTTTGAGTTTACTTTTTTTTTTTTTTTAATCTTTCATCTCAATTTCTAGTTTTGTGTTGATTTGACTTCTAAATTTGAAAATGTTATATTCTTAATTTTTTTTAGTTTAAAACTATAATTAAGTTTCAAAATTTGAACTTTTTTGAAACTTGATTTTCACTAGATACTAAAATAATTATGACCAATTTTCTATCATTATCAAAATTATTTTAACTAAAATTTAATACATTTAAAATTCAGAGATAAAAAGTATTAAATATTGATAGTAAAAGGACCAAAGAGAGATTAGGTCAAAGTTTGGTAAGAGTGCAATATTTTGAAATTTATAAACTAAAAACCTTGAGAATAAAGAAGAAAGAAAAAAAGCATTTTTCCCAAAAACTTAACATTGACTCTTACTAAAAATTTGGTTGATATTTGTTGTTCTCTTCATGATGTTTGTCGGAATAAGAATATTTGAAGACTTTAATTAAGAACAGTGGAATGAAAAGATTAAGACAGCAGAGGCTCCAACACACTTTGATGTGTTTAATCTTTAAGTATGATTAGCTTCATCAGTTAATTATAATCCTTCTCCTAATTAATTAAGTCAAGAACTTTTGCACTCCAGAAAAGAAAGACGGCCCAACTTAGGTAGGTTGAAATGAAAAAGATGGATTATATATCGGTTAATGATGTTTGTAAGTCTAGAAACCTTAGGGAAAAAGGATATTATAAAATAATAAAAAAAAAACGTAACATAGAATTAATAGAAAAGCATTCATTAGTTGAATATATAGCATATTTCCGAGGAATAAAGTTCTTAAAAAAGAAAAAAGAAAAGCAAGAATTTAAAAAAACTTGACCTATTAAATAAAAAATAAAGAATGGGGTATTTGTTGATGAGGTTTAGAAGTGAAATATATGGATTATGCAGAGAAGAAAAGAAGAGAAGCCAATAAAAAAAAATCAGAAGAAAGTAAAGATATATATCAGTTTAGACATTACTTGGAGTTGGTTTTTCTTCTTCCTCTTCTTATTGTTTATAATTAATGATAATAATAAAAACAAAGATTAATTATACCGATGATGAAGAGGGAAGATTTCCAAACGCCGGTGGAAGCACGAAGGGGAAGGTTTCCTTTATGATCAACAGAAGAATCATAAACCCAAATTTGATCATCTTCTTCTGATAATTGATCTCTTTTGATCGTTTCCAACTCATTATTTGTTTTCATCTTTCTTTAGTATTGGGTTTAGAGAGAGAGAGAGAGTGAGATGTATGGAAGTGTGTGAGATTTTGGTGAAGGAGAGCTTGGGTTTGGACTTCCTTAAATAGAGATCTCAATTCTGTACTCTCAACTCTCAACAGTCAGCACACACCTTCCCCTTTTCACTCTCTTCTTTGCATGTTGCAATCATTATAATTTTATAAAATCTCCAATTTCCCATTTGTTTTAATGCTCTTTTTATTTTTTTTATATTTTACACACCTACCCCTCAATTTCAATATTTCGTAAGTATTTTGTGAAAGATTAGGGACTATTGGTGTCTTTTACTTTTAAATATAGTTATATGAAATATATTTGGAGGACCCTAAAATTAGCAGAAACGTCATTTAAAAAGGGAATAGTTGTTCAATATGCCGTTTTAATTTATGTAGCTTTTTTATTTGCCAATGGAAATTTGCATTTGGTTAGAGGGTGGGGGGGCCATTCATTGCCATTTAAAATGAAGCATTGGACTTTCGCCAAAAGAAAAAGATAACCAAACGCCATTATTCCCACCAGAAAATTAGACCCAGCCGAAAAGATTGAGTATTTCTTCCTTACTATTCTTTCACCATTGTCATGCCGACTTCCTCACTTCAGTTTTCAATCATTTACCCACTGTTCATTTTTCAAAAAATTCTTTTAAATAACAACGATAAATTAAAATAAACTAATACGAATTATGTCTAGCATTTAAGTTTAATTTGTAAGGTTCCATTTTTATCACTTGATGGTCTAATTTCTATAACTAATTAAGTTTACTGGTAGAAATTTGGTAGAAATTTGAGAGTTTCTATAAAATGTCAATAAAACAGTTAATTAAAATAAGTTTATTTTACTTTTCCATCCATTTTCTGTTTTCTTCTTTGTTTGTGACAGATAAAATTTTAAAATATCTATTTCAGGGAAAACTTATACATTCCAAAATTTCTATTATGTTTACTGAAAAATCTAATAGAATACTAATTTTTATCAATTGATATTATTTTACCATCGATGTTTCTCAATATATCAAACCTTTTGAAAATGTTATTTTAGTATAACAATAAAGAACAAAATAAGCATTATGCATTTTTTAAAAATAAAAATAAAAATTTAGGTACTAAAATAGCAGGTTCGAAAAAAGTTTTAAGAACCAAAAGCTTTTACTTTAATAATACTTCTTCTAATCCAACTCTAAGAAAAGTATTCTGATATTAAATTTCTGCATGCTGTGTTCATATTTCCAAATTGTCAAATACAAAAAATGTGTCTTTTTGCATCATCCATATATTTCGCAGTCCAACCCCATCACTCATATTCTGTAGAATCCTATCCCTTTTTCTTAATTAACACCATTTTTTCTATATATTTTATTATTATAATTTATATAGTGTATCCCTAACATTTATTTTCTTATAATTGAATAATTGCTTTTATAAGTCATCATCATTTTAGTCAAAATCAGCAATAACCAGTTAGTTCACATGATATAATATTTCTATATTTTCATCATCATGAAATGAATATGATATTGATTGTAAGATTTTGGACTTAATAATTTAATTTTTGACCTTAATTAATCTATATACTACTAAGTTATTGAGTACGGAACTTTGAACCCTAAATTGGTGCGAAAAGACAAGTTAGATTATTAATGGATACTAGAGAAGGGGCTTGTTGGTCAACTATGAAAATAGGAGGAATGTTTTGGAATATATGTTGAAATGGGAGATTTTAATTTCTTGTCACCATCATAAAATTTTAACAACTATTTTTTGGTAGAACCATATGCACACACCCACATGCTAAATGAGCTAAAGCACCCATTTTTTAATATCAATTATCGTAGAGAATCCTCCTTCTATTATAAGAGAATTTTGTTTTAGACACATGCAATGAAAAAAGAAATAACAAACAAAAAGGTACATGAAGATATTTGAACTAATAATGAATTATACTAATGGCCTAAGCCCTAATTCTAAACCCTAATCTAACAAGTTTCAAATTTTGGAATTTAATTCATTTGTGCTCTATATAAATTGTTGAAGTGTTAAAACATCAGTATCGATTATGTTTACTTTTACGATCAATAAAACATTATAAATATCTTGTTATTATCTAAATAAATTATAAATAGTACTATTAATATTTTTAATTATATTGTATTGGTGACTATTTATGATTATTTATGTGAGATATTGAAGATATTCATTGATATCAAACTCTCCAATTTACGGATATATTGGGTTTAGGGTTTAGACTGTTTTTTTAGACTTCCATCCTTTTAAATATTTTGGTATAATCTAGTCATAATATGTAGGTATGAGATACGGAATCACGTGTTTGTTTCAATTCCACATAATATATTCTCATAGTGTTGAATTTTAATTTTAGGCTTTTTAACTCTTAAGTTTGTAAATCTTGTGTCAAATAGATTTTTCAATTTTGTGTCTCGTCTAACAAATCTCAACTTTAAATTTTGTCTAATAATTATAAGCTCTTAACGTTTTGTTTTTATTTAAGTTAGTCTTTGATCTATTTCAACCTTTTAAAAATTTCATAAGACTATTAAACATACACGTGAAACTTTCTCGTCCTATTATACACACAAAGACCAAATATATAAAAATAGTTGAAGGTTGAAGTGATCTATTTTTACATTTTTAAGTTAAAAAAATTATTAAATTTGAAAAGAAAAAAAAAACAAAAGATTAAGGATTTATTAAATACTATATAGACACACTTAGTAGAAAAAATAGAAGTAATTATACAGGTAATTTAACATGTATTTTAAATTAATTAGATAAAAATGCAATTTTCGCATGACAGATAGAAATTTAACATCAATACGTACACATCTACAATTTAGTGGACAACAAAGCCTTTTTTTTTTTCATCATGGCCACACATGATCTTTCCAATTTAGATATCAAATCATGATTCAACATACACAAAACACTGGAAGAAACCTGTTTGTGTCAACTCTAATTCACCACTAACATCACATTATTTCATTTCCTAAGTTTATCATCTTCGCTTCGTCTTGCAATATCTTTCCTTTTAGTGCTCAGCCCTTCATCAACCCAATTTCTTCATCTTATAATTTAATATTTGATCCCATTAATAGCATATGTTTCTACTCAATTATAAGAGTAGTTATAGTGTTTATATATATATATAACATTAGTCATATAGAGAATAATTCATATTTACAAAATGGCAACAAACTTATCAATTTTACAAGAAAATAAATAAATAGAGTTTTACATGCATGTTTACATAATTCTCTTTATTCTCATATATCAATCATATGTAAAATGTCTATGAATATAGTATTTGGCAACATTTAATATTCACATATAGACATTACTTTATGATAGATGTCGTAAACGTGTGGGATTGAGACACTAAGAGCTAGAGAAAACTAGAGATTATTTAGTTCATTTGGTTGGGTTAGGTGATTGCTTTGAATTAATCTTTAATGTCAATTGAGTTTGTTTTAATATATTAAACAAACAACTACCACTAATTTCATAAATACATAAATAATAAACTAGGAATACAATAATACTTTTATTATACATGCATTACTTTAGTATGTGTCGGGTTCATCTTTTTAATTGTTCTATGTATATCAACGTTGAAATGTAACCAATAAGCAAAAAAAGTTTAAATTTTCAAGTTGAGTGTTGTGATAGGAGTTGTAATAAAGAAATTGAGGCATGTGAATTTAATGTCTCAAGTTTCATCTTTATAGGTAGCTTTGAAGGGGTGACTGTCTATGAATGAGTGATTCAAATCATATCACAAAGAGAGAATAATAAAGTATAGATCATATTAAAAGAAGGGAAAAAAAAAAAAAACTAAAGTCATCTTCTCAAGTTGAGTGGGAGATCCATTTCAGTCACAATCCACAACTCATTATTCTTGGATTAATTAGAATCTGTGTAAGGGAGAATCAAGTTGACAATATTGTTGTTGTTGTTATTATTATTATTCATTGAATTAATTCCAAATGTTTTAAAAAAAACAATATGAAGATTGAAGTTTCGTTTTCAAATTAGAGAATCGTTTGAGAGGTAATGAGTTAATGGGGAGAGAATTTGAAATGCTTGGGTAATAACAATGGAGGAAACATGTGGTTGGATTTGATCTATATATATGTGTTTGTTAAAATTTAGGGTTTTGGGGCTTAATTCTTTACTTTGATTCTAACTTTACAGTTCACTGAAAATGAAACAACACTTTCAAATCTTTACCATTTCTCACTTGGTGAATTGATTCCCTCTTTCTTTTCTTATAATTCACCATCAATCAATCTAATCTTTTCTAATAGTGTATACCTATCGTACTCATTTACATTTATCTTTCCAAACATATATCATAGTAATCTTTTTAGTTTTCTGACTTAAACGTACTTTATATTGATGTCTAAAGTTATTTAACTTTGTGAGAAATTATTTCTCATCTATAAATGTTTTACGAATTTTTTTAGTACAACTAAGAGATCTCTAGAGACGAAAGTCATAATTCAAGAATCTGTTTAAACATTAGAAATATGTTAATATGTATCTGTTTTTAAATCTTATATCGGTTATTATTCTAGAACGAAGCATTACATTTTGTATTAATAAAAAAAAAATGTATGGGATCTCATTCAGCCTAATGATAAATATTATTTAGTGGTGAGTTTGTTATTTTGAATGTGGGTGAGTCAGGTGACGAAACAATCAATCTAATTGTTATTATCTATATCTCTTCTCTGCTTTTGAAACTATTTACAAAATATAGTAAAATTCATAACAATTTCCTTTTTTTTTTTCCGCTTATTTGACTTTTGTAATAATTAATTAATCTAACATTTTGTGAGCTTTTCTGTAACTTTCATTTTGTACTACATTATTCAGAATGGTAATATTTTTTTTATCTGATACGATGACGTGAGTACTATGAATGTATCAACCTAAATAAATTATTCTAGTTCATCTTTTAATCGATCAACTTTTCAATGGGTGTTTTTGGATTTGAAACAAAAATCGTTCGAAAAAAAGTACAGGAAAATACTGTCAATTTAATTGGGCAGATATTTTCTAAAATGACAGCAAACAAATATCAATATAAACAGAAACTTTTTTTTGTCAATACTTCATAAATTTAATTTTCAACCATATCCAATTTCTAAAATTTTGATTTATTATTGAAACTATTTACAAATTAGAGTAAAACCATCAAATTTTCTATTTAATTATTTGAGGGTTTTTTTTCTCAATTTTCCTACAAACAACAGTATTTTTTTACATTGTATTATTATTTAGTAATATTTTGATTTTGGATATGATATGTTATATATTTTCTACTAATCTAAGAAGAAAAAAAAGCTTTTTAAGAGGGAAAAAAGAGATGAGTCCATGATTTGGACAGGGTGTCTTTTACATTTTGTCTTTATTGTTTGACTGAATTGATTTGGGATATCAATTCAAATTTAATGGGTTAGGGATTGAGAGATGGGCCTAATGAATTCGACTGAGAAAAAAAGGGAAATAAAATTAAATGTAGTTGTCGTTTTTAAAGCTTAAAAACCTATACTAAATTAAACTAATAATCAATTATTTTCATAATTTTTATATTAATACTAATTAATTTAATTGGATTCTTAGTTAGAAAATTTTCTTTTAGAACAATCCATGCATTTTCTCTCTAATCATGGTCCATTTTTTGCAAAACTTAAGAATATATTGGTTTACAGATATTTAGAGGTTTAATTAACTTAAATTATATGTCTAACGTCATACTGCTCAAATAAAATACCAAAATACATAGAAGTGTGTAAATTTTTTTATACTTTAGGGTTTAAATTAATGCAATCATTTGAATTTTAAGGATATAAACTAATATGTATTTTAATTTTGAAAAAACAAAAACAAGAGCTACAACACATTAATACAACAATGGTGACTTCCAATCTTAGATAAATCCATAAACTTTTACCCAATGTTATTTTAGATCAATGTGTTATGATAATTGCAACTTAATCAAAGTAAAGTTAACTCATCAATAATTGACATTTATCCCATAAGTTTTTTACTAAAAACATGTAGTTGTAGGAAAGTAAGAGCAATTATATATCTTTATCGACAGGAAAGTTTTTTTTTTAAAATATAAAAAAAAAAACAAAATCATGAGCGAACTTATGTTCAAAGTGGATATTATGATATAACTAGTTTTTCGAGATATGTATGTGTGAAGCATTTATGTCGTTGTTCTTAACGATAAAAACATGCGATCTTTTTTCCTTTTCTCTAACTTTTTCCTCTAAAATAAAAAGAAAAAATAAATATGTCACACTTTAAACGAGCGTCTTTCTTATTAAGGGAAAGATTGGAGCACGGTATTGCGTCATCAAACTGAATTTGGACATCGCATTATCTTCCGTTATATCGGTTTGTTTCTTCATACAAAAAGTTAGAGGAAGATTATGTTAAGGACAAAGAAAAAAAAAAGATAAAAGATAAAAAGTTTACAATATTTTTTAAACACGTGATAAATACATACAAACTTACTCATTACTTCTATCGTAAAAGCCTACTTTCTTATTTTCCTATACCTCTTTTGATTTTCAATATTTTTCAATATAACTTATATTCATCATACATATAATTAATGTCATTGAAAAGTCACCCTAAAACATATATCATTCATTAACTATTTAATTATCTATTAATCTGTTTTGATTACTAAATAGTATATATAGTGTCTCTCACATGCACATATACTCAACATTTTCCATTAAATAATCAAAGACGAAGAGAATGTTGAGTATAATAACAATATATACTACAAATATATCAAGAGCTCTTTAAACAAATAATAATAATAATAATAATAAAAGAAGTGAAAAGGTTGACGACAGTAGATTAAAGAAAAAGAAAAGAGGTGTTAATGGTTGTTGTTTTTGATAATGTAAAAGGCAGACAGATAAATTTTTGTGTTAGACTTAAAGGTGACTTCTTTTTTAAATTTATTTTTTAGATAATTGTGTATTAATTTAATTTTTCTTTTAGAGAGATGATAGGATATGATATGTCGAGGAAGTAATGGATTGAATAGTTGAAAATGTAGAAGCATTAGGGTGAATTAAACTGCTCTCTACCAATGAACCCATTGGGGATTTGTGAATATTTGGCCTAAGGCCCCCACTACCCTTCATGTCAAAACCTTCTTTACAATTTAGACTAAGACATTAATGATAGTAGCACTTCACGTACCCACATGGGCTGCCTTTTTTGTTTTCTCTCTTTTGATTTTAACTTTTGATGTGTCTATCATTTTTATGAGGTTACATTTAATCACGTAATTTCAAAAACTTAGAATTCATTCTATTGCTATAAATAAAATCCTCATATTATTTTTTCTACATATGTTTTTTAAAAGAGATTACGATCTTTTTAGGGTTTCATCCAATGCTTTAAGATAATTTATGGATGCATGGTAAATAAAATGTGTAAATTAAAAAAAAAAAAAGAAAAAAAAAAAAAGAATAATTCTTCTGGATTTAGTAGGGAAAAAGAACAAGAGGATTTACTTTAACAATAACGTTTAGCTTCCACATTTTTACTAACTTTTACTCTATTAATTATACAAAATAATACGTATGAGTTTTTTCTACACGATGCTAAACTGAATTAAGTTTGATTCTTTTAGAATTTTGATAAAAATTGATTCAATCTTTGTACCAATTCGATCAAGGCTACGTTGATCGTTCAATTTGGTTTAGTTTTTTTCAATCCTATAATTAAAGATGTTTATGCCTTACCCAATTGAACCATGTTATAATTTGTTTTAATGCACTTCTATAACTAATGATGTAAATTGTAATTATATGGTTTTAAAAAGTGAAAATTATTTCAGTTGGTAAGTATTTTGCTTTTAATTTTTCTAAAAAAAAATCTTAAAACCAAAATAACATTTCAGAAATTATTTTTTAAAATTTTCAAACCTTTGTTTGGTCTTCCAAAACATAATATAAAATAGACATTAGGTAAAAGTAAAGTTTAAAATTTTAGTTTTCAATTTTTTATAAAAAAAAAAAAATGAAAAGTTATCAATTATCATTTCAATTAAAATAATTATAATATGTAGCAATTTTACAAATAATAATTAAGTGTATAAAAATATTTTTAGTTGTAAATATAGCAAAATCTAGCCATGATTAACTTTTGGTAGATAACTCTTATAGAATTTTGTGGTTTACTAGTGATAGACCAATATTTTCAACATAGTTTATCAGTGATAGACTTCAATTATTGATAAACTTTGATAGAGTTTATATATTTATAATTTGTTTAAAATGTTACTAATTGGTATAGTTTCTTTTCACTATTTATTTGGATTACGTGGACTTTTGAGAATGTTCATAAGCAAGGAGGCTGTGATGGGCCATTAGAGAAAAAGAACCCACTTCCAACGCTCGTAAGCCCACATTCACGGCCCACTTTATTTGCTCCGGCAAGTTATTGGGCCTCATCATTACTATTTCGCGTGAAGGTGGCCATCCAGAATGGTGGGCCTCATAACTCAGGCCTACTTTTCTAACTCATAACGCTCGCATTATGTGGGATTAACCGAAAATCAATAAGAATTTCAGCAAAAACTACTTTTGGTTTATGGTTTCTGTCAGTATACTTACTACTTTAGTTTTGTTTCATATTTTATTTGTTTCTTGTACATCCAATTCTTGTGCAATTTGGGTTCATGTATTTTCAAAATATTAATTTTATATTTTGTCTTGTATGGGAGAGAGATGGAGAAGCATGTATGCATGGGGTATGCACCAAGTTTTCATCAATATGAACAGAAGACGATGACATATTAGGAAGAAGCAAATTGGGAATTGGAGTGTTGTTGAGTGTCGTTTATATGTGTGGCCTAATTAATTTGTCCCATTGAAGAACTAACAAAACCCATCATGTCCACCACCACCTCCTTTTCTTACGCCTTTTCCCAAGTAACCTGGTGTATAACGCTCCATTTTTTTTACCAATATTGTTACATTTTTATGAGCTTCGCATTAAGAAACAATGTGAATTCTGTATTCAGGCTAGATCAACTCTTCCTCTGATCTTTTGTATTCACGCTTTCGTTCGCACTCGCCAGTACTCTATATCTTTCTTGCGACTCTACCACTGATAGATGGCTGTCATTTTTTTTATTATTCCCAATAAGTGAGGTAAACTAGGTTATTTTATTCATTTGGAATTTAGATGACAAAATGGAGATAATAATGCGCACCTATTAATGAAATGAAAGTGTGAGGAATAGAAAGATGTGGAGAGATAGGGTTTTGTAAGTATGCGTTTAAAGGGAGGGGACAGTGCATGTGACTGAATGAAAATAAGTTGAACACTTGTAAATCATGCATCCCCCAAACCTTCTCTTCATCCCCTCCGTTTATACCATTTTCAAATACCATGTGACCCCTCTTTCCCTTTCTTTTGCTAAAAAGCAGATTCTCTTTTCAAATGTTTCATTTCCCATTAACCCCACATCGACATCACCTGTTTTCACAATGCATAGTTTTGATCTAGTTTTACAACGTCACTTCTTCATTAAAATAATATTCTTTTAGGACTTTAGTTTTAGTTTGATTTAAAGAATAATAAAAGAAAACTTATATTATTATTGGAGAGGGAAAATATATGATGGGGTGAGGGAGTCAGTAATGAATCACATCACCGACGAAATAAATAAATAAATGAAAGAGAGTTTTGGTTATTTACATAAAACGACTACTGACTTAAATTGGTATGTAACCAAAAACATGCAATACTACTTATTTTTCAATTCAAGAAAAAAATATACTCTCTAATCTGCATGTAACGGAAAACATGTAATGGTTAATATTTTTTAAAAAAATAATGTTGATACCCCTATAACTTCAAGCATCAAAAACATAATGGGTAACATTTCCATCTCCTTTTCTTAAGTAACCGTAAGTGCATCGTAGAGAAAAAGTTTATAAACAACTCTACTCGACTATCCAAGTAAGAGCTGACAAATAAGTAATCTTTATATCCGTGTGCAATACAATAAAGTGACACTATATTACACCCATGGTATCGACTACTCTTTTTAAACCATCTATTATCGTTTGAAAAGGTTGTTACTTGTTACAATTTTTACATCATAAAAAGAAAATCTCAAAATATATAGATCAATTAATCATCAAATATGAACTATATATATTATATAACCTTATACTAATTATAATCTTAAAGTCAGAAGGTATATAAATTAATTGATTGAAATGATTTATATATAAATTATACGAAATATTTTCACATATCTTAAAGAAGGTGTTCAAATTATGTTTAAACAATATCGAGTCTAAGGTCTCAATTAGAACTTACATACAATAATCATTTATTCAATCTCGTCTCTCTCAAAATTCGAATTTCAATTATTACTTTTAAATGTTAACTTTAGGTGAAAAAATGATATACATCTTGATTACTCAAAAGTTACTTATACTAACGAATTTTTCATATATTGACGTTCATTTATTGTATGTCATGTCAGCGTGTTTTCAACAAGAAAAATTGAATTTTCAAGGTTGTGCCACCACACAAATTTGTAGGTTGGAATGAATGAAAGAGTATGATGTGACAAAATTATGCATATAATAATAGGTCGGTGGTTGCTAAAATTTGTGTCTATAAATAGGTGGGTATGCAATACAATGGCTTTCACTAATCCTTTTCTTTTCCCTCATTGTTATATTTTGTTCCGGCGACGGCAAGTGATTCCTTTTCTGAAATATGTCGGAGAAGAAACCATCTGATGCCTCATCTTTTTCCTTCACTTCTGATCTCTTTGGGATCAGAGACACTTCTTCACTCTCTTCTAATCACATTTTTGGCCCGGTTTTCTCTTCTTCTTTCAAGGTATATTATTATTATTATTCTTTTCTTTTTTATCTAGTTACTACTTTAATTCCCTTCATTCTTTCTATATTCATGCACTTTTAAGCAGTGGGTTTAACTTGTTTTTGGGGTTTTGTCTTTGGGGAAGGCCACCGGCCAGCACTCCGAAGTCGGTGGTAAAGCACCTGCTCTTTCATACTTCTCCAAAACTGGTTAGTTACATCACAAAAATTGTTGGACTTTGTAAAATGTATCTCGCACCTAAATTAGCCAAATTTTGAGCAAGTTATTGCTAACTCTGTTTGTTTGTTTAGAAGGAAATTCCAAATATAAGGAATGCAAGAATGGGAGCACATCAAGCAGAGAAATGGGTTCGTTTTATCAAGAACAGAGAACAAACCCATGTCATCTTAGTTCTTCAATCTACTATGGCGGTCAGGATGTCTATACTCAAAATCCAGCAACTGGGTTCAACTCCTCTGTGAGTGTCGCATTATTTTTTGTAAAAATCATCCATTGTTTATTCTGAACGATACTCTTTTATGTTGCTAGTTAAAGAGAGATCATGGGGGAGAAGATGATTCAGGTGGTGCTTCTAGAGGAAATTGGTGGCAAGGTATATGCTAATAAGGTGTTTGATTAAATGTCACAACCAAAATTTTCTCAGTACAACAGCTAGATTGTGACGGTTTATTGAATAACATTTCCAAATATTTACCGTCTTTTTTATATGGAAACCGACTTTCGCTTATTTATTTTCATTCTATTGTGTTCTAAAAATTCAGGGTCTCTTTACTATTGAGAATCTCACACCCCGCCATCAAGGTTTTACTACAAATCCTTTGGTTAACATCAAACATTAATCTCAAAATGCAAGTTACGTTAAGTTAGCTATTTGATCCTTTTATTCATATGCTTTTTTGCAGGTGCAACACACATTCTATTACCATAAATATAATACATGGAGATGAATCATACAAGGATTTTACCAGCCAAAATGGTAGTCAAGACATCTAATCTTAAAGGTGAAGAGGTTCAAATTTTTATACGTAACATTTGTTGTACTAAAAAGGAGGATGTTACACTATGATGATAATGGTTATTAACTTCCTTCCAGCAAAGAACTAGAATGTTTATCAAGTTGTATTTGAAATCTGTATATAATATATATATTTGGTAAGAAATGGATATGAAGACAAGGGAATCTGGAATTGTTTGCGCATAGGATACAGTCCTATCCTTATCTTCATATACTCATCCCATCTTTTCTTATAATACTTTAATGACCTTATCCAATGTATAATTCTCAGATGTTTCTTCTATTGGTGTAAATGTGCATAAATGTGTTTGTGGTAATTTGCCAACTTCAGCATATACATTCTTTTAAAGTAAAAAAGGTTACGTTTTGAAACTCTACCTCCAATTAAAAATTAACGCCACATGTTAAAAGACATCTTTATGTGAATTGGCCTGATGTGGGTTGTGTTACATGATAAAGTTGAATATGAGGTCAATTCGTCTCTTATGTCAATGTTAGATCGATAAGAATGTGAACATATCGATGTCGATTGATGGAAATGTAAAGGTAAAAGAGAGAGAGAGAAAAAAAAAAAAAGAAATGCAACTGTTTATACAAAAATTTTGTTTTTATTTGAAAAATTGAATGTTCATAAGATATTATCAAATAAGTTATCTACTCTGAAAACTAAAACAAAAAAATTTAAATAAATTTCTAATTATATTTATATGTATCTTTAACTAAGTAATTATATTTTCTTAAAATGAAATTGTTTAGTAATTTTGAATCAAATTTAGTAACAAAATGAAATTTGAACTGGGAATGTATTTGTTAAAGGATGTGTATAAATTTTTTTTTTAAAAAAAAAAAAGTTTTTCCATTAAAAAAAATAGAGGTATATAATAACAGAGTATGAAATGATAAGAAGAAAAATTAGGAATCAAAGAAAAATGTAACGTAAGAAAGAGATATTTTGAAGGGCAAAAAGAAATCCTTTAAAGTGTAATTTAGATTAAATAGTTCAAAAAATAAAGTGAACAAATGTGTCACCTCACCCATTAACATTTTAACATTGGGACTTGGCAGGATCGAACTCGTATCCTACAACTTGTTGGAAGTAAAGGAAAAAGAGAGGTACGTAATTTTAAAAAACGCCGTTGCCGGGGATCGAACCCGGGTCACCCGCGTGACAGGCGGGAATACTTACCACTATACTACAACGACATTTTTGAAATTAGAATGTGCATATACTTTAATCATTAAGTATATTTCTTAAACCAATATTGAAAATCCAAATTTACAGCAGACTAAGTATGCTTTCCTTTGAATCTTTGTATTGTGTTATTCTACAGAGAACTTTGTAATTAGTCAATTCATTTTGTCTTGTGGTTTGTTCAACTCAGATTTTTCTGATTCTTCAAGATCACATTGCGGAGGTTTGGGTATGGGCGATCTGGTTCCAACAAGATCCACAGACGAAAAACTGGGTTTTATGAAATTTGTGTTGTAAGGAGAAGTGGAAAATGGCACCGAGATTTGTATTCGGTTACTGCTACTATGAGCAACAATTCCCAGTTGGGAAATCCCAGGAATTTGATCTGAATGCTTCGTTAATTCATTCACATAAAGCAGATCCTCAATACGTGCCACAATGTTATAAGCCAAGCTCTCCAGCACTCTCGAATAGCTCTCTAATATAGCTTTCCCAACATCCTAAACAACAACAACAACAACAAAAAAGAACCAAATTTTATTGGAAAATTCTCAGTATGGTAACAGAGAAAGAAAGAAACACACCCACCTTGTTGTATTGGATTTTGCTCATGTCTAGGCTTGTTTGAGGGAGATTAGGAAACTGTTGCTTGAGACAAAGAAGTACTAATTCTGCTCTTTCTGCTAATACTTCGCTCTTGTCTGCATCGATCATCAGTTCTTTAAGCATTTCCCAAGACGATTTTGAATTATTGGAGGCTATTCCTTTGGTGCGCCATGCATACATTGCGCTCTCAACTCGGTTGGCTATCTCTATGGCTTGGTGTTCAGAAGATATGTCTAGACATTCCAATAACAAAGCAGGGGAAAATTCATCTGAAGAAATGTACTTGTAAATCGCTTCTCCCAAGCTAGCTCTTCCATTCTGAAACAGGGTATCGATGATGTTGATGTTGCATTAAATGATATAATATGTTTAAATTATACAACTGGCTTACTTTTGGAAGAGCTTCCAAATATGAAATGGGGACGTCCATGTCAGCTAAAGTAACAGAGTTGATGGCCATGGCAGCTTTCAGAATTTGATTAGTGCAGTCTCGCTTGTGGTGTAGGTGCCTTGTTGAAGCTTCAGAGAGGCCTCCATTAGGAACTCTTGGAATAGGAAGCCACCATTTGTCGTCTTGGCGCTCGAGAAGTTTACGGAAAGAGGAAGAGGCATCGGCCTGATCCGTGGCAAGGATCCCTTGATCAATGTAGCAGAACTCAGAATCAACAAAACTGTCCAAGATATCCTGCAGTGGAAATTATGAAAACTTTAGTGAGGAAGGAACAAAAGTGGGTATTTAGTTTAAATATGAACTTACGAGGAGCATGTGGTCTAGTTTGCGAAGAGCTGGGAGATTGACGTAAAGATCTGAACGGGGGCGGCAAGTCATGATCTGATGATGATGATGGAAAGAAAGAAGAAAATAAAAGACTACTAAGCTTTTTGGTCATAGATAGAATTGAATTGAATTGAAATGAAGTGAAATGAACCTCAAGCTTGGTTCCATCTGGGAATGTCTGCCAAATGGGAATCAATTCAACGATGTGATTGCTAACACAAAGCAAAAATTCCATTTCTCTTCCCCACATTGCTTTTCTCTCTGCTTCCAAAGGTTCTAATCTCCATAACTGTCCAAATACACTGCCTTCAAGTTCAACAACCCAACCATCAGAATTTTCTTCTTTATTTTTGGGTTAAAACTTTTATTATTTTGATAAACAAAATGATAGGATATTCGATCCTTTAAGTTGAAGTATACATTTTAACCAATTCTCACTTGCTTTATCAGAATCAGACACATAGTCATAAATAAGTTGGCAAAATGATTCCCTGAGCTGAAGAAAACAATTTACTAATAGTATACTATTAGGACAATACATATTCATGAAAATTATAAATAATTAAAAACTGAAAGCTCATTTCTCAACCAACAAAGTTATTAGTCACAGAAGTAAATAAGTTTGCAAAGATTTGAAAATATACAAACAAATAGACAATAAAAAGGTGGATTTCAAATTTGAACTCATCCATTCATCCCTATGTACTTTAACTAGAAGAAAAAAATCTAACTAAGCAATAATAATTGACATGTGTTTGAGGTAAAAGATTAAAATCTTTACACCCTTCTTTGGGTTTATTTCAATTAATTAATTCAAAATAATTACAATTATATATTTAGTGGTGAAAACTAGTGAATGGTAAGAGATTTTGACTCTTGACATCTTTTTTAAAAGTAGTGTGTGAGTTTAGTAGAAATTGAGAATACGATAATATTGCAACAAGGCGTTTTTAGAATGGAATGTCCTGAAATTAAAAATTTAAGAATAAACATGAGTTGATTAGAAAACTTTTTGATAAAATATATATAGTTTTGCATGAAAAGATTTAAAGGTGTTGTTGACATACCACAGAGATTGGTAATGGCATTGGATATAGCCAAAGCAGTACAGACTCCATTTCCACTCCCTGACATATCTTCTCCCAGCAACAGCTTTGAAAACCTCTCTTTCATCATCTCTGTTTCTAAAATTCATCATCAAATTTCATCACCACAAATCCACAATATCATTCATTCATCTTGTGTTATTAACACATCACCATCACCATACCTGAATCTGTTGACACTTCTTTCTCCACCACTCTGTCTTCTTCACCTTCACCCACCGTTTTGTGAAGAGGCCATCCCATTGAAGCTGCTGATGTTGAAGAAGAAGAAGAAGAAGAAGACGACGACGACGACGACTCTTCATCTTTCAAACTCCGTTCCTCCACCTCCTCTGTTTCCACAGATTTCAACAAATCAGAACTTGAAATTGAGGCAGTCTTTTCATCAAACACATCGCCCTTCTCTTCTTTTGCTTCAATTTCCATAGCAACAGCTTCCAAAAACGCAGAGTTATTCACCACCATTCCCCTGTATTCCAGCCCTCTACAGCAAAACCCAGATGAGAATCGAGGCCTGTGGCAGAGTTTTCGAGCAGACTTGGAAACCCAGTTGCCCAAATTGGAAAAAGGGTTGAAGCAAACGGAGGGGGTGGGGGAAAGATTTGTAAGTGGAATCGGTTCAGTATGTTGTTGGTGGGTGAAAGTTAAGTCCATCAGAGTTTTTAACCAACCCAGAACTTTTGTGGAGGTTAGAAGATGCAGCAGCAGCGCGGTAAGTTTATAGTTTATATGCGTGTAAAAGAGGAAGAAATGATTATTGATACTTGCTTCAACTCATGAAGAGCCTATTTCTCCATTAATGTTAATGTTGCTTTCTGGTCCCCAGTAGGGGAGATTTGAAAACCAAATGGGATTTGATTGTAATGTGTAACATTTAAGTAATTAATTACGGTTGCTTTACTTTGGAGTTGTAATTTACTTAAGAAATGTAATTTATAATTAGATGAAGTATATATTATATATAGCATTTTCATTTTTATATGTTTTTATAGAAAGTAATGTAGTCTTGCAATGGACGGTTCATCAAATTTAATACCATAAAATGGATACAAATTAGTATGTTTTTCATCATTAAGAATTAGAATGGTTTGGTTGGAGACAACAACTTCAAGCAAAATTCCCATTCTAAATGCTTCCCATTGGTTGCGGTGGTTTGGTGGTTGATTTTCAGAGTGGCTTCATACATAAGGAAATTTCAGGAATTGTTTTTTGGTAATTATAATCATATAAACCAAAAACTCTATACACTAATATTCTATTATTCTATTAATCTTTAATATTTACACTTAATTAAGTCTTATTCATTAGACCAAATTATAAATTTTAATTTTATTTGATGCCATAGAATTACTAGTTCGTAGTTAAAGCAATATGTCATTTGTGAAATGCCTATAAGTAGATTTTGCCCAAAATGTAAAAGGTTAGAGCGATTTCGTACCAACCACTGTGCTATTAAACTTGATTTAGGTGGGAAGTTAAACACAACTTTGAACCAATTTTCAATCTTTGAAGATAAACTTGAAAATATAAAGTTAAAAGCAACCAATTCCAATTCATTTCGGTCAATTTTACAATAGTATTAAAAATTTCAAATGAATATAACATTTGGTTGGAAATTGGAAATTGGAATTCAATTTCTTGAGCAACTTCTGTCAATCTATTTGGTTTTACTGTTGTGGTTTATTTTCCTTCCTTCATTCCTATTTGGATTTATATAAATCAAAATATATGTTAATACCTTTCTCTAACGTTGTTTTCTTCTCTTAATCGTTTATTTTCAAAAGAAGAAACTATTCATCTTAGTCCATGAATCCAAAAGCTAACTAACAAGACCTAAAAATCTATCTTAAAATGACTATTAGAATATAGTTTACTTACATTTTATTTATAAAGTATAAATATAAAAGTAGTTTACTTGTACTTAGATTAGATAACTTCGAACACGTAACACATTAGGATAAAAAACAAAAGAATACAATTGAAAGTAACATCATTAGTTAAACTGAATATATAAAAATAAAAAACAACATAACATAATCAAATTTGAGAATTTGGGCTGTGAAATCCCATCAGAAGATTTATGCCATTTCATTTTCTCCAAATTCAATAGCTGAAGTTTTCAATTTTTCCCTCCCACTTAAATTTCAATTTCCCTATCACACCTCAGCAAGTAGATATATCAAATATAAAGCACCTGTAGCTAAATTAACCTATTCATTCTTATCGTTTCTAGCAACTAAAATCCAAAACACAAATTTATGAAAAATGACAATGCATCACAACTAGAATGTCAATTTAAATGCCTTCAATAAGTATAGACAACCCTCTTTCTTTTAAATAATAACATTTTCAGAAATGAAAAGAAAAGAAAAAAACAATCAACAGAGGGGCAGTCCTAAATAAAACAGAGCACATGGGAGGGACAGTTCTTGAATATAATATTGAGGTACCCATTATAGCTAATAAGATAATGCCATTCAGGAAAATATTTAAATCTTGAACATGAAACATAATACATTTGATAGTGAATAAATTGCCATTAAATCCGCCGGCTGCTAATCAATGAACAGTAACCCATTTAATTGAGCCCAAGATTCACTCAACTTGCAATGGATTAAACAATGAAGTGAAGGCAGAGATGACAAAATTCAAATTATTCTTCAAATATTTTATTATCCTCCAAACAGGGAAGCCAAGGTTTTTCGAAGACACAAACAGATTTTTTTAGAATTTTCAGGAGTTCAGTAATTTAGGCGTAATATTTAATAAATAAGGTCACTCGATTTAAGAACAAAACCCAGTAATCACCGATTTCAGGCCTTAATGATGCGGGAAGTTTGAATCCTTGACGACTGTAACAGGGCAAGGAGCATGAGTAATCACGTAGTTGCTAACACTTCCAAGAAGAATCCTGTTTTCCGATCAGCCAAACAGAAATTTTCCCACTGAGAAATTGTTCGTAATTTACAATAACCGATTCATCGTTCTCAGACGAGGAAAAAGAATACAAACCTTCGAATGGTGCTCAATCCTCTGCTTCCCATTACTAGAGAATCCAGCTTCAGATCTTCGATTGCATCAACAATCTTCTCCCTTGCATCTCCCCAGTACAGCTTCGACACAATCGTAATCTGAAATCGCAGTTTAGTTTCAATATCACACTCCACCTAAATCTAGAGTTCAAATTCAAAAATCAAAACCCATTGTAGATTGTACCTCTTTCTGTCTAGCTCCAGTGTCGAGAATATCGAGAGCCTCGATGTCGATTTTGACATCGTATTTCTTTAGAACTTCAGGCTCTCGGAATTCCGACAACGGAATCAAAGCTGGCAAAAACCCAAACCGTGATCGAGATTTACAAAAAGAGTACACGAGAAAAGCATTAAAAAGAGAAGAAGAAGAAGAAGAAGAAGAAGAAAAAAGAAACAGAGGATTGATTACTGACGAGAACCGGATTCGGCCCAGAGGCGATGGGCAGATTCGTCAAGTGAATTGGGGTTAACGTAGATAATGAAGAGAGTGTCACCCTTATCGGCCAAGTTGTCAATGGCCCATCTGAGAGCATTTTTGCTGCTGTTGGAGAAATCGAGAGCCACTCCGATCTTCCGATCCTTCACCATTTTTGACGTTTCTGGTGTTGCTTCTTCTTCTTGTTTGAGGCGTTTGTTTTGTGGAAGGAGGAGCAGTAAGATTGAAAGGAAAACGTGAGGGAAGAGACAACGCGGAGCTCGAATTGCTTAAAAATGAGGAATAACGGGACAAGCGTCAGAGGGAAAGAAGGAACACAATTCCTTTGCAAAGTTGATACAGAGCATGATATTGCATCTCTGCCGTCCACGTGTCAAATCTCAGTACAGTTAAAGACAAATAGATTTGGAGTGAATGTTTAAACAAATAATAACAAACATCCATCGATGATAAATTTAAAATTTTATTGATTCCGTTTTACCCTTGTTTATATATTGCATTAATAGTAACATAATCAAATATTTACATGTTATATCTACGACTAAAATATTTGAGTAGTTAAAACAAAAAAAAAACAAAAAAAAAAAAAAAAAAAAAAGTTAGAAGATGGGAAAGTCCACGTGCATATCACGTGAAGAGTATGGAAGTTTCCAATAAATTAAATGAATAATTAATATAATTAATCAAACATTTTATTAGATAACTTGTTGGTATATGCAAAGGCAACTACTCGGAAACTTCCCGTGCTGTCCTTTCTCATCATTATTCCATATCCATCCATTCATCATCACCCTAATGAACCTCTTTTTCTTTTCTTTTCTTTTCTTTTTTTGAAAAATGAGGCCTTCTCTATTCCTTTCTCCTTCTCTTTACACCTCTGGATCTAATTCCTTCATTATGTTTTCAATCTTGATTTTTTCTTCTTAATATTCCCTAACTTCATCTTATCTTTTCAACTTTTATTCCTTAATTTTCCAATTTGTATTTTACTATTAAAAAAAAAAGTGCCTTTAACTCAAAATGCTTTAAATATGAATGTACACAATAACGAACTTGTTTACGAAGTGGGCTTAACTTCATAGTGCATGCCCTTTATGTAGACAAATGTCCTTTGCGGCCCATCACTAAAATGGGCCTTCCCGACCCAACCCATTCATAACCTCCTTTACTTTCCTTCTTCTTGGACTATATGCCTTACCAATATTGACATTCTATATTTTGTACAGTGAATTATAATTGCATCATTTGTCTACAAAATTGTAACTTGGATGTTTATATTCCAATTTATTAAAATTTATCTACATAAATTGACCTCATGAGTAATTCAATTGTGTTAAAAGAAAATACATATTGTGCAAATCTAAGAGAATCCCGCGAACGTGAAAGAAAAAAAAAACGCCAAATCCTACAAATTAATAGTGAAGATTAAAATAGTATCTAAACTCAAATGAAGAGATGATAATTTTCACTTCAACGAAGACGAACTGCAATGGTTATGTAAAATGTTGAAAAGTATGACAGTGATACGCCTGCCAAGGAATCTTGATTATTATAGATGTAAACTTTTCTTTACCACTAAAAATATTCTCAAGGAGTGTAATTGGTTACCATCAAAAAGTCAGCAAAGTCTTGTTGACTTTCACACATGATTATCAAAAGGTCAAAAAAAAGTTTTCCAAATTGATGATTAATTTTGAAAATTAGGTTGATTGTGAAATTCTCGAATAAAGCGACGATTTTTTTTTAATTTTTTTTTTTTTTTTAAAAAAAAAAATACTATTGAATACTTCTTCTTCTTTAGGTCTGCTTCGGAAGTTGGGTAAGAAATAGGGGAGTGTGATGAATAACCATTGATGTCGGTGATGAGGAAGATGAAAACATTAGACGTTAAGGGGGGAAAAAATAAGAAAACAAAAGCAATGATTGCACTAAAAACAAAGTTTGTTACCAAACCTCTCACCGTCTCTCTCTCTCTCTAACAACTCAAATGTTACGATCTGTCGGCCACCGTCACTCTATACATTCATTATCAACATTTAAACACAATATACTACGTAACCTAACACAAACTAAAAATAGAACTCAACAACACCCAAGATTATACACCAGATATAGTACTTCGTTTCTTTCTTTCTTTCTTCTTTTGGTTTGGGACTCGTGAAAATTGAGATGAGTGAGTCACGTGAGTGGAACTAAGCATAACGCGGACAGATAGTCAAAGGATTTTTTCCTAAATTAAAACAATCCTTTGAAGAGAAAATTAAAGTACTGTCCTAACAAAGATTTGTGCTTTAATTTGATTTATAAGCTAAGTGTCGGCGACATTTTCATATATTTAATGCAGATTGGTACCTCCATGTGGGCCTAAACCTGGCGTTTTGTCCGCTTATTTCCTCAGAAAGTATATGGGTAATTTGAATTAGTAGAAAGAAGAATAAATTTGGAGTTAGAAGGTTTTGAAAGAGAAATTAAATATGAAATGGCCAGCTGGATTGTCAGGTTACAACTAGAGGTGTAGTATACAGTTTGACTGATGGGAAAATGGTAAAAGAGAAGCAATATGAGGAGGAGATTGGGGAGTTGGGATTCAGATTGCACATTCACTTGATTATCATTATTAATGTGTATGTGAAAGAGCCACCCAAGGAAGAGCTGGACTCCACTTCAGTTTCAAATTCTTTTAATCTTCTCCTCTTTTCTTTTTCTTTTCTTTTCTTACCTATGCATACACACACATAGGACATAGTACATAGTACATCTACATACATATACAATTATTTAAATATATTTGTATATATATATTCTTTACTTTTTGTAATATATATATATATATATATATATATTTTTTTTTTTTTAATTGAACACTGCGACAATCCTTAGATCTTGCAGGCACGAAGATCCACAAAATTACAACAACGACTCTTGTACATTACTCCCACCCAAAAGTCAAGTCTAATGTGGATTCAGTGTCCCAGTTTTCTAATATATTATAAATGTATGACATTCAATATTTATATTTTATGTGTTGGACGTCATATGGTGAGATGAATTGGTTTTTTCATTATTTTATGAATTTTAAAAAAGAAATGATAAAGATGTTACTTATTAATATAAATATTTTAACTTGTCAATAATGGTTGAATTTATTTTTTTAGATGTCACCAAATTTTTGTTTATTGGAGGTAGGATTTAGTCCAAACAATTGTCCAATATGAAGGAAAATTTAGAGTTGAAAGATAAATAGATAGTGTTGTAGCTTCAATCCTTTGCCAACTATGTTAAGTATTGCAAAGTTTTCCATGCAAACCATTGTTGTTCTTATCTATATTTGTATGAAATTAAGATTTTTTTAAAAGAAATATAAAGGTGTCAAACCTTGATTAGGAAAAAGGAAATTGATGGTAATGTGATTGTTGGAACTTGGAAGGCAGTAAGAGAGAGAGAAACGGTTATAGGGAGTTCGGGGCGTGAGGCTCCGATTTATTCACTTTCTAGATGGGCCCCCGAAAAACCGACCCGACAACTGGCGATAGCTTTGTGAAGGGACGCTTTAAGATTATATCTGCACGTAGTTAACCCTTTACATTCATCACTCCCTCTCTCATTACTCTTTTTTTTTTTTTTCAATTATATTATATTATTTTATTTTTTCCCTTTTTTTTTTCCTATAAAATTCGTTATCCTTTATTTTTTTTTCTATAAAGAATCCATCTCTTTTATGTCTCTGCCCCCTTCACCTTCCTCAATTCTCCTACGCTTCGTGTTACCTCTCTTTCTCATTCCCACCGAGTTAGATTTGTTTGGTGACTTTCTTTTCAACGCTGCTCATGGCTGAGAATCTAGACGACGGCGAGTTTTGGCTTCCTCCTCATTTTCTTGTTGATGATGATAACATGTTACACCAAAAGCCTTGTGCTACTACCAACAAGAACATTGACTCAAACTGCTTGGGTTCCACTCCTTTCCAACCCGTTCCCCCTTCTTTTCCATTTGAGTTTGGGACTTTTGGTGGGTTTTCCGATTTCGGTTCTTCTGGTGAATCTTTGAAGGGTTCAAGCGAGACGGAGAGTGATGAGGAGGAGTCTGTTGCTGGCTTGACCACTCTCCGTATGGCTCGTTCATCAATCGACGACGTAGGTTTTACTTCGAACCTGATTTCTCTTTCTTTCTTTTGTGTTATTTGGTCTAATCTTGGGGGTTTTTTTTTTATTGTTTATTGTTTTTTCAGACAATGGTTTTGTCCAGATCTCCACAATCGACTCTGTGCGATATGGGGAGTGGAAGTGGTTCCAGTGAAGTTTCTAGTCGTGGAAGTCCAAAAGGTAATTGTAAGACTCTATCTCCTCCGGCTACATGGGATCTGTTACATGCGGCTGCAGAGGAAGTTGCGAGGATGCGAATCATTGAGAGCCATGGGGTTCTTCATCACAACAGAGGATCATCTCAAGTCTCTGTTCCGGTGAAAACCTCGACAACCGGCACTGGGTTTTACCAGCAGTTGCAGGCTCTACAAGTAAATATCTCAACTCCTTTATGACGATTAAATTATTTGGTCAATTGGGTACCTGTACTTGTGTTGAATTATCAGTCTATTTTGATTCCTTATCGGATTCATATTCCTTGGCAGTTTCAGCACCTGCAACAGAAGGAAATTATGCGGCGACAAAACTTGACTGTCGGTGATCAGATAAACTCTCCAGCAGGGTATCAACGTCAACACATCCATCAAATGGTTCCGAATGGAGTGAGAGGCTGTAGGGGATTTTCGTCACCTGCTTGGCTTCCACCGCCGCAGGGCTCTGGAATGAGGACTCTGTTTCTCGGAACTCAAGGAGGCAAAAGAGAATGCGCTGGAACTGGCGTCTTTTTGCCTCGACATAGCACCACCCAATCTGAGCAACGTAGAAAGCCAGGTTCGTACTCTCATCCTTCTTCATAAACCTAAATTATCAATCCTCATCAGTCATCAATTTGGGTAATAAGTTAAAGTTAAACCATGCGTTTCTTTTTCAATCCCACAGCCTGTTCTACGGTGTTGGTTCCTGCAAGAGTGATGCAAGCCCTGAATCTTAACTACGACGACATTTGCAGTCAGCTCCATCTTCAACCCGTGGCTGGCGGACGATTCGATTCAAAGAACGGTAAATTTACACGACCTCCACCATTAATTATTAGCACAACAATCCTCTCCCCAGTTTCCAGAAACTTATCTTATTAATTTTGTTTTGGTTATTGTGATGTTGTAGATGTTCTGTTGAGATTGGAAAAGAACCGTGGTGGAAATTATCAAAAACACAACAGCCGTCGGCAATCACCAACAGAGCATGAAATCAAGCTTCCCCAAGAATGGACTTACTGAAAGGAAGACGAAGATACATAGAAAGGGTTTTAGGATTGTTAAGGAATTCGATGAAGTTTAGTTTTGGGTAGTAAACATTACAAAATTGGAAAAGAAAAAAAAAAAAGACGAATGATTTGTGGTTAGATTTAGGAAGAATAAGAGTTTTAGTCTTCCAATTAGTAAGAGGAGATGAATTGCTAGGGTTAGCTAGCAAATATAAGAAGGTACAACAGGTTTTTTTGTTCTTTGTTGGGTGAAGGGCTATAGTCATTCACTCAAAGTGATGAACAAGGGTGGATGGAAAAAAAAATGTATTTTCCATCTCTTTTGTGTCAATAAATATTTTTTCTTATAGATTCTATAGAAGCCATGTGCATTGGGGGCCATATGGGAACATTTTTGGGACTTTCACTAAGTCCTCCCTCTCCCTATTTGTGTAATGCATATAACAAAATACATTTCAATAATAATATTGATTGATGATATGATATAATACCCCATTTGCAATACTTTATTTCATTAGAATGAAAGTGATTGATTTAGAATAAATGGTTAATTAATTGAACGAATGAAGTTAATAATTTGGATTAACAAAGTAGATAGTGGAGGAGAGAATAATAGTTTGCTTAAGAGAGAAGAATCTGTCACCACTTGGCTGCCCAACCTCGGTTAGGCCTTGTTCTTCCTCAACTGTCCTTTTGAAAGAAGAATCAATAAAAGTGTAGATATTCAAAGTCTGATTACGTAGCCCACATACGTGGCACTTACTTTTCCACGTGGTAGATATCAATCTTCACTTTCTTCTCTTCTTTTACCGGGATAAGACCCACTTTTTGCTTTGATTTTTTTTTGAAAAAGATGAAAAATACTAATGAAGGCAATTAGAGAAAAATTAGGGAGGTGAATATTGATTGAGGTGGAAGAGAAAGAAAAGATAGTGGGGGCGTAGTAAGGTAGTTATTGGTGTTACGTGGACCGACATTAACTGTCATCTGTCACTAAGAAGACGCACATGGGGCGCACTATGGATGTTGGCCATTTACGCGCATGCTACCCCTTTACTCCCTCTCCTCTAGATTCCATTTCATCTCCTTCATACTCTTTACACATATAAACTTATTTTGTACAGTTCTAAACTTTAAATGTTCATATATAGTTTGTCTTTAATTTTGAATTTATTCCATTTCCACCGAACTAACCTACAAATTATGTCACCCTCACTTTGTTTCATGCTCTAATTCTATTATTCTGGGTCTCTTCTCACCGCTTCCCACCTAACAAACAATGGCGTTTTTTTGAGGAGTACACAACATTTTTCTTTCTCTGTTAAAAAAATAGTTGTTATCACGAGGCTTTAGGCTTTTTTAGTGACAAGTACTAATGAAATGGTGCAGCCTGGCTTGCATGCCAACTACACAAAATTAGACATGGTGGGAAAGGGGGGGAAGGGGGAAAAAAAGTAGCAACGAGATCAAGTTTTGGGAATTGGGATTTAGATTTCACATTCACATTATCATTATTATTCTTCCCTTTTCTTTACAAAATTAGAATCCTATGACAATGAGAGGGCCACCGAATGCATGGCTGGACTCCATTTCATACTGTAACCAATTGAATCTTGATTAAACTGTTGAAGAGGCGCAGTGAAAAGAGATGTTTTATTGAATTAATATTGAGAAAATAACAAAAAGGAGTGTTAACTGTTAGTTTTGTGTTTTGTTACACAAATGGAAACGAAAAGTCAAATCTAATAATGTGGATTCAATGTCAGAGACTCAGAGTCTTAAAAAGATGCTAAAATTTTGAGAAAAAAAAGCCAATTACAATATTTGTTAACGTGTGTGATGAATGGATGGATGGTTGGAAGACAGTAAGCTCAACAGCAACTGCTGATGGACTACCTTTTATTCACTTAAATGGGCCCGAAAATTAATCCAAATTACGCGCCATTTATTTTGCCTAATTGGCGGGTGATATGCAAATAACTCCCCCAAATTTCGGCGCCCGTTTCCACCTCGTTTGCGCTGATTTTAGTGGCCGACGACGATGCCTCCACTAAAGCAAAGATGAGGATGGGCGAACCCCGCATGTGTGTGCGCTTCTGGCTGTGAGAAATGAAATCAGACGTTACAACTGACCTCAGAATGGCCTAACCCAAACATGTGTTTTCTCAATATTGCTTTCCGCCGTTCATCTTTTAGCACAAATGAATATATCATACTTTGGTCTTTATTTCAACCCAAATTCAATGCTTCTCTTTTTTCTTTTTCTATTTTTTATTCACTTTATTGAAAAAACTCGGTTTCGTGAAGAATCGTGCCATATGCTTAAGATTCCTACCTCATTACTTCCACATAATGGAACTCCACCTTCAACCTCCTCTTTAGTTTATTGGACATTGCATTAGGAAGCACCAATATAAGAGAGTATCTAATTTTTTTTCTCTTTATTAAATATAGGGTTTAGGGTCAATTAAGAATTATTGTCTTTCTAACGATAAGGACAGTAAATAAAACACTACAAAATGCTGCAGGGCTCATTTCTAGTCATTTATGATCACAATAATAAACTTATCAATAAATATGACTAGATTTCTTATTGCTTCTCTTTAATAAAGAAAAAAAAAAAATAACCTCTACAAGTAGAGGCTTTACCTCTCTCCATTTTGGAGTATAGATTTAGACTAAAGTTTTGAGGATACCTATTCTCCAAAATATCAATTGTCTCTTTCTTTCTTCCTTTCATTATTCATATGCTTGTTTCAATTGTAATAGTAATTGAAAAACAACAACATCAACTAGGTGGGGCAAACATATATAAGGCGATATCAACTAATCACAAGGTTGTTATTTGTACTAAGAAATCAAGACTATCACAAGGAGTATTTAAAAGACAAACCTACCTGAAACACTCTATGTATAGCTCTATTTTCAATGCAAAAATACCAATTCAAAGGAACCTTAGCTTATTGTACACACCTTTATAAATTTGTTAAAGTTGATCTTGGAAAAATGGAAAAATATCACATGTGAGTAATACAATTTATTGTACACACACCTTTATAAGTATTGAGGATTGTCGAAGGCAAAGGCGAGTCCACAATCAAAAGGTATCAAACAAGGACATAGAGGAATTTTACATTCCTAGAGAAAAGTTAGTGCCTCATAATTTGGATCTCTCACTTGAGCGGCTCGTGCAAGAATCTCGCGTTCATATCAACTCATAAAATATCAAGGCCATACCAAGAGGATAACCTCCTCAGTTTCTTGCTGCTGATGATAACATGTTACACCAAAATGACCAAAACTGCTGCTTGGATGGATCATTGAAGGGTTCAAGTGAGACTTTAAGAGACGAGGAGGATTCTGTACCCAAACATCATCAACGGAGAGAGTTAAAGTGAAAATAGTGTTATATTTCATGGTCATTTCAAATATAAGTTTAGACAATCTTTTTCTATTTTTCTTTTAATTTTAAATATTTTTTACATCCTTTCGTCCTTGATTGTATCTTTTTTTTTCCTTGGAAGAAAAATGACTTTTTGAAGAATGTTTTTTTAAAACTAGAGATCAATAACATAAAAAAAATTATCTCGATAAGATCTTTAATAGGGATATAATATAATAATTTTCTAAAATTTTAGTTTAATTTGCAATCTCAATTCTTAAAAGTAAATTGTCAATTAACTTTTCTTGAATTGCATTTGAATAATATCTGTGTGAACCTTGTAATTAAGCGGACAATATTTTTAGTGTTTTATTGTGGTAGTTGCTTATCCTTGATCATGTAAGTCACTTCGTACATTTGCGTCTAATATAATGAAGTACTAATTAAATCAATGATATAAAGTTTACGAATAATAAGGTAACTTAAGAAATAACGCTTTTTTTTAAATGGGTGGAACAAATATTTTTATTTCTTTCTATAAACTCATACTTTAAGAACTTTATGTTAACAAATTAGCAAAACCTTGACACATAAATTCCAAACTCGAAATGGAATTATATGCAATGCAAATATAGATTTTTACATAAAAGTGATACAATTTATGAAGGATTGTATTTGAGATAAAAGAAATTGAAGGTCGAAAAATGATTCAAAAAAAAAAAGATCAAGAAAAAAATACATCAAATCATAAATGTATTCCATTAAAATATTATTCTAAATCTCCAAGGAAGCAAACTTTATGTTTAGTCAACTAATGAATTTAGAAGTTAGGGGCGGTGTGACATTATCGTCCACATATTAAGTCTCCACTTTCCAACGCCAATCTTCATTCGGAATTATCTCCAAAATCATACTAACTAATAAACCATGATATAAAATTAAAACTAATTATCAAACACTAATCTGATTTATATTATAAGAAACAAAGTTGTCACCAATTATTATTTATGAAAAAATTGGTTTTGGTTGGGTTTGGCTAATAAAAGGTCGGTTACTATTCAACCCTTTGGACACTTTTCCATCACACGCTGCATTCCGTTTCTTTTCCTTCTTCTCGCTTACAAACACGTATACCTCTCTCACATTTAATTCTATACCCACTTTTCCATTATGAATCATATAATTAACCTTATACAATATAGCATATGTACTAGTATGGCACCCAATTTATCAATTTCTTTGGGAATTAATTGTGGGAGAGAAGGAAGTGTCAATTGGGATTGAATATTTTAGTGACAAATTAGATGCATATTTTTCGAGAATGGACATTATACAAATCGTATGTACATTACATTCACGACTCACCCATGAAGCCCCAATACACTTTTGTTTATTAAAAATTCGTTTTTTCTTTCTTCTATAAAGAATCACTCTCTTTTCAATATTTGTCCTCTTTCACCTTCTTCTATTCCCTTTATAGGCTGCGCGTTTCCTCTGTTTCTGATTCCATTGTGTGTTCGACTTGGTCGGTGGCGTTTTCTTTAAACAATGGTCATGGCTGAGGGTTTGGACGACAACAAGTTTTGGCTTCCTCCTCAGCTTCTTGCTGCTGATGATAACATGTTACACCAAAATGACCAAAACTGCTGCTTGGATGGATCATTGAAGGGTTCAAGTGAGACTTTAAGAGACGAGGAGGATTCTGTCTCTGGTTTGATTCTTCGTATGGCTCGCTTCACCATTGATGACGTTGGTTTCAATTTCCAACATAATTGATCCTCTGTTTCTTGTAGTTTTATTTTATCTGATCTTGGTTTTTTTTTTTCTTTTTCTTTTCTAGATATTGGTTTTGTCTGGATCACCACGATCTACTCTGTGTGATATGGAGAGTGGAAGTAGTTGTAGTCAAGTTTCTAGTCGTGGAAGTCCAAAAGGTAATTCTAAGGCTCAATCTCCTCCGCCTACAAGGGATTTGTTGCATGCGGTTGCAGAGGAAGTTGCGAGGATGCGAATCAATGAGAGCCATGGGGGGGTTCGTCATCAAAACAGAGGAACATCTCAAGTCTCTGTTCCGGTGAAAAACCCGACCACTGGTACCGGATTCTACCAGAAGTTGCATGGTCCGCAAGTAAATCTCTTAACTGCCTTATGGTGGTCAATTGGGAATTTGTATTTGTGTTGAATTAGCAACTCTATTTACTTCCACATTGGACTCAAATTCTTATGCAGCGACAGAACTTTACTTTTGATGAGCAGATAAATTCTCATGAGATGGTTCAAAATGGAACGAGTGACTATAACAGATTGTCCTCATCGGCGTGGCTTCCACCGCCACAGGGCTCTAGAACTGAAGGAGGCAAAAGAGAAATCGCTGGAACTGGTGTATTTTTGCCTCGACATACCAACGCAGAAGCTGAGGAACGCCGAAAGCAGCCAGGTACTGAATATAGAGAACATTTAAATTGGTAATGAGTTAAATCAAATCATGTGTTTCTCTCTTTTGGATTCACAGCGTGTTCAACGGTGTTGGTTCCTGCAAAAGTAATGAAAGCTTTGAACCTTAAGCTTGACGACATTTGCAATAATCCCCATTTTGAACCCGTCGACGGTGGACGATTCAATTCAGACAACGGTAAACTTAAAAACTCTTTACCACCAATTACAATCAAAATAGTTTCAAGAGAAATAGACTATGATTAGATGTATTTTTGTTGTGGTGATGATTTGCTAGATGTTCTATTGAGGATGCAAACCAACCATGGTGGAAATTATCAAAAACGAAACACCCGTCGAGAGCCATCAACGGACCAGGAAATCAAGCTTCCACAAGAATGGATTTATTGAAATGATTTAAGAGTTGTGGAATTTTATGAAATAAAGTAAAGTTAGATTGGAGAAAAATAAAAAGAATAAGAATATTTGGTATTCTAATGTGGAAGAGAATTGCTAGGGATAGCTAGCAACTATAATGTACACACATCAAGATTTTTTGTTCTTTGTTGGGTGAGGGATTATGGTCAGTGACTCATAGTTATATGAACAGGGATGGATGGGAAAATAAGTGTATTCTTCATCTCTTATTGTGTCAATAAATTGTTATATATTCTATAAACAACAATATTGGGTATATGCATCTCATTCTCTATATGTAATAATTTGACATAAAGACGTATTATTATTTTTTAATTACGAGAAAATTCATAATTAGAACATTTAAACGTATGTTAGGATGAGGGTTTTGGGTCAAGTGGATGAGGACATTGGAAGTTGACAAAAATTGGTATGAAAATGGTTAATGAAATTTGTTTAAAATAAAAGGTGGAGAGTTGGTTAAGAAGGAATATGAGAGGAAGAGAAGAATAGTTTTAGTAAAAGAGGGAATACTCTCCACTTGCTTGCACTGCCCCTTTGGCTTTCCTCAACTTCCTTTTGCCGTTTGCCTTTTTGCCCTTTTCAACAAGAATTAAATAACAAAGGAAGATATTCAATGTTGATGACGTAGTCCACCTACGTGTCACCAACTCTCCACGTGGCACATATTCATCTTTAACCATATAGGAATGCCTTCAATTTTCACTCCTTTGATTAAATGCTTTTCTTTACATTTATGAATCCTCTGAATTTCTCTTTCTTTATTGTTCATCTTTACGTTTTGTTGCTTTTTTTTCCGATTATCCATTTCATCTTCTTTTACTAAGATAAATTTATTTTCTCTCTCTCTCTCTCTCTCTCTCTCTCTCAATTAAATAAAATTTCATAGATTTTTATTTAAGATTTAGACAAATCTAAAGCAAAAAGGATAATCGAAAAAAGAAAAAGAAAATGGAAGAATTGAAATTCCAGTGGTTATTTGATAAGAATTTAAATTAGGAAGAAAAAGTATGCATTTAGTTGGTCAATGGGCTTTGTTATTGGGTCTTGTGGGCATCACAGATGAAAGCCCACACAATCAAGGCCCATTCAAGGATCTTATAGGACATCCTTTCTTTCGCCTCGCTTTTTGAAAAGAACGAAGCCCACAGCATGGCCACCCACCGCAGCCAAGAAGATCCCGCCGTTGAACGACATCACAGCTAGCATCACCATGTAACTTAAACCCGTACGTACTGCGTGTATCACCGTTTGCACCACCACCTTCCCCACACTCTCTCCGTTTTGCTTCATGAAGTTGCAGGAATTAAGCCATTCCACCATCACCGCCAGAACAAACACGAATATCACCGCCAATGCGTACATCCCAGAGTTCGTCCCCGGCCAACCGGTGAACAGAACTTGGGCATCGTGTCCCCAGTATAAAGACTTGTGCACCACTGCCTTTTCCGCCGGATTGGTCTCCAGCGACGGTGGAGGGACGGCACCCAAGTTATGATGGGACGTCGTTTTCATTTTTAGTCCGAGACTTTTTTTTTTTTTGAGAAGGATGATGCGACTATTTTAGGCGTAACAAATGGGGTTTTTTAAATCGAGGAATTGGAAACACAAAATAAGATGCCATGACTCGCCTTCAAGCGATCCTCCTGCAAAGTTTAAATCAGCCTTCTTCATTTCGTTTTTTTTTCCAAATTTTTATTTTTTATTTTTTGAAAATATTTTAAATTAAAGTGTAGAGAAAACACACAAAATATATACATAATCGAAAAAGCATTGATGCTCAATTGGAACACAAATAATTCCTTCCTAATTCTAAAAGTTTGGAAGGAACAAAGTAATTTGAACTCACTCAACTTAAACGCACTCTTTTGCTAAGCAAAGAAAATCAATTAACGTAAACTTCTTGTTTCAATAAAATACTTATTAAACATTAACCTAAATAGCCAATTTAGGGTTATATTTTACATTCAGTTAGTTATTTTGTCTTTTTGTCTTTTTGTGGTGAGGCTAAAAGGAGACAACTTAAGATTGAGTTTGATTCTTGTTTGGCCATCCACAGTCCACACATTGCATGGATCAAAAAAATTTCCTTGTGGTCAATTGATTATCCTTTATGGAAAGGAAGGTAAAATTGGAATTTGTTTTAGCTGTCATTTATAACCATGTGATATTCGAGGTATTTTGAAAAGAATAATATTTGGGGTTCAAAATCAGATTGAAATTTGAAATTCTATTTCTTTTTAGTATAGCTAAAAGATGTAAATGATTTGAATTTTGTGCTGTAAATCAAATATAGGGTTTGGAAGGCTAGGTAAGAAAATAATGTACCCACACACATGGCAAGGAATGATTGGACTTGTAGAATAGAGTGAAAATGATGGTTGGGCATTGCACGCAAAATGTTAGTGTACTCAAACTTTACTTTATAAAATTTTGAGCGGTTAAAAATTTATGATTACAACTTAAAAAAGCTATGCAATAGGCCAAAGCATATCTTAAGCGTCGTATATTCTTTCGTTCTTGGAAACACTATTTGGAAGAGCAACCTAATAAAAGTTTTTATTAATTCCCTAAAAGCATTACATAGTGATAATCATTTTATTATTATTTTTTCTTATTTCTAACCGCAAAATAAAAGCGTTACTGTTACTATTATTTATTTTAATATGCTTCATCTCTTATGGGATTTTAATGTCCAGAGATTTGGAGAAGTCTGGTCTTGTGCTTCCTGTTGTGGCATTTCTTCAACAATATGTATTTAGGCACACTGACGATCAATACTCCGTTATGCATTTCTGCACTCACTTCATCTTTATCCCCACGGTCCGGCAAACGCCAGTAGATCTTTCCATTACCCCGTCTCAGACGACTCCCAAAACCAACCATCTTCTCCCTCTCAGCCCCAAAATCCCTGCTGATACACAGAATTTCATTGTTTTCAATCTCCAATTTTACTTCATGTTTTTTCACTCCGGGAAGATCTAACATGAAAAAGTATGCAGAAGGGGATTCCTGCCAGTCAGTCCGAGGGTTTATAGAGGAATTTGGAGCAACGGAAGATCGAAAGGAATTGGCTGGAACCACATCTTTCTCGGGAAATTGCCTGTAAGAATGGTGGTCTTCGACGTAGTAGCGTTCTTTTCGACCTTCAGGGCGCTTTCCGCTGTTGGACGAATCCTCATCAGGGAAGATGTATTCCAACACACGCTTGATCTCCTCCATTTTTTAAAAGAAATTATTAAAATGTGTTGTGTGTGTAGTGATTTTGTTGCTTGCAGGTGAAGAAGTGATTAATGTGTTGAATTTATAGGAGGAGGATTACAAAGGGAGAACATAATTAATTTAGTGAAGTGAAGTGGGATCGATTCCAATGTTGGTGGAAGTCGCAATCGATTGATTATTCTTGGAAGTTTTTTGTTTCAAAGATGCATGGGTTTCAATCAAATAAATGAATGAATTTGTTCTTTTGTTAACCTCCAAACGTATGGAGTGTTGTAATGGAGATATATAGGAATGAGATGCAGCGCGTCAGAAGAAGATTGGACATAAAGGGTATTGAATTCGTTGGGGGAAGATAATTTTGAATTGAGTGGTCATTCATGGGGATTATTACGAATTTTTCTCAACAACAGTACCAACAAACTTAAATTTTACTAAATTCTAACTAAAATGTGGATTTTGTTGCTGCAATCTCCTCTATTAATAATAATGACAAATATATATTCTTATATTTTAAACTATTTATTAATTATATCGATAACTAAAATTAAATAACACATACATATATATCTATATAGATTAGATTTCTTAAATTCATCACAATTTAGGTTTATTAATATTTTGAAAGAACAATATTTAGGATTCAAAATCAGATTGAAATTTGA
Organism: Cucumis hystrix; assembly: GCA_025688845.1. Taxonomy (NCBI): domain Eukaryota; kingdom Viridiplantae; phylum Streptophyta; class Magnoliopsida; order Cucurbitales; family Cucurbitaceae; genus Cucumis; species Cucumis hystrix. The sequence goes on from CM046886.1 coordinate 26,934,757, forward strand.
ATCATCAAATCAATATATCTGTCTTATGGCACATGGATCTTTGTTTTTGGGACTTGTTTATATCCAACCGAAAGATGGATAAAAAGAAATACGCCGAGGGCTCCAAATCTCAACCATGGATGAGTGCGAAAAGGAAATTTCATTCGTCCGACTTCTTCTCTCCCTCCATCCTCAAAATAGATTTCTAACGAAATGGTTTCAACCAAAAATGAGTTTTTGAAAAACATTTTTTAATCAAATATATTATTCTGATTTTTTATATTTTAATTATAATTAAATAATACATAATATATATTTTTAATAATAAATTGTAATTACTATTTTATGTTTATTTATATTATTTTTTTTAATTTTTTTTATATTTTGGTGGCGGTTATATATATATATATATTTTTAAAAATAAATAATTAGAATATTTTTAAAAATAGCAAAATAAATTAAAATATTTTCAAACTATAGCAAAACTCAGTCTTCTATCAATCTAGGGTATCAATGACTATCAGGGATATAATTTAAAAAATAGTTGGTAAAATCTACTATTTAAAAAATTTCCATTAATAATATATATTAAAATTATATGAGTTCATTATTTTAAAATTTAAAACGTATCTTATTGAAAAATATGCATTTTTTATATTATTTTAAAACATTACTTAATGATATTTGCTTTTAAGATTCTAAATTTCGAAAATGTATATTTTTAAAATTGGTAAATTTTATGTTATTTATTTAATATTTGTTGTTGATTAATTACCATCTTTACCGTACCTCCTTTGTCATTAGTTTATGAAGACAAGAATGTTTAACATATTTTGTCAATTAGTTACTGTAGTAATTATTTAGCATTAGTTTTCGAACAAAATAATAGAATTATGACAAAAATTGGAATTTGCTTTAGCTGTCATTTATAACCATGTGATATTGAAGGTATTTAGAAAAGAGCAACATTTAGAGTTGAAAATGAGATTGAAATTTGAAATTCTATTTCTTTGTACTATAGCCAAAAAGCTGTAAATGATTTGAATTTTGTGCCCTAAATCAAATATAGGGTTGGAAGCATAGGTAAGAGAGTAATGTACCCACACACATGGCACGGAATGATTGGACTGAAAATGATGGTGGGGGCATTGCACGCAAATGTTAGTGTAACTCAATTTTACTTTTATCAATTTTTGTAAACTTACAAGAACTATGCAATAGGCCAAAGCATATCTTAAGCATCACATATTCTTTCATTATTGAAAACACTCTTTGGAAGAAGAACGTAATAAAATTTTTATTAATGCACTAAAAGCATAACATAGTGATGATCGTTCCATTGTTTTTTTTTTATTCCTATTTTAAACCGTAAAATACAAGCGTTACTATTAGTATTATTATTTGAATATGCTTCATTGATCTTATGGGATTTTAATGTCCAGAAATTTGGACAACTCTGGCCATCGGCTTCCTGAATTGGTATTTAGGCACAGTGACGTTCAATACTCCGTTATACATTTCTGCCCTCACTTTATCCACATCGGCACCGTCCGGCAACACAATACGCCGGTAGATTCTTCCACTACTTCGTTCCACGCGACGCCAAATATCGGTTCTCTCCTCTCTCTCAGCCCTAATTTCAGTGCTGATACACAGAGCTCCATTGTCTTCAATCTCCAGTTTCACTTCATGTTTTTTCACTCCGGGAAGATCTAACTTGAAAACGTATGCATCACCGGTTTCCTTCCAGTCAATCTGAGCGTTTATGGCGGAGGAATTTGGAGCAACGGAAGATCGGAAGGAATCGGCTGACACCACATCTTTCTCGGGAAATTGCCTGTAAGAATGGCGGTCTTCTACGTAGTAGCGTTCCTTCCGATCGTCGAAGAATTTGTCGAACATTCGTCGATCCTCGCCCTGGTAGCGTTCTTTTCGATCTTCAGAAGGGCACTTTTCGCAGCTGGACCGAGCCTCAACGTAGTATTGTTCCTTGCGATTGGTAGGGAAGAAGCTGCTGATCATACGCGTCGACATTTTTTAAAGATCAAATGGGTTGTATTGTGTGTGTGTGTGTAGTGATTTTGTTGCTTGCAGGTGAAGAAGGGATTAAGGTGTTGAATTTATAGGAGGAGGGTTGCAAAGAGAAAACCTAATTTAGTGAAGTGGAATCGATTCTAATTTTGGTGGAAGTCGCAATCGATTGATTATTCTTTAAAGTTTTTTTCTTATAAAGATGGGTTTCAATCAAATCAATTTATGAATTTGTTCTTTGAATTGAAGTGACTTTGCTTAACCTCTTGAGTGTTGTAATGGAGATATATAGGAATGGCATGCAGCGCGTCGGAAGAAGATTGGACATAAAGGGTATTGAATTCATCAGGGAAATTTTGATTCGAGTGGTCACTCAATGGGATTATTACGAATTTTTCTCACCACTTGCTCATCCTCAACAAACCAACACGTTACCCATATTCATATCTGTGCTTGGGGGTTATATGGTTTATCTCTTCCCAATTTTCAATATTTGGGTTTGTTATTAAATATCAATCCATAGTCTCAATCAAAGTTGGTAAATATAAGTAACATACTGTAACAATTAATATCTTTTTTGTATTCTTTCCTTCTATAGTCACAAATTTTGTCTAACACACCATAATTTGGTAGAAAAGGAAAATATATACATATATTTTAAACAGCCAAAAAAGAAATGCCTACTTATTTACAAAAGTTGAATATAGGTAAAACTAAAAGGCAATAAAGAAATGGGTACATAAATGGAGCGATTTTGATTTAAAATAAAGGTTTCAAGTTTTTAAAAATTGAGATGGCAAAGTGTGAAAGTTGAAGCAATGGAATGAATAAGGTGGAATATTGTGAGATAGGAGTGGAAAATAGGAAATAAATTTTTAAAAAAGAAAGGAATATTATTGTGGAGAAGTGAGAGGGAAATGCATTTAAAAATTATATACTCCTTTTTATTATTTAACAAATAATGTAGAGTGTAGTGTAGACACACCCCTTCTTTCGTCAAATTTGGCGTCTACTGTATTGTCTATACTAACCCATATGCCCATATCCATTATTCTCTTTATTTATTACTTCATTCAATTGCTTCCCGCATCCTTTCCTTTTCCAATTATTAATTTTAACCAACATGAGTTCTCAACATTTTTTATAGTACTCACACTAACAGTGATCAAAATCTCTCTATTTCTTTTATTATTCAAATTTATAACATAATTAAAACAAAATCCCATATATAAAAAAAAAAAGCTGAACTGAAAAAGTATTGGAGAAAAAAAAAAAAAGGATTATGAGGAAGAAGAAGAGTTAATGATTAAAAAGATGATGTTGGCTAAAGAGCCATATACAAAAACCGTTTGACCACTTTTTTGTTGTTCTCACTCATAAATATTCTTTTTACAATGTGAATAAATTAAGCATTACAATGAAATTGGACGTTAATCAAATTGCATGACACAATTATATATGTGTATAAGTTGGACTTTTGAATTAAAATTGTGAATAATTACTTTGAGCAATATGATTCAATAATTTTCTCTCTACTTCGTGACTCCTGGCTTGCACCAAAGTTTATTTTTCCAAATGGCATACAATTATTGTAACACATCAACTTGTAAACCATAATATTTTACATTATTATTATTTTCTTAATCCCACCTACAAGATGAAGACAAATTAAACGTGGAAGTATGGTTTAGAGCTAATCATTGGTATTATTTTACATCTATCCTATACTTGCACCTTATCTTTACTTCTTTATTTTACTTTTAATCCTAGTTTAGTTCCTGTATTTTTTAATTTATATTTAGTATTTTTTTTTTTTAACCATTATGAAAACAATATTAATTTAAGGAGAGAGAAAAAAGAAGACAAATGTTTTAGTCCATAAGAAAAAGAGAAAAAAGGAGATAGAGACATTGGCTTTAATGGACGAAAGCACCAATGGGTACAGTATAAACCTCAATAACAGAGACCTGCTGACGTTACCAGAAGGGCCCATTGGGTTTTAGGGATTCGCGATAAAGAAATTAGTCGTATTGTGGGTCCTACTCTTTTTTTATTTTTATATTTTTTTTCAATTTGCCGAATGAATGCGACCGGCTATAGTGGGTTTAGCCGGTAGCCTAGCATAGTCTCTTTACCTTTTCCACCGTTTGGATGACACGGAAAAACGGTGCGTTTTATCTTCATGAACAATTTTCGCTTTCTCTCTCTTTTCTTCCATCTCAGATACTTCTCTTTCTCACTCTCACTATCAGAAAGATGAATTGGAGTATGCTGACTTTGCTTCGTCCATCTTCTTCCGCATGGGGTAGAAAATCTGAGAAGAATGAATGAATGAATTAATGATTCATTCAATGGCGTTTTAGCGATTTAGCGTTTTCTCTCTTTATCTTTCTGTCTCCTCTGGTGCCGCAATTCTTTGCTTTCCTTATAATCCACAACAGATTACAAGGGATTTTTATTCCTTCTTTTCTTTCTTTCTTTCTTTTTTTTTTTCTTCTTTTCCTTCTCACCTCCAGTCGTAATCACGCTTCGGATCTTTATCGGGATCGATGGGTTTCACTTCATCCTAATGCTATTCATCTTATGAACCACCGCATTTTCCTGGATTTCTTAAGGTTTGTTTTCTCTATTCATCTTCTCCATCCTACATTTCTTTCGCTTTCTTTTTTTCCTTGTGATCTGTTTTGCATTTGCTTGCTTCACGAGATGTTCGGAAACCTGAAGGATTATTGAGAATGTTTTGCATTCTTTTGATTGGTAATAATGCTGGCATTATTCCTCCTTGCTTTTGGTTTCTCTAAACGGTGATGTTTGGTTGGTGCCTGACTCTGTAAATTATTTCAGGTTCTTTGTCTTTTTCCCACGGAACTGCTGCTCTCTCTCTCTCTCTCTTTCTTTTTCCTTTTTGTTATACACATTTTGGTTTCCGCTGCTGCTAAGGCGGTGCTTGAAATTAGTAGTTTGTAGAAGAGTTGAGAAATGTGTAGATCTGTGAACTTTTCTGCTTTGACTTCAGATCATTGCTAGATTTTGTTTTAATCTTAAAGTATACTCAATGTGGTCAAGTAAGGGGTGGATTAGAGGAAAATATAACAAAATTTCTTTTTGGATTATCTGTTGGTAAATGAGAGAGATATCGACGTTGTAATTTCTGATAAAAACAAACTCAGAAACTGCAGATGTTCACGGTAATAATTGTTTTGTAATAGCTTTGACATGTTGTAGAAAGACGTTCTTGAGCTCTATCTTTCTGATGTACAATAGAAGATAAGAATGTTTTAGAAATTTGTCCGTGAATGAGGTATGTTTTGCTCGACCACGTCTTCTGACATAGTTTAATAATGTAATAGTTTTCAGTACCTGCTGTAGTATGGGATCCAGCTTGGATCTCAGAAAGAGCTCAAGCCACCGACGTAGCACAAGGGCTGGGAAGGAGGGGGTCCTTCTCCCTCAACCAAAGCGGTGTCCATGTCCAACAGTACCAGAACAGTTAAAGATGAAAAGTTCTGTTCGACCACGGAGAGATTTGTATTGTGTGTCAACGAAGGAGACCAAAATTGCTCGGGGCTGGCAGGGTAAGAGATTCGAAGGGAGTCCAATCGGAGAGGACGAACTTGTTAGGCATATGTCAAACTTGCCAGGCTTTCTCCTTAATCCGGTTAGAAGAGAAAATCTCCAAGAGAACGCTTTGAATGTTGGGGTTCTAGATTGGACACAGCTGGAGAATTGGAAACACAAACAGTTGGGTTGTCCAACTAAAGGTAAAGATGGTGCACTGTGCAGTGGAAGTCATTTGTCATTAAAACAAACTACGGGACTGTCAACTTTCCCTCGTATAACTCGGAGTGAAACATCGGATAATGCACACTGTTCACGTCACACTGGTTTGATCTCATCACATAAGGCAGAGGGGGCTCATCATGTCAACTCTGTCCAGAATGCCAGTCAGTCCCAAGATTTCGATAGTGGTTCAAAGAATATAATGAAGGTGGGGCAAAAAATGCAAAGGAATTGTACTTCATCCTCATCAGGGGGAAATGTTTCCAACATGATGATGCAAGAAAGAGAAAGAAAGAAGCGATCTGATCGGAAGTGGAGTTTAGAAATGGTGGACTCTAATTGCACACCATCCTCATCAGGAGGAAATGTTTTCAACATGATGCAAGAAAGAGAAAGAACCAAGCATTCAGATCGGACGTCCTGTTTAGAAATGCAGGATTCTAATTGCACCTCATCCTCGTCAGGGGGAAATGTTTCCAACATGAAGCAAGATAGAGAAAGAACTAAGCGTTCCAATAGGATATCGAGTTTAGAAATGATGGATTCTTCTTCTCATGTAAGACATTCGGGAGTCTTACCTTGTCCTAAAGGAAGTGCACACACTTTAGATGGTAAAATGAATCATAGGGCGGAGAAGCTGATTGAGACAAATATCCGGAAAAAAGAAGCAGACGAGAGGATGGTTTTAGTGAAAGGAGAGGTACCATCAAAATCGAGTTATGGCACATCACTTGGTTTGAACGATCATAAAAAGGTTGAAAATGATGAAACCAAGGAGAGAGGGGGAATGCAGTGCTCAGATATTGATCTCCCTTACGATTATTTCACATGTAAGCAAGATGCCAAACTCCTACTAAAACAGAAGCCGAAGGACTTAGAGGACAGATTTCACACCTTGTATACCAGAACATCATTTGACGAGAATATGACAGAGGTTAACTCGTGCACTTATTCAGAAATATTTTCTCCCGAGGATATTCTCTCTTCTGAATGCGGTTCCGATATTCCCTACTCAAGTCCATTGCCTTCTTTAGCTGACGTTGATCCTTTGATGGGCAGAATGCAACATTCTCTAGTCTGTGATACTAGTGCAGAACTTTCATGTTCCTCATCCCAATTATCCCCTTTCTCAAATCAGAAGCCAAGTTTAAGACCTTCTGGAAGTAAAAAAATGGAAAAAAGAGACTCAGATGCTAAGCTTACCCATTCCGACCTTGTTGATACTCTTGATACATTGGATGATAAAACTGCTGATCCAGGAGCTAGAAAAGGTAGGCATCCATCACCAATTCGTCGTTTGAGCTTCAGTTTAGGACGGATGGGGAGAAGTTTCAGTTTCAAGGAGAGTTCGACTGTACCGCAATTAAGTTCCACATATGCTTGTCCAAAATCTGGTCCAATGATTTCTGAAAACACTGGTACCTCAGATAGTTCAGATAGAAAGAAGGTAAGTGGACATAACAGAACAAAGTCGAGCCCTTTAAGAAGGTGGATAGAGCCAATACTGAAGCATAAATCCTCAAATCCTCAACATCCTATAGAAGGAAACGTCAACTCATTAAGCCTTTGGCCAACCGGTCTTGGCGGCGCTCATGAAAAGAAGAATAACGAATCGCCAATGCAAGCCCTTTTACAGTTCACGATAAATAATGGGTTTCCCTTGTTTAAATTTTTGGTGGATAACAATAGAAATGTCCTTGCAGCCACAGCTAAAGATTTAACCCCATCTGGGAAAAATGGATCAGGGCAGACTTATACATTCTACCTAGTTAATGAAATAAAAAGAAAGACTAGTGGTTGGATACGACCAGGGAATAGGGATAGAAGTTTTGGCTATGCCTACAATGTCATTGGACAGATGAAAGTGAATTCTGATTATAAAACAAATGAACACAGCTATGATAAATATATGTTAAGAGAATCAACTTTGTTTGGTGTTGAGATGAGACCAGGGGATCGACAATCAGCAATCATAGTGAAAAATAGAGAACTTGCAGCCATTGTTTTAAAGATTCCTTCCGACAACTCAAAACACGATGGGAAACAAAGTGGTAACGTTTTGATGGGTAACTGCATGGAGTCTTTGTCAGAGGATAATGCTGTAGTAATTCTTCCGGGTGCGGCTCATGGGTCACCAAGCAGCGGTCAGCCTTCGCCATTGATCAATAGGTGGAGATCTGGCGGAGTTTGTGACTGTGGTGGTTGGGATGAAGGTTGCAAACTCCGTATACTTTCCATTCCAAACAAACGAATTACATCCAAGGCGTGTCCTATCTCCAAATGCCTTGAACTCTTTGTTCAGGTAAAACTTAAAAATTTAACTATGAACATTTCATTGATTTTTTTTCGTCAATTAATATTTTCGTCTCTCCATTTTGTTTCAGGGTGATCAACAAGATAAGCCCGTCTTCAGCATGGCACCCTTGAAGGGTGGGTTCTTTGAGGTTCGTTTCGATTCATCAATCTCTATGTTACAGGCGTTTTTCATATGCGTTGCAGTTTTAAACGGTCAAACTCCAGATCTTTCAGAAGCAAGCAAATTTGCACCTGATGAAAAAATGATCAAGTATCCCGATTCTAATGGAATTAATAGAATGCATGAAAAGCAGCTTGCTAGTATTAGATATGCCTCAAACCCTCCCCATTCTCCCGTTGGAAGGGTCTAATCTCTGGTTTTATATCCCTATCTTCCTTTGCAGTGGAACTGAATATTATTCTCTCATCCTCCTCATTTTGTAGAATCTGTATTGGCTTTTGGCCAAGTAATTTTGCACTGCCTGGTAGCACCATTAAATCACCATCTATGTATAAAGAAAATAACATGAGCAATATAGTGGAGAAATTAGACAATATTCTACAACTTTTACTTTCCTTGTGTCTAATCTTTACTTGGTTGTCAAAAAGCCAAATTACCCTTTTATATGTAGATAAATCAAAACACGGCTACTCGTTCTCCACTCGTTTACACATATTTTCAACCCCAACTCAAAAGATGTCCAAGAAACCGTTGCAATGACACAAAAGAAATCAATCTTCTCGAAGCGTTTGAATTAAATGTATGATTGGAAAAGTTTTGTTACAAATCTATTGGTGAGGCATGGTGAATGCAGATGAACCATTGACCATTAATTCTCTCAAATACGTTAGTAACAAACTGTCCCCCCCAACTGCTGCCTTTCGTCTTCACCAATTCCACACATGTAACATATCCAACATCTCCTCTTGCATGAACTTGAATGTCCTTGAGTTGAATCTCCAGTGGGAACTCATAATTTGCCCATACATACTCCCAGCTCGTTATGACATCGTCGTACCCAGATATCCCCCTCATGCCTGGGTGCACGCAGCAAACACTATTTCCTCGTGCCCAAAGAGTTTGCATTGCAGCAAGATCCCCAGTCCGAAACGATTCGTAAAACTTAGCATTGGCTGTCAATACTAGAGTTTTGCTATCCTCTTGAAGAGCTTTCAAGGTATCTCTGATTTCTGCAGCTCTTGCGTAGTCTTCATCTGCAATGGCGTTTTGAAGGTCCTGCTCCAAAGTTTCTGCATCAAGTGTACTGCTTTCACCACTAGAATTCTCAGCTTTCAATTGACAGGGTCGAAATGAGAGCTTCCTAGATGCTTGTTTGCAAGGCCCTGTACTAGATATTAAACAAAATGCTATTTAACTGAAGAAATTGGAAGAAAATTCAAGGTGGAATTATACAAAATTACAAAAGGAATTGATTAGGGCTCATAAAAATTACAAAACTTCAAGAAAACTTACTGAAATTTCCATTCCTTGAACCGACATGACGAAAATTAGTGGGCAAAAGAAATCCAGATCCTCCACTAGACGAATTAACCAGCCGAATTTCACATTGCTTAGGAAGAGCGGAAGGAACATGATGAAACACCGAAAAACTCTGCGAACAGCGAACGCTCTTCCGATTGCTGATAAAGGTAACGTAATCCTACGAAATCATAACATCACCAAAATATTTCAATTCCAGATACAGCTTACATGAAAGGAACAGAGAGAATCAATTACGTTACAGCAATTACTGCAATTGAAAAAAGAAATATAATGATATAAAGTAGAAAGAGAAGAAGAAAGAGGAGAAGTAGAACTCACATTGCAGCATAAATTAAATGTATGAAGCGCCATAGTGGATGAGATTTACAGCATAACCAACTTAACAGCAGGAATCAGGGCTTTTCCTCTATCTTCAAAGAGCGTCGACAACAAGTTCAGAAACTGGAGAGGAAGAGGGAGAGATCTGAACCTGTAATGGTGTTGAGAGAGAGGGTAGTTTCGTAAATTTTAAAGAAGAGAAGGTGGGCTCAATTGGAATAGGCCTATTGCTTAGCCTGACTTGGCCCATATCGTATAGTGGGACTTGTCTTGGGCTCTTCCGGTAAGCATAGCATAGCCATAGCCCAGAGCCCATACCTCTGGAAAAAGGCATTGTTTTTATATTAAATTTTAATAATTAATTGTTACCACGTCACAAAGCTAAATATCACAAAATATATATATAAATTTTAAAATTTAAATTTCCAACTCCACGGTTGTTGAATTAAATTAAATATCGTATGCTTAAAAAATAAAATATGATCATGCTATACAAATTTATATATTATACTAAAAGGTGTGCAGATGAGAAGTGACGACACATAAACAATTAGCTCAACTTCCTATTCAATAATGTATGATGATAAGCATTAAGCAAGTTGGCTAATTAACCACCATAGTTGATTTGGGTTTTGAATCATGTGGCTGACTGTTCTTCTTCTTCATCTTCATCTTCATCTTCACTTCAGGGCTTCAGCATTTTACACAGCTTTATTATTAGTCAGAAAAGAAAAAACAAAAAACAAAAAAAGAAGCTAAAAACGAAGTCGTTTTGTACTTTTGAACTGAAAAATAAGCATTGGGCTAAGTTGGTTGTATGTTGCTTGTCTTAGAATCATGGATGGGTATGAGATATTGAGTACTGTTGGTTGTGGTTTTTGGTGTTGTTTTGTGTCAGCTCTCAGCACTCTTTTTTTTTTTTTTTTTTTACCTCTTTGATACAAATTATATTTTTGAGAATCTTTTAAAATTCTATCTTCTTTTAATAAAATTTGATCAGTGTTTCCCTCTCTTTTTGCTCTCTGACTTGTCATTGCCTTACAAATAACAAAATTCTTTGTCTTCTTCTCTTTTTATAACACACTCTCAGCTCTCACCATTGTATGTACACAAAGAATGTCCTGTGTTCTTCAGCTATATGTTTAAAAACTCTTTGAGATTAGTGTTCAATTAATGAGGATATCTATGGAGGGGATGATTTATGTTTAAGTTTTATTTATTTAGTTCTTACAAAAATGTAGGAATATATGTGAATTAATTGATTGATTAGACGTTCTATTAAGGAAAATGATGTATAAACTAGAAGCAAAATGCCATCATTAAAATAATCACTCCATGTTTGATAATTTTACAAAATCTTTTGGCTACTTATTGGGGTTTGGTCAAAAGATCTATAATATCATTTCCTAAGGTTCCAAAGAATAGTGAGATATTTTTGGAATAAATAAGTAAATAGGAAAGTTTTGATAACATATTCATAATTCTATGGTTAGACTTTTACAATAAATTAACAAACAAAATATAACATCTCACTTTACATTACACTTAATTTTAGTTACAATTTCTTTTTAGATCAAAAGGAATACATTGCATAATGTAACATGAGCTTAATAATTACTATTGTTAAAGTGTGATTATCACACCATAATTTATCACATAACAAACTATTGTTAATGTTTTTAGAATTATTTATTACTTTTTTTTTAGTATATTAAAGAGTGTTGAATAATACGGACATGGTGGTCGATAAAATTATCACTTGAGTACTATAAATTCTTATTTGAAAAGAGAAACTACTATGTGAATCATCTTAGTTAGGTGTGTATATTACACTTATATACTAGTTACAGTTTCATTTCATGGTGTTAGCTAGAAGAATTACAAGTTTACAAAACATATCTAGTACGAAAGAAAATGTATGTATAGTACTAAATATGAAGTTGTGTGGTTGATATTGTAGTTTGAATGAGCTTCATTAATACTGTGGTAGACCCAAATTAATCATGTTTAAGAGATTTCTACCAAAATGTTGGTTTAAGTTATTAGGTAAAGGTTTTTATCATATTCAATGATACATAGAGTTAGAAATTGAACATTTTTAGGTCATGTATGTAAATTTTAGCTTAACCATTTAGGATATGTTCATATTGATAGTTACAAATGTTGCAAAAAAAGTTAGATGGAATTTGACAATTGCTAGAAATTAATACTTTAGGCAAACATTATTATACACCTTTATATCGAGTTTTCAAGATTGAGACTTGTGTGAGTCAAAAGTAGTGGACACCACCAACGACCAACTCTCGGAGGTTGAATTCCAATACATTTTACTGTAAAAGAATGTAAATTAGACAAAATAGGGTTGTTTGTGACTTCAAATGAGTATTTGTTTTGCACCGGTTTTACACTAATCAAGAAGTGTCAGACTAAGAATCTCTCTAAATTGAACAACATGCACGCTTGATTCCAATTGAATCTAACTCTATTGTAACTGTGAGAAACATAAACAACGAGGTAAAAGATCTCCATAGAACAAAAAGAGAAAAAAAGGGTTGAAGATGGTTTGAAGTATGTGTTATTGCATATAAAGTATGTGTGGTAGATAAGTGTAGATGGAGGATTTAAGTGTTATTTGTTTTGGCATTGGTGGGTGGCCCTAAACCCTTAAATGAGAAGGCTAGTGTGTGTGTGTGTATGTGTATTTTTCTTCTAGTTTTTAATGCAGCATCCAACTAAATCAAAATGAGAGTAAGTAAATAATAATTTTATTTCTTTCCTCTTTTAGTAGAGGATGTAAGTCTTTATCTAAGGTATAGGTTGGGTGGGGAGCTCCCAACAATTTATTTATTTTGTTTTTTTCTTTTGAGCTATATTGGTTTAATTTGAATAATAATGTCAAGTTGGATATGGCACCAAAAGTAATGAACTTCTTTTCTCAAAAGACTGAACTTTGGGAGAATATATGCTTTCCATTTTAATTATGGATGATAAGATTAATTTAATTTAGAAACTTTCAGGTGAATGTGAATGAATTTGTTTTTGTGTATATTTTGTAGAAGTGGGCGTAAATTTAGGTAATTTAAATTGAAGGGCTCCCCCACATGGTGGGTTATTTAATATATTGTTAAGACGGAGAAGATGGAAGTAGTGGTAGTGGAAGAGGTCACAACACCCTAAACGGCAAAATCTTTCTTTCATTTTTCATTTTCTTCTTTTCTTTTCTTTTCTTTTCTCTCTACTAACAAATTAGTAATTATTATTCAATTAAAATAAGCAGCCTTTCCCCTTTCTTTCTTTCTTTCTTTCTTTCTATCTTTCTTTCCCCCTCTCTTCTTTCCTTTTCTCAACTGTCTTTCTCCATTTCTTCGATCAATTTCCCTTCTTCTTCTTCTTCTATCTACTATTATCTTCCATTATACCACAAACCCTCTTTCTTTTTCTAGTAATGCCTTTTTTTGTTTCTCATCCATCGCTTACCCTTTTGATTTTCCATTCCAATCGCTGACTTTGGTCTTGATTTTCAACTGGATCTTCGATTTTCTCGAACCCCCATTTTCTTTTCTATCTGCTTCCTTTTGACCCCAATTACGGAAAGGATTATTTATTTTTGGGTTTTGGATTGATTCTACGGATTGTTAACGAGATATATCGAAGTTTGCGATGTTGACCTTCAGATTTTGGCTTTGAAGTAATATGGAACTGGTGGTTACGCGCATTCAAAATGAATCTTTACATTGGTCGCGAAGCGTCAAAGGTAGGGATGTACTTCTATTTTTTTTTATCCTCTTAATTCATAATTTTTGGAATTTTCTGGTTTTGTGTGTGTGGGTGGGTGTTTTTGAAATGATCTTTTCTTATATTTCCTTTTTTCTTCTTCCTTGTGAGAAGCTATGGAAAAGATTCTGCGCAGAGATTAGTACGGAGATCAGCCTTCTCATCGAGAATTGGAAATACCTTCTTGGTGGACTTGTTTTTCAGGTATTTCTTTCAATCTCTATTTCTTTGAATCATCTTTGCATTAAAGCATTTTTACTTTTTTCTTTATATTTTTTTCCCTTCTTTTAAAAAATGTTGGTCGGCTTGTTTGTGGGCCCTTCTCCACTCATCTTCTTCCTAATGGAAACATTATTCTCTAATGTTAATCTTAAAAGAATTTGGAGGAAAATCAGATCCTTTATATTGTTACGAATTTTTGAACAGGTAGCCTTTGTTTACCCACACCCACTCTCTTTTTAAATTTGAATTGGTTTTGGTACTTTGATGAATCTATATGATTTGTTTTCTTATGCAACCAAACATTTGGAACCGGTAAAGTTTGAACACGTAATTTGTCCCACCTTTTAAAATTGAATAAAGTTTCATATCTAATATTTGCATCCAGTAAATCCAAAGTAGAGGTGACGACTGAACTTTTATTACCTCTTGGAAATGGAACTTTTTTTTATGAATGGCCGAAGTATGTGGATGCCTTTAATATATAATTCTAGATTTTTTTGGACTCTTGAAAATTTTATGGTACTTAGCATCTTTAATTTTTTATCGGGAGGTAAAATTATGTTTTTATACATTGTCCAGAAATTTAGGAAATGTCCATTCAGCCATGTTTGGTCTAGCTAACTGGTTTAGGCAGTTTCTTGGTTTTATCTTCTCCTTCTTATGACTTGAGAAGTACATTATTCTAATTCTAGGAACTTAAGTACCTTACATGATTCTAAGTCTTCTATCCTAGTCTTTTGTCATTTTGTCTTCTTATATGCCTAAGCCTAATGTATAGCTTTTTTCTTCTCATCAGTACATACATGGAGTTGCTGCTCATGGAGTTCACTACATACATCGGCCAGGTCCAATTCTTCAGGACGTTGGTTTCTTCCTTCTCCCGGTCAGTATTGATCTTTCTCACTCCTACCTTTCCCATCTTTTATTTTATTCTATTATTGTTGTTTAAGTTTGCGAATTTTAATGTGTAGGAGTTAGGTCCGGACAAAGCTTACCTCAGTGAGACTCTTTTCACATTCATATTTCTATCCTTTGTTGCGGTAAGTGGTATCTTGATGGTGTCGTCTTTCAATTGTTGTTCTAATTTCTTCCTACCACCCTGCATTTCTTACGTTGCACAATCTTTTTCTTATTGCTGTGCAACTGTGATGAGAGTCCTTGGAAATTCAAATCTTTTACCAATGAATCATGAATCAATTTTCTAGTCAAATTACTCCCATTTGCATAAAGGAAATTATGATAGACTGTTTTAGTATTTTTATTTTCACAGATTCTGTTAGTGATGAATTGCCGTTTTTCTGTTCATAATCTCTTGAACAGTTAAGTTTACTGATCAAATTGAGCTAATGGTTTTCATCCGAACGTTCTTCTTCTTTTTTTTTTTAATGTTAGCAAGGCATATAAGTATATCAAGCTCTTAAGGCTAGGCAGACAAACAATAATCCACGATTCTTTTTGTTGCACTTAATGGGCCTGTTTAGCTGGTTCCCTGTTTGCAAAAGCCCACCCGTATGATATTATTGTGCATCAACATATGTTGCAAATTGCCATTTATTTGTTTCCTATTGATTGAATTACTTCCTCCTTTTCCCTTTTCTTTGCAGTTTAGGTGTACTAATTGTTTTTTTTAAATAAAATAATTGCAGTGGTCTTTCCACCCATTTATTCTCAAGAGCAAAAGGATCTATACAGTTCTCTTATGGTGCAGGGTTCTAGCATTTTTAGTTGTGAGTATGAGTATTCATTCCTTTATCATATCGAATTTGTTATGTTATGTATTTTCATTTTCTACTCTCTCATCTCATTATTTCTCCAAGTTGGTTATCTTGCTTTAAAAACATTAGAATTTTGTTGCATCCCCTAATTCAGTGATTGAATCTGTTTCCACCAGGGTTGTCAAATTCTTCGTATCCTAACATTCTATTCTACACAACTGCCTGGTCCAAACTATCATTGTCGTGAGGTACATTTTAACATAATAATTATTATTATTTAATGCTCTATGAGTTTCTTTCCTTCGCACCCCCTTCCATGTTAATTATTTTCCTTTGTTAGAGGCATAATTCCTAAATCTTTCTTTATAAACTATTTGTGCAGTAGTTAAACTTGATCATTGTTTTAGCGTTGTAATTTATGAACTCTGAAACTGCATTATACAGGGTTCAAGACTTGCCACATTGCCTCCTCCAGATAATGCATATGAAGTACTATTGATGAATTGTAAGCGTCTTGATAGTCAAAAGTTTTCATTCTCTCGTATTTGTTCTTCCTTCGAAACTGATTTTTTACGAGTCTTACTTTGCTGGTTCAATGCAGTTAGAGGTGTATTATACGGTTGTGGTGATTTGATTTTTTCATCACACATGATCTTCACTCTTGTTTTTGTCCGGAGTTATCAGAAATATGGCATGCAAAGGTATTTATCCATCGATGATACTTTTTGGTCTTGGTGTTGACATGTGCACCTGTACATTGCCTATCCATACCAGTTACTTTTGTTAATTACTACAGATGTATAAAGCAATTGGCATGGTTGCTTGCTGTGACTCAGAGTTTGTTGATTATAGCATCCCGCAAACATTACACCGTAGATGTTGTGGTTGCATGGTAAGACTCATGTGTTCTTGTTCAGATCTTTCCATATCCAGTACCATCTCTTTTACGACTAATACGAAAGTGGTTTGATTCCCTGTAGGTATACTGTTAATTTGGTGGTCTTTTTCGTCGATAAGAATCTACCAGGTTAGTTTTGTAACCATGGCTTGATTGAAGTCCTAATTTTGGGATCCTGTAGAAAGTTTAATCTTATCTACTGGGATTTCATTTTGCAGAGTTGCCTGATCGAACTAATGGGACTGCTCTATTGCCACTGAGCTCGAAAGAGAGAGATACGAAGACCCGAGATGAGAGTCACAAGCTCTTGAATGGGAATTCCGTGGACCCCACTGATAGGGTATGTATGGTGAATTGGAGTTGGGATTCTAAAATTACCCGTCTTCATCTTACTCTATCTAACATGTACTTTGTTGTTTGTTCAGAGGCAAAGGACTCATCAAGTAAATGGCAAGATTCCCGAAGATGGGAACGCTGTCCATGTTAATACCACGATGAATGGGGCCTAGCATAAACAACACAACTGCTTGTGGAGGATTGTTTATTTCTTACAATGTAGAGACTAATGGCTTGCCTATGGTTGGCTCCTTTTCCCAAGACTGGTAATCTGTTATATATCTATTTTATTGGGAAATGCAGTATTTAGATTTTACTTTCTTTACCAATCCCATTCCTTCGTTTATTATTTTTTTTTTGTTCCAAAAAATTCTCGTTTGCATATTGGAAATTAATTTAGGCAGGAATTAAGAGGGACTTACTGGACCATCTTCTTTTCTTTTAGTTGGATCAAGGAATTAACGTTATCTAACATCTAGTTCATTGGTTTAGATCATTTTGAATCACTTTCTTAGTTTCTGTAAAAAGATCTACACCACACCCTTTATAGATTACTGAAAGTTTATTGATGTTTTAAAATTTTGATTGTTGACTTTTGAGACATGCGAGGAGGGTTGTGGAAGGCTTTGTTATATATATATATGTATGTATGTATGTATGTGTACATATTTAAAAGGTAGAAAGAGAAGTTAACAAGCTGTTTCTCTGCTTTGAAATGGATTTATACATATGGGAGCACATGGCATTGCCTTATGCAATGGGTATGCCCACATTAATAAAATAAACCAATCCCTTGGTCAACTATGAAATTGTGTCTCTTTCCTCAATTCATTTTCTTGGAAATCTATTGTTTCAATTTTACTGTTTTTTCATACTCCTTTATATGTAACCTCTTAAGGCTGTGGTGTGTGTACAAAGAGGCCTGCAAAAGTCACTTTCATTCTGATTGATAATATACCTGATTACACAAATGATGAAAATATGTCCATCTCTGCTAAATAGTCTATCTCGGTTGCAGATTCTTTTTATTTTTTAATGGTTAAAATTCCATCATGGTCCCCTATGTTTTTTAAATTGGTTTTTTTCTTTTTAATTTTATTTCCTCCACTTTTTTTCTTCTTCTGATTTTAATTCTTATACTCTCTATAAAATCTTAAGTCTACCAAGTCAAAGTTGGTTTTTATCAAAATCAATCCAATAATAATGTTATATTTAAAGATATGCAAGATTCATCAAACTGATTTTAAACCCATTTTAAGTGTATGGACTAATATTAAACAAACCAAATGATATTCCTACCTTCCATTCGACTATCCAAAGTACAATTTTTCTTCTCTGAGATCACAAAGCTATACTGAAAGAAAAATGGTAAATTTTTGGAAGGGCGGTCAAGAATGTGCGTTTGAAGAAGACAAATGTTAATAATGCCAAGTCTATTTCACCTAAAATCTGAGTGGAAAGAAAATCAAAGTAATTCCATTTGGCTTCTCATTAGGAAGGAATATTTACTCCAACATCGCTGAAAGAGAAAGGACAAGTCTAGATCGGATTCATCAAAATCGAGGTCTCCAAAGTTTTCAAAGTTTTCTACTGTAGTTTTTCGAAAATAGTGGATATATGATGGTTGTTGGAAAAAAACATCTCTTTCTTTGAACTATAACAGTGTTAACAAAGAAGTCTCAAAATAAAAGCCACTTTAGTTTTTGTACAGATTCGTAGCTATCGAAGTTCCAATTAAAAAGGGCAGCTCTTCACCCCACAGTTTGATGAGTTTTCCTGACAAAATTTTGTTTGCATTTGACAACAGACAGGTCCCATCCCAAACACGCCTCATCTTCCCCGACACCAGGACGAAACATGTTCCTGTACTGCCACAAGGAAAACTGTTTGTTCTTCATTTAAGCAAAATTAAAAGAATACTCTCTTAAATTCCAAGCTTTGCTTTACAAAAATGGAGAGGCCTTGAGAAAGCACGGAGCTTGTTGATGTTGATGGGTTTCTCCTATACATTATCGTAATGCTCAACAAGCAAATAGTTTAACAAGATATCATTCAGAGAAACCATATTGAAAACTTGTAATAATAAGGAAAAAGAGAGATGATGCTCGTTGAAAAACTTAGAATCATCATGGATGTTCAGGACTGAGCCACATTTCTCTATAACTTGGAATTGAATGGAAGTGCAGTGAAAAAAACAACTTTTGTGGGGAATGTTGGGGTAGGTACATGTGTATTGGATGATAATCTATATGAAGTTATGGACACTCTGTAGGCAATTCTCTGGAGGGTCTTTTGCAGCTGCAAATTCTGCAAGTTCCTTGTTCTGAATTTCCCGTTTCGATACTACTTTCTTCTACGCAACAATATGTTTACGAGGGCACATTGAAGTGAAACAGCCAAGATATAACAAAAGCAAATACCATACAAGCGAGCAGAAAATTCAGAAACCTGTGCCCACGCCAGAAACTTTGGCTATCTGATGAGGGAATTGATGCAGCAACTGTAGTTGTCGAGGAGGCGTTGTTGGATTCATTAGACTGATCTGTTAGCTCAACCTCATTTGGTCCGAGAATATTTCGAGCAATGGAATGACAAATCTCACATGTCCTGACAATAAGATTGAAGAAGATTAGGAATAATGATTGAAGTAGTCAAAGGAACAAATATGCAAATCCCCTTGTCCATTTTGAAGCATCGAAAAGAAATTGAAAAATTGTCAACACAAAAATCACATGGTGTAAATCTGCAATGTAATACAGCCCGGCCCCAATCCAATGTCACCAATTAATAAGACATTTGATCGAAACCCACAATAAATAGTTGATCAAAAATGCCTAAAATCACTTATGTCTATATCTTTGTCCAGGAATAATACTCAGGAACCTTTTTCTGAGTGGAGTCAAATCAATTGTCAATGAAATTCAGAGCCAAGTGCAAGAACAAATTGCCTGTTTGTTTCTCGGTGATTAAAAAATAACACTTTTTCAAATGTGTGCTGACATATTCCATTCATTATTGATATTGAAAAAGTAATTTTAACATCAAAGGAAATATTGATCATCTTGTTTCAACAACAGATAGCATAACCCTTAACCTTACATCCTGACAGCCTTAAAACTCTTTATGGACATCTTTCTTTTGGCTATATAACAGCACATATACGACATTCAACAAAACTCCACAACATTATTTTCCTTGGAGAAGCAAATTATGGATAGTACGCTTCTAAAGCAGCTCAGTACAGTGAACTCTTAAGTAGTGACTTGGATCGAGCCCAGCAATTGGAACAAAAACTATTGTACTGTAAGGAAAGTTAGATCAAGGGCGAGCGTGAATCAGATCGATGAGAAATAGATTCATTAGAAATGCACTGAGACAAAGTTCCATGATCAATATGTTTATTAGTGGGGAACCAACAGTTGGTTAACAGAAGATGGACTGCCATTTGTTAGGAACTGAAGGAGTTAATTGAGTGACTAAACAGGTTGGGAAAACTGCAAACTTGGCATATCAAGAAGCTAGAGATCTTAAAGTGATCAATATAACTTTTCCCCACTTCAGCTGAATTATGCTTCAGTATAACAATGGAGTATCCACTACACGAGGGCGGGGGGTGAGAGAAAGGAAGAGATTCCTAAGCCATCACAAAAACGCGAAGGAAGAAGGAATAATCAGTGTAACTTGCTTGGAGATGCATAAATGCACTTTCGTATGCTTTACTCTTATTACTTCATACGTCTAAGCTTTTCCTCTAAGTAAGCATCCTTATATCTGCAACATTCAAGCTCATTACACTGAGGGATTTACCTTAAAGCTAAGAAAAGGTAATGTTTAAGTCTAAAATACATCTCTCATTTAAATTTGTGAATAGTCCAACCCCATGAAGATTAACACAGAAGATGCTCACCACAAGAACATACCAATAGAAGAGCAGCAAGAAAATAATATGAAAATATGAACTCAAAAGAACTAAGAAGCATATCATAAACATAGCCTGAGTGAAAAATATGATCAGAATCCATGGAAAGAAAAAAAATCAAAACTTAATGAAAATAAAGGATTAGACTTACTTATTTCCTTTAATTTTGAACCAGGTTTCAGCACAATGCTTGTGAGCAGCGGCTAAATCATCTTTGCACGAACAACCCAATTCGATTGGGATTCCAGATTCTTGGCTATTACTCTCCAAACCCAAATGACAAATCCTGCAATCCCTCTCTACTTTAGCTGAATGCACCTTAATTTCAGTGATCCCATTTTCATTTTCAACCTCCACAGAACGATCCGAAACCGACGAAACTCGCCGAGAATCCGAAACAACTCCAACCTCCGGCTGAGAAACGAAAGCAAACCTATACTCATCGTAAGAACCACCGTTGGTCGAAAAAAACTGAGAATAACACGAACCCTCGTCGGCGTCAGAGAAATAGACGCTACAATCGGCGCTCAAATCACTACCGCTGACAGACCGCCGATGATTCCCCTGTTCCAAATCAATGTCGGACTGGGAAACTTCCTGAGGCCCCATTTTCTTAACCCACAAGCTAAAACTCTTTCACAACCCCTTCCAGCACATATCAGAGAAACAATCGTCGAGTGTTCAAATTAATTTCTCCAAAGTCCAAACTTTGGCATTTAAAGAAGTGGGTTATTGGATTTGGTAACAACCCTTCAACTCCATTAATTGAAGCTTGCAATATAGAATTGTAGAGGATGTTAGAATGGATTTGGTATAG
Source organism: Cucumis hystrix (assembly GCA_025688845.1). NCBI lineage: Eukaryota > Viridiplantae > Streptophyta > Magnoliopsida > Cucurbitales > Cucurbitaceae > Cucumis > Cucumis hystrix. The sequence goes on from CM046886.1 coordinate 26,956,345, forward strand.
AAAAAGACAATGGTTGGAGAGACAGAGGTTCTGTGTGTAATGTTGGAGGGGTTGAACGGAAGTGAGGACTGCAAAGATGAACAGAAACGTGCAATGGGTCACCAGAGAATTCAGAGGAAATTACTGAGAAGAAAAAGAAGGAAGTGGGGGACACAAATTACAAAAACGAAAAATGAAAAGAGAAAAAAAAATCTGAAAATTGAAAATTGATAAAGAGAAAAAGAAAAAGAAAAAGGTTCTGGAAGATCTGTTAGCTACACAATACACAAGAATCTATGTTCTCGGTTGATTCCATACGTTTGATGACATTCTATGTAATGCAAAATGCAAATGCAATCCATTTCACTTTCATCACAAACATCTTGTTGATGCGAATGCCAAATGGATCACCTCCCAACTGAAGCTTACCAGTTTCTTTACTTTTGTCGCTAACATTAAATGCTTTTTCTAATCTTCATTCGTGCCAAATGCGTTAGTCAAGCTTCGAAATTGTTCAACTATCAGCATCCATATATACAGTCCATGGAAATTTTTAAACATTTATATCAAAATAGACTAAAAAGTTGTTATAATTCGTTGATGAAAATATTGAAGCACTCTAGTTTACCATTTTTAATCATCATTTCTGAAATGCGGATATGATATTATAAATGTAAAAAAATAGATCAAACTATTTTCAAGCTAATAATAAAATTTTCAATATTTAGTATAAAAATCGATACAAATCTATTATGACAACAGAACTACCTAAATATTTGAATTAATCTTTAATTTTCATAACTTTTCACTTTTGTTTGGCCCACACAATTCCAATTGTGATTACATACCATTTTATCTCACAATTTTAGGTGTACATGTGATTTTTGTTGTTGGTGGGGAGAGGAAAACAAGTTTTAATGATTAAAGGAGAGAAATGGATAACTTAATGAGGAAGCTCCATTTTCGATGTGGAAAGTTTATAAAAATAAAAAAGAAAGAAAGAGTCTATGTGTTATTTCATTTGCACATTACAGTATTATTTTAATTTTGTAACCCAACCCGAAGACAACAAACCCAAAGGCATTTCTTCTCTGCTTTGCGCCCTTCCCTTCCCCTCACCAAACCCTCCTTTTCTTTTCTTTTCTTTTCCTTTCTTTCTTTTTCCGATTCCTTTCATCTCATCATTGACTACATCCCCTTCCCTCCCCCCTTCCCATCTTCACCATCACTACTCCACTCTCATCCTTCCACGTCTCCTATCACTACTTCACAGCAACAATTTCTCTCTTTCTCTCTTTCTTAAAGTAGAACAAACAAAACTTATTATATACATTTCCTTGTGTCTAAAGTGAAAAAGAATATCACACTGTTTTTTGTTGACAATATGTTATTTCTCCAATCTTAACAATTCTCTTCTATTTTATCTAAACGTTTTTTTTATCCGTTCTAAATCTAATTTCTTCAATACAATACACACACATACACCAAGCTGATTACTTAACCATTCAATGGAGACTCAACTGCTTCTTTGTTTCTTGTAGATCCAAATGACTCAAAACTTACAAATTTTGTTGTATGCACACTACATATATATGATGGCCTTTACTTAATAATATAACAACTTTGTGTAAAGTCTAGAAGTAGAATCTAATATCATATCATCATCATGAAAATACAGAAAGTTTTTCTTCTTCTTTTTTTGACATTCTAACTTAGGCACAAAAGTAATATTACTATTAAAAAAGGGGGGGGGGGGGGGGTTGAATTTCACTTTAATTTAATTTATAATTGGTTTCTAGAATTTGAAATTAATTTTCTGATAGGGTTAATTGTTTGGTTAAGTAACATATAGTAATTATAAACTTCGGTGCAATTAATGGATGGTGTTAAGAAGTCATATTTTTTTTTATTCTCGACTTTATTATGAATAATAAATTAGAAATAAAATTAAATTATACCAAAGATGTAACACTTGCTAAATGAAATTAAATTATACATACATATATGGGTTAAGTAAAGGTGGGCCGTTTATTAATTGGGGCCCAAAAGTAAAGGTGGTCCATATTTTGTTGAAACGTTGTGTGCACGCCACGTAGAGACCAATTTCTGTATTCTTTTATTCTTTTTAATATATATATATATATATATATATATATATATATATATTTACCCGTTTTTTTTTTTTTTGTTTTTCTTGAATAAGGAATGTTTATTCTATTCTTATTGAAAGATGTTGACCCATGTATGTGGGACCTCACTACAATACTACAACCAACTATATATTTGAAACGCCAAGATTTTTGAAAACCTCATGCAAATAGAAATTAGAACATGTGTTAGAGTAATCAAAATGTATTGATTTTCATTACAAGTAACTCATATCATATCGTAATAGGGTAAGTCCTTTGATTGAAGTATTTTGTTGGATGAGACTAATCAATTCCACACAGTGTGTAGTGTAGATATATCATCTCACCAAGCAAACAAATGTGGTAAGCGCGAGTTCCGAATCTATTTCTTCTTCCTGGGCCTGAATCTACCCAATTTAAACCAACTCCATAGACTGGCCCAATTATTATGGCCCGGACCAACGCCTCAACTTCAAATGGGAATTGAAACAGGTTGGAGCCCATTTCATAACTATTTTGTTTATAAATTTTATTACTTTTTTTTTTTTTTTCGTTTGATTCTAACATGAATTTTTCTTTCACATCTAAATATTTAAATTTTTATTTAGAGAACATTTCTAGAAAGTAATAACAAAATAAAGAGAATAATAGGATTGAAATAATTTTATAAGCTTAGCATCAAAACATAAATAATAGTATTTTATTATTATTTAACACTAGATATAATACGTTATATGTGCACCCATCAACTTGAGTTACTAAGACGTTATAATCTCAACCAAAAATTAAAAGATTTGAAAAAAGAAAACTATAGTTTAAAAGTATAAATAAATCAAAATCAAAAGAACAAATTAAATGGGTGTGTTAGTATTTCGGTATATAAAAGAACAATGATGGGTCGGTTCTATAATTACAAATGGGCAAGTTGAATGAAGTGAGAAGAAGTCAAAAAAACCCATTGGTGTCGACTTGGAATTGGTCAATCTCTTAAACATAGTTGACATTGAAAACTAATACAAAAGTCATAAAAAAGACTAATTTTAATTTCCACAATGTATATACAACTTAATTACTTGTTTCACAAGAAATGTATTCTTCAAATTAACTAAACCCCTTTTATAACAAAACAGTAGAAGTTAATTTGATCGGTATTTTTCTTATACAACTTGTGTTTAGAGTGAGTCAATGGATTTATTAATATGCATGGGATCGAGTAGTAAATAAATAAAAAAATTTGGAAGAAGGAAATAATAAATAAATTAAACAAAGTTTTATTACACAACTCACTGTATTGTATTATATGGGGAATATTGAAAAGAAAAATAAAAGATATGGAAAAAGACGTAATACATCGTCACGTCTCACGTATAGTGATATCAAAACAAAAGTGAATTTGAAAGAGATTCACTCATATTTTTGTTTCTCCCTTACAACCCATTTACCAATTCTATTTATTTCCTCAGCTGTGTGTGTATGTGTACAAAGGAAATTAAATTAACAATAATGAAGAAACAATATTAACCAACCAAATAATAAAATATTAACTTCCTTTTCACATCGGAGCTGGGGCTTCAGCGATAATGGTTGGGAATACTGCATTGATTTGTGCTGATGACACTGGACCTGCTGCAACACCGGAGCTCAACAGCTGTGCCATGGCACGGCGTGGGTTCGTACGTTGTTTCTCACAAAGGTCAGGCAAGAACACTCCTGCAATATAATTAAAATTTATAACGTATTAATAAATATATATAAAAGAAATTATTATGTTGAAGATATTTCACATTCATATAAATGTTATTGCAAGAGAAGCAAGGTATTATGATTTATGAAGCTTCCCAATGCATGCAGAAAAGAAAAGAAAAGTGAAAAGTAGAATTAATCATGAAGGAATTTTTTTCAGTTCAAATAATCATGCAATATTAATTAATAAAATCAATGAGTTCTTTCCTTTTATCTCAAGTTAAGCGCTATAAGAGATTAAAAAAGAAAAATCTTTTAAGAGATTATCAAATATTGCTGACCTTCTCCTGCGGCCATGTTAAAGTAGAGGTCAACAATGTTGGGACATTTCTGGTAGCAGGAAGGGGAGCAAAGCTTGGCAGTGAATTGAGGCTCGAGGAGGGCATCGGAGGCGATACCAACGGAGTTGCGGTCGAGGCCACAGGCATTGATGCATTGATCAGACTCAATGTAATCAGCCATCCATTCAACAATAACCTCAGAGGTTCTACATTGATATTCAAATTTTCCTTCTTTCGTCTCTGATGTCTCCAACAAACATCTCTTTCCAGATGAGGCTATTGAGAATGCACAAACATCCACAGACAATTCCTCACACACAATTTCCCCTGTTAAGGTTAATTAACAAACAATATCAATTTAATTAATACAGGCATAATAAATAATTAAGTTGAGATTATATATGAAAACAAACAAAATTATAAGGTGTGAGAACGTACCAAAAGCTGCAGAGACGAAAAGAGATGAGATGCAAAAGAGCAAAGCGAATTTGTTGGAGATAGCCATTGGGTAAAATAGAGATGTTTGAGTGTGTGTGGCTAAGAAATGTAAAGTAAAATTGGAAAATGGAGGGAGGAATTATTGAGAGAGGAGATTGAGTTTTTGTATATATATGAAAAAGAAGAAAAAGAAGTTAAATTGTGGAGAGAAAAAAGGGGAAAGGACTATAAATAGAGAGAAACAAAGCAACGCCGGCTTTTAAAGGGCGGTTGGTCTTTGCCTTTTAGTTCCTATACCAAACGACGCGTTTTGAACCAACACGTTTGTGGAACACTCAATTTTATTTTTCTTTTATTATTATTATGTTTTAATTAAACATAATAATTATATATTTATATATATATATATATACTTAATAAAGTCTTCAAAGTCAATTTTTTAATCTCTTTGTTTTCAAGGCATTCACATTTCTTTGCCATTTGGGGTTTCTTTTAGTTGAACAAGAAAAATGAAATTGGAAGAATCACTTTCTTGAAGGCTTCCACGTCGAAGAAGCTTCCAGGGTGTAACCATAATGCCTTTCCTTTTTCCTTTTTCCTTTAAAATTAATTTTTAATAAAATATTGACTACTTTTTTTTTTTTTATCAAATGCAATTAATACAATCTTCTAATTTGTTTAAACTATAATGGCTTAAGTATGAGAGAAAAAAATACTAATTATTTTTTAATTTAGATAATTTTTTTGTTTATGATAGAATGTATTATGACATTTTATATGTGAAGGTCGTCGATGTTTAACCCGTGCTAACAATTATATCATATTAATATATCAAGGTGGTGGTATGAGGGCTCTTTTCTTTTAGAATATGTTAAATGGTAGGTAGGAAGTTGGAGAATAGTTTTTGGTAATTTCAACTAATTATTGTGCTTATGAAATAAAATTGATTGATCAACCATCTAATTTGTTTTTTATTTTTCCTATAGTAAGAGAGTGGGATCCATTATTTTTTAAAACAATAATAAAAAAGAGTCGTATTTGAATTAATGATGTTTTAGAAAATCTTAATCAAACTAAATTATTGACAATGAAAAATGGTAAAAAATAGTAAAATGGACACAATATTTACTGAATTTTTGTTAGTTTTTTAGTGTAAATAGATTGTTTGTTTCTTTTTATTATTTTTAAAAATCATTAGAATTAAATATAATTTTAGTAGTTTTAATAGAATTTTGAAAGAAAAAAATATATTTTTAGTTAGCTTATCATTGATTTCAAAGTATATTTTCTTAATTATTATTTAAATTAACAAAACAACTTTGAAAAACTATATTAATTAACACTTCTTTAAAATATAAGAAATACATTTAGTTTTACAATTGTAAATTATTTTTCATTTTACCATATCAACTCTCCCAAAATTTTGAGACTAATTTAGCCTCCACAACAAAAATATAATATACCTAAAATCTAAAACGTGGACTGCTTTTTTTTTTTTTTTTTTTTTTAATACTAGGGTTATTAAATATTATAAACTTGATTAACTTTATAAAACTTATGTTAATGTTATTCTTTTCTTTAAAAAAAAATGTCAAGTGGTGAAAAACCTTACCTAACGTAAATATTTATAATTAATTTAGGTGATTTATTTCATGTAGTTTTAACAATGAAAATCCAAAATCATAGAATATTTTTTCTTTAAATGTTATAGTCTTAATAAATGTTCTTAATGATGAATAAATATTGAAAACAAATTGTGTGAGAGCTTTGTTTTGACTTCCAATTTTAGTGGTTTTTAATTTAATATCATTATACCCTTTTCAATGAAAAGCAAATTAAAAGATTATGTTAATAATAATTTCAACTTTTTATTTTGTTTCTTTTCTCCAACCCATAAATTTTAGACTTCCCTAATTGAACTATTGAAGTCCAAGAAATATTATAACTTTTTAAATTTCTTTAACCTATGTACTAGACTTTGGTATAGAAGTTGTTTTAGCTAAATACTATATGGATATTTTGTCAATTTTTTTGACTTTATATGTAATTGAAATTTGACGCTAAATTTTTTTCTTGCAACTTAAATCTATATGAATGGTTACCAAAAATTTCTAGGAATAAAATTGTTGAAATATGACTCAACTTATAATCTCTAAGATAAAGAAATCTTGCCAATTACAACTAAAATATGTTTGTTATGAAAAAGAAAAATCTTGAAACACATTTATTTCAAGAGAAACTATTTCTTTTCCTTTCCTTTTTTTTTCTTTGTATGGTAGATATATACATATATCATTTTAACTACATGAACTATGGTACGTTGAATAATTAAGAAATATGCTTGTAAATAGAACTCTAGGTATAAATGATAAGTTATATTAAACATATAAGGTTAAGGTTGAATTAAACATGTTTGTATGTTTCTAATATAGTGAATTTCAAGATTAAAATTATACTTTTGGTTATTAAAATTTAAATTTTGTAATATTTTAATTTTTTAGTATCATCACTATATATATATATAAGAAAATTAAAGGCTAAATTACCAAATTTATGTTTAATGGGTTATTTTCAAACTTAAGTCGAATAGGTCCCTAAATTTTTTAAAAAAAATTCTCATATGTATCAATTACTTAGCTTCCTAAACTCTAATGGATAGTACCACAACTAATTCCTTTTTATAGAAAATATCAAATAAATTCTGATGTTGTGTGTCTAATATATTCGTAATATTTTCAATTTTGTATAGGATGGATATTTACCATTCAACATTTTTTTTTCAATTCACAACTCATTAACACATAAAATCTAAAGTTACGGTTAGAATGTAAAATTTAATTTTTGCTATCAAACTACTTTTTTATAAAAATAAAAATATAAATATATCAAAGACTTATTAAATACAAAATTTAAAGTTTGGAATTTTCTAAATAGAATAAAGAAATAAAATCTAATCATATATTAAACACTTTTGAAAATCCAAGGATAAAATGGACACAATCTTGAAAGTTTGAAATAAGATTTGTAATTCTACGTGTTTTTAATTTTTAATATTTTTTTATAAAAAAATCATCTCCTTTCACCGACTAATGTGAACTATTTTCACTTAGTCTAATCTCAAATTTTATTTATATAACATTGCTCTTCTCTATAAGTCAACCAAATTGACAAATAAAAAAATAATGATATTTGATTATTAATAAATGCATAGAGAAACCAAGCGAATATGAAAAACATTTCATCCTTATTTTGTTAATCTGATATTAGAGAAGCAAATCGATGGATGAAACTTAAATATTTATGATTTCCAGAGACAATTACAACAAAAATCCAAATTGTTCACTTATGTAGTTTCAAAAAGTTTCAATAATATGATCGTGGTATCATTCTTTAATGAAGGTCAAGTTCATACATTTATAAAAATTTAAAATTTTATTAATATAATTATTAATTTTAGAATTTAAATGATGTAACCCTCAAAGTTGGAATAATTTAATTTCCCTCCCCTCATCAACTTATATATATATATATATATGTCAATTAACGATCAAATGACTAAAATACACTATTTTTGAAATCTAACTAATGATAGTATAAAACTTTGCCAAATAAAAAAAAATGTATTTTTTGAAATTTAGACGTTAAATGAATGTTTGTTTATTTTTTGTATGGATTCAACCATATATAAGAGTAGAGATTCTATGGTATGTCTTTCCCTGACTAGTTGAATTATACTAAATTAACAAATAGATACACAATCTTAATGAATTAATCTAGTTGTAAATAAACTAATATAAGTTGTCTAAAATAATAATAATAATAATAAATGACATAAGTTTATTAAAAACATAAACTTAAAAAAGTAAAAATAAAAAATAGCCACCTATTTAGAATTTAATATGATACAAATTTAAAAAATTATTATAAATATTTAGAAAGTATAATAATGTTATCAATATCTACCATGAATCTATCTAATATTTTTGTAAATATATCAGTTTATTTTACTATACTTAAAAAGTGTCCTACAACCAAATTTTTTACCATCAAGTGGATGTGGATTATCTTGCAATTTCATATCATCACATATATTATTATTTAAAAAACCCTAAATTTGCAATGTATATATAATTTTACTTGGTCTAAATGCACATGATTTATGGAAATAAGAAATGCAACTATTAATTATGCTCAATATTAAAAAGAAAATAAGGTTGAACCTCCAAACTTAAAATGAAGAAAAGAATAGTTTGTTGACTGCAAACCTTAGATGGGCAGCCGGTTATGATGATATGCATTCGTTAGTTCGGATATAACTTATAAGTTATAACGTAGGAAGAATAATGTAGACGTAAAATGTAGAAGCCAAAGTTTTGACCTGTTATTATACAATTAGAAGACGGCATGGGGTTTTTATAATATGGGAACAAACATGCTGTCGACTATATGGAAGATGAAACATTATGGTATTATATTATATGCTTTCACTATCATTTTATGAAGATTCATTCACATCTCACTTTCTAGTTTCTCCACATGTAAAATTCCATATCAATAATATGACCAAGTCAATATCCAAGTTGATCATTCCTGTAGTAAAAGTCTATCTTGTCGTTCAGTAAGGGAAATATCAAAGAAATCTCTTATCTAATAACTCATATGTACTGCATTTACATAATTTCATCGGAAAGCTCCATTTGGAAATTTACATTTCATATATTTCAAATTATGGAATGTATGCGTGATGAAACTACTCTTGCAATATACAGATCATTGCATCAGCGTTTCCAAAATTAAAGGGGAAAAGAATGCCTAGCTAGGATGGGACTAATAATATAGGTGAATGGTGATTTAATCTTACCAAACAACTTTCTGGAAGTGAAAAGATAGATATTCGCTTAGGTTAAGAGTAAGTTTCTTGTCAGCTTCGGTTATCCAACAGTCAGTTTCTAGCAGAAGGAGCTGAGTTATCTTGATCTTGGATTTAGGGAACTACAATTTCTTGGCTGTAATATCAAAAGGTAAAGATTTAACTACATGCGTAATTTAACTAACACCATATAATGCACATAAATATAGGTTGTATATGGTTATACCTGGGCTTAAAATTCTTATGCATTTTGTTGTGGACTTCACTGCTGTCAAAGAGTCCATGCCACATTGGTAAAAAAATTTCCCTTAATACTCATGCATTGCTTAATGGAACTTCAAGATGTATAGAAGATGAACTACATTACCTTCTGTATTTAACTCTTTTCCAGATAAAATTTGTGTCACGGTTGATGAATATTCTGACATTATTTGATTAGTCCCCACGTTACAGTCCATGGACTCATGAGATGACCTGGGAAAACACAAATGGAACAATTTTTCAGATTACGAGGTGAAGGATAGTTCGCAGGAATTGTTGTGTGAGGAGCAGAAATTTACCCAGAAAGAGTGTCTGTAGAAGCACCCAAGGTTGGGACGGACGAACAACCAATTACTTCACAATCCATATCCAAATCAGCCAACATTTCAGTAAAAGAAAAGTCTTCTCCAAAAACATCTAGAGAAGGCAAGTCAATGTCAAATATGTCCAATTGCTTTTCAGATTCGGCTGCATAAATTTCATTTTCAATCCCTTTGTCGGAGCTGATGGGTACATCTGAGACATCAAAATCTAGCCGCCCCTTCACTTGATCTCTCTTACCCTGCCTTTTAGCGTTTGTCTTGACAGGGGAAGGAGATAAAATGCTATGGTTCCTTTCCACAGAATAGTAAGCAACTTGCTTGTAAGGACTTATTGTCACTCTTTTTGAAGATGAAATTACAGTGCAACAAGTAGGACTAACGCCTTGTGGAGTATTGATGTTGCTGCACTCGGCAGCAGAAGAAATCTCGTGTGGTGATGTAGACTTGTCACTTTGACAAGAATTGGCACGGGGCGGAGTCTTTGGACCAGAAGAATTGGTTGGAATAGAGAATGAAGGCTGATTAAATAAACATTTTACAACACTCGATCCTTCAACCACAGTCTCATTAGGAGGACAGGTAGGAGACGATGACTGAATTTCGTTAGAGTGCCGAACCGTTGGTTGAACATTGCCAGCTTCCGTTGATTGGGAAAGCGCATCCGCGTCTGCAATTGACATGAATTTTATTAGATATGATTGGAAAAGATGCGCCTCAATCACATTCACAAACAAACTGTAAAAAAGACTTGCCTTTGCTAGCCGACTTCTTGGTAGATAATTTACTTCGAGTTCTCTTAGAAGCCGGAGGAACAACAATGGAAGTCTTGGAACTTTTTCTCTTGTTTGCTTCCAAGTCATTATAAACGGGTGTAATGAAACTTTGAGGTCCGCCATTAGAATTTTGAGGTGTGACCTCTGGACGAACAGGTTGTTTGATGTTAATGGGACAACCTGAGAGAAGTTGGTCTCATTAAAATTCACACAAACGTTTCATGCTCACAATTTCCTAACAAAAGATAGCTTGCAAATTTTGCTGAATTAGGTGGGGAAATTAGTATAGAACAGTCTTGGACTGTTCTTCTAGGTACACAATTCACCAGCAGTTGGAAGTTCTCACAGACAATTAAAAACACTGTTTAGCAACCCAGTTATGACTGAAAAATTGTAGAAAAACCCACCCCCTAAAATCCTCCAAGAAAACCAAAGAACAACAGGCAGCCACCTAGAACTAGATTATAGCCTAAGTTAATAATGTTTAAAGGACTAAAAGCGTGATTCCACTCCTGATGAGTTCAGAAATAATTTATGTCGTTCTCTCCTGCACTGATCCAATTGAGTAAGCCAGTAAGGGAACTCCCAAATAATATTCATAGTTTAAACGTTTAATCAACCCTAACAACATTTCAGTGGTTCTTCCGTTTTCAGAAAACAAATACATTCCATTTAACTCAGATAACGTTTTAGGGCATTACCTACTGGAGATTCAGATTGACCAACAACGCCAACTTTATCTGGAGCAGCTGAAATCGAAGGCGTTGAAGACCTTCCACTGGAATTATAAGCACTCATGACAGTCTGCATACCCTGCAGAAGAGCGTGGACACGGATCTTCTCTTGCTCCAAATAGCTTCGTTCTTGATCCAGAATCACCTTTTGCTCTTTCAAACTGATGTACTCATCCAACATAGCTTCTAAACTCAGCAAGCTCTTCGGAGCCTGAAAATCAAAAGAATCAAATCACAAACGGCGAATATGAGGGAAAGCCCTAAGTAATGGGGGGAAAAATCCTAGATCTCCAAATAAGCAGAAACAGGTACCTCTTGGATGGGAGATTTTGCAATAAGTGATGAAGCTTCAACTCTGAAAACAGAGCGGGTTTCTGCGTAATTGTTATCGGAGAGATATCTATCAACAATGAAAGCGACTTGAATAGGAGTTACATTGCGAATCCCCTTGGCAGCGTTGTCGGATCTTCTAGCTTTGATTTGCTTCCTCATTGTGGTCAGAAGCTGGAGATTTGAGATGCAGAATGGAGAGAGTGATTGAAAGAAGATGAAGATCCGGCGATGGGAATCGGAGGGAAAGAAAGGGAAGTGGAAGATATACATAAGATGGAAAATGGAGGGAAGCAAAAAATGGGGGTTTTTGTTTTAAAGGGAAAATGGGAAACGCGGGAGATTTTGAAATTTTTTGCGGGTAAGGTGTACGGGCGGTTATATCAACTCCCTTCCCGCGCACTTCTCTTTCACTTCATCGCCCGGCCTTCAATTTTAAATATAATAATAAGTTCCCTTTTTTCTCTCTTCATTTTCTAATAAATAGTTTCTAAATACTTATTTCCATCTTATGTTTCTACATGTTATTTACTTTTTCATAATCTAAATCTAACTTTGAGAACTACAAAATATTTTTGTGTTTTTAAATTGTACTGTGACATTCACTATGTTATCTAACGAAGGTTAAAATCACAAATTAAAAATAGTAATAATATTTTACTATTTTAAACAATGCCTTGGTTACATAGAATATAAAGACTTGGTTGGCTTTTTCTTCCACTACTGGGCCTAAATTTGAGGCCCAATAGTGGCCCATAGCCAGCACTAGCAACCGCGGAAGATCAGAGAGAAATCCACTGACGGAGTACTCTCTTCCGATGTGGAAGCTCATCTTCTATTCTCCGGCCCTCGCGCGGTTCAATTCAACGTTACTATGTGAAGAAGACTGGGTGCAGTGACAAGCAAATCATAGGGGAATCAATCTATGAACCGATTGACGAGGAGAGGCAAAGGGTGTTTGAAGAAACGGGGGCTGTTATTGCCTCAGAAGCTCAAAGTTGGCCACAGGTGAGCAGGATGTTCTTATGAAATTATGTTATAGTGTGTAGTGAAATTGCTATGGCTTCTTCCACGGACGAATGTCTTTTGGAAGAAGTATTTATTTACACACTTTAACATATTTTAGAGAAGTCTAATTTTTACATTTTTGCTTCTAAAATAGTTAGCATGGTCTTCTAGTTTTAACATTAAATACCAAACGAAGGCAACAATGCTCTCTGTTGAGCCAATTAACTTCGTGAACATCTCTCATGATTGGCTAGATAACACAATTAACTTCGTGATCCTAATTCAAATGCTTAAGCTGTTCCTCAATTTCTGGGCAGCAATAAGAGGATGAAGGGCCAAACTTGAATCCCTGATCTGTGTAAACTGCATCATGGAGCTCTCAGTGAAACTTTGCCATCTTCACTATTTTAGCTACACTGGGAAATGATGGTTACGGAGATGTTTTCTCAATACGAAACTTTTATGTTTACTTATGTTTAAGTTTGTCCTATATAAACTGATTTGTCACAATGAATAATAGGTTGGTGCTCTATTATAAGGTCAAAGAATTAAATGTTGTTGCTTGGCACTTGATATATTTTTATTTCTGTGCTGTTAATGATATCATACTTCACCAGTGTTCAAGGAATTATGAAAATTATTTTCCACTCAAGATGTCCTTGTCCTAGAGTTCTGGCATGCAGTAAGGAATAAGCTGTAATCTCAGGTAAGGTCAGTAAATAACTTATAAGCTTTTTGACTATATCGTCAGTTACTTCTATGTGTATAGGGAGAAGAAGAACATGGTAATGGGTTTTGAATTCAAGAGGCATATAATCGCTATTGGTTTTATGTGCACGAATGGCATAATAAATTGACTAGAGAAAAGAACATTTAAAGTCGTCCGAACTCTCTTTCACTTGTACCAACAGTTATATGATATGATATAAATTTTCCTTCACCCGGTTTAAGCTTTTGTCCCTCCAATTAATATTGATTTTCATTTCTTGGATCTTTGTTAGGAACCAAGGTAGTGAGATGCCTTTGTCCCACTTTGATTAGAACTTAACAGTCTTCCTCATATCTCAAGCCATAAGTGAGGGGAGTGTTGGATGATGTGATATTAAACTTGTCTTCACTCATTAAGTTTTTAGGTCAATCGGTGATTAGCACTCTTAAAATTTTGAAGGCTAAATTATTGGTTTCAGTGTGCCAGATGTTTGAGTTGAATAGCTGATTTCTTGAGCCATGTCCTGAAGAATGTTTTATCTCACAAATCATACCGGGCTGATCAAATAATTATCGTTATATCACTGTTTTAGTGCACTTTTCAAGTGTTGCGATTAATATTTAAAAGCGTTTCCGTTCTTCCATGTAGTTAACAATATGATAAACTACTGCTTGTGCCTAATTTATGAATGTCCATCTCTTTGCAGTGTAGAAAATAAAAGTTAAATCAGTTGATGTTGGAAGAATTTATTGGAGCTAAGCATCAAGGTGAGCTACCTGCATTTTCTTCTTTCATCTTCTTGAGCCTGCAAGTTGGTGATCCTTGCATCATCGCATGCCTTTCTTTTTAACATCACAAAAAGTTTTAACAAACCCAAGCCAGTTGCATGTGCATAAGGTTTTCATGGACCTACAAAAAAGGTGTACGATTAGAAATTAGAATTATTTAGGTTTCAAGAATATCAAAAGTAACTATGAAGACATTTACATGTATACTTCTCTGACCTTATAATTTGAGTACCACTAGGAATGTTGTGATTGGAATGCTAACAATAATTAGTGTTAAGGGTATATTAGCAATTAGTTAAGGAGTTTGTTAGGGAACTTTGGTTATAAATACGACTGGGGAAGGCGGTAAGCATTATTTTGTAAATCCCTTGAACACTTGGTTTATTTTGTATTTTAATTATCGTTTATAGTTCAATATATTCGAGTTCTATCATATTGCTTATTTGAATGGAATCTTGGGATTTAGAAGTATTCGCAAATGGATATGTATCTCCAGATCAGTCAACAACAAAATTGCAGTAATTGGATGGGGAAAGCTTAGTGGTCCCTTCAGTCAATTTTTGGTTCACATGCAAATGTATTACTTTGTCTTACTTTTTGAGATTTGTGACATTAAAGGTGTGGTTTCTCTTTGTCAAAGAAATTTATTTCAATACTTGTGTGTTTCCCCTGATGTGTTCTGAGTGTTGCTTCCCGTGCTTCACCGTCTCAAATAAGTCCTATGGGTGGGGACTTCTTAGTTCCAAAAGTAATTAACAAATTTATACTACAACAAGTTAATTTAGCTGTCCTATCCTGCACTGTTTGGGCAAACCCCAGAAATTTGTTCTGCATTTATTAAGGAACCGACATGGGACTATGGTTGCTGTAATCAAGTCGAGTAGGATAGTTAGGTAGCCCCTTCTTATTAATTTTCATGTACTAATTGTGAAAACATTTCCTCCTCTTATCGGTATATAGTAGCAACCTGTATCTCGAGGTCTACTTAATCATATTTCTAGCACTCATACTAATTTGGATTACTGCCACATTAATCTGATGTAATTTAGTTAACATATTGACATGAATATCTATAACTTGTTGCGACTTGTTTATATCGAGATAGATACCTAAGAATAAGAAGCACCTGGTTTACATCCCAATATATAGTTGTGGGTGTGAAACCGACCATTTGAAAAGACGAGTGCTACGGAAAAGGTTGAAGAAAAGCAAGGGCATCCCTGCAGAAAGCATTTTTGTGATATTTCGTCAACAAGTCAAAGACTGATAAAGTGAATTTTTTTTTCTTCAGGTGAAGAAATTATATATAAAAGAGAGGGATTCAAAGTGAACTATCCACGATAAACAGAGTTAAAAAAGACATGGAGCTCGTCAAAGGAAGAGAGCAAATCTGATTAACATCAGAAGACGCTTCACGAGCAACGTGATAACATTGAGGTTGTCAACCTTGGACAATGGGTGAACGAGACATATCTCCCCATCCTTGATCAAGCCTCGTGGTTTTCTCAACCGTGTTTGAAATTTTCATAAGATTAATGACACGTTTAAGCAAATAAATCCTTGTGGATAAGAGGTATTATTATTTATATGTAATTGATACTTCACTATCTCAGTTACTCAACTGATCCTTTTGCGTTGTGTTACTGTAAAAGGGAAGCTGTAAATTTTCAACATCTAAATGAATACACAATAACATAACACCGACTCTAACAATGCTTATATCATTGGTCCCAGCATTTCAGTGCCCTCTCCTTTTTCTCCTGTTATTCTCCCTCAAATTTAGTGACATGGTGAAAATCTCAGTATTGCTTTCTTTAAAGATCAAAAAGGTGGGTAGGAGATCCGATCCCAAACATTGTCAACATTGGTTGTTTTGTTCAACTCGCAGTTCCACCGAGTTAAAAAGTGAAAGAACAACTTAAAAGGAGAAAACCACATCAAGCTTATTTATCGCTGGAAACCGCAAATGGGAATACTGGCATACCTAATAATGGTACACACAACATATACGCATACATGTAAACAAATATGTTTGAAGTAAAACTTTGAAATGAATTTAAGAGTGTAAAACCAAAGAATGATCCGTTGTACTTATAGTTGGGTTTCCACAAGTAGTCACATATCAAATCTCATATTTGCACATGAACAATTGAAACAGGTTTCTTCCAAGTTCTTAATTCAACAGCAAACAATAGTTGAATGAATCATTGCAGAATTCATATATATGTGAGTGTGAACGGAACAAAAGCCTACCTGTGAAGTAACACACTCAAATCTGAGGAATTTTTTAAACAGAAACTTGCAGAATAACAAATAATACGAGCATATGTAACTGATATTCTTCATATTCCATTATCCAGATGACACAATTAAGAACCAAAACGGAAAGAGCAATCTTAATTGACGATATAATGGCCAAAAACATTCTACAGCTATGAATTGCTTTAGGCCTTCATAAATCCAACCCACAAACTTGCCAGAGACTGGCAATTGAAAGATTAACACACACACCTTCACATCCTTTAGTCATCATGATCACCAACTTCATCTTCATCGTAGTATTCATCATCTTCAGCCGTAGCGTCTTGATATTGCTGATACTCAGAAACCAAATCATTCATATTGCTTTCAGCCTCAGTGAATTCCATCTCATCCATACCCTCCCCTGTGTACCAATGCAAGAAAGCCTTCCTCCTGAACATAGCGGTAAACTGCTCACTAACACGGCGAAACATCTCTTGGATCGATGTTGAGTTCCCAAGGAAAGTGGAGGCCATTTTCAACCCAGTTGGAGGAATGTCACAGACTGTAGATTTCACGTTGTTGGGGATCCATTCTACAAAGTATGACGAGTTCTTGTTTTGAACATTGATCATCTGTTCATCAACTTCCTTGGTGCTCATCTTACCCCTAAACATAGCAGAGGCAGTAAGATATCGACCATGTCTTGGATCAGCAGCACACATCATGTTCTTAGCATCCCACATTTGTTGAGTGAGCTCAGGTACTGTAAGAGCTCTGTATTGCTGAGATCCACGAGAAGTGAGTGGAGCAAAACCCACCATGAAAAAGTGCAGACGCGGGAATGGGATAAGATTGACGGCAAGCTTCCTAAGATCTGAGTTGAGCTGTCCCGGGAATCGCAAACAGCAGGTAACACCGGACATAGTCGCAGAAATCAGATGGTTCAGATCACCGACTGCGCAATAATAACACAAGAAACTATAAGAGATAGAACTAGAAGAATGAAGATACAATACAGATCTGAGATCTATTTATAAAGAACTTACAGCTTGGAGTGGAGAGCTTCAAGGTCCGGAAGCAAATATCATAGAGAGCCTCGTTATCAAGTACCATACACTCGTCGGCGTTTTCAACCAATTGATGAACGGAGAGAGTAGCGTTGTAAGGCTCAACAACAGTATCAGAAACTTTAGGAGATGGAAAAACAGAGAACGTAAGCATCATTCTATCAGGGTACTCTTCTCTGATCTTGGAAATCAGAAGAGTTCCCATTCCAGATCCAGTCCCTCCTCCCAAAGAATGGCACACCTGAAACCCTAAAAACCGGATCCAAACCACATTGAACAACTACAAACATACAACAACAAAAAAAAAAAAAAAAAAAAAAAACCAAAAAGTGTCGGTAACTTAAAAATACCTTGCAAGCAGTCACAGTTCTCAGCCTCCTTACGAACAACATCAAGAACAGAATCAATAAGCTCGGCACCTTCGGTGTAATGACCTTTAGCCCAGTTGTTTCCAGCACCAGACTGACCAAAAACAAAGTTATCAGGTCTGAAAACCTGACCATAAGGTCCAGATCTGATACTATCCATAACACCAGGCTCAAGATCCATAAGCACCGCACGAGGAACAAACCGACCACAACTGGCTTCATTGTAATATACATTAATCCGGTCAAGTTGAAGATCAGAATCCCCAGTATACTTACCGATGGGATCGATCCCGTGCTCAGCACAAACCACTTCCCAAAACTTGGCACCGATCTGGTTGCCACATTGTCCACCTTGGATGTGAAGAATCTCACGCATCTTTACAAGAAATGGGAAGTGAAAATTGAAAGCGAGAGAAAAAAAAAAAAAAAAAAAAGTTGAAGAAACCCTAATGAGATAGAGAGAGAATGAGAGAGAGAGAGAGAGAGAGAGGGAGGGAGAAGAGGAGAAATGAAGAGTTAAAGGGAAAAGTGGGGACGGAGGGATCTTTATAGAAATAAAAGGAAAATAACGGTTAAAAATTATAATTAGGGAATTTGAAAGAAATGAGCGGGAAAGAAGTTAGGGTTGAGATAGAAGAAAGAAAAAAAAAATGAGTGAAGAAAGAGGAAGCCACATGCGCATCACCACCGGCGTTTGTAAAAGTAACGGTCTGCCGTTGGGTTTGCCTTCAAATTTTGAAAAATGAAAATAATTATCTGGACACAGCTGGACTCCACCAATACCAATGTGACATTTTTCTTTTCTTTTCTTTTTTTTCAATTTTTTGACGGACAAAATTTGGTAATATTTTAAAGGCCGCGCCCCGCTGCTCGTAGCCCCACACCATTCATTTTTTCTTTTGACGTTTTCTCCTCCTCCTCCTTTTTTTTTTTTCTTCTTTCTTTTCCATTTGATAGTTGGAAAATGTGTTTAACAATTTATATTTTTTCCAAATGTATAATTGTGGTGTTATTTTTCATTAATAGTGACAGCACAACCAAACGATTCCTTCAACACTTTCTAACAAATCTTGATCTGTCATTAACTATTTTTAAGCAAAGTTATCTACATAGTGTGTTGTAGTTGAACGGTAGATCTGCTTCCAGATTCTTTCTTTTTCTCTTTTATTAATCCAAGAAATTGTTGATATCATCCAACGAAAAAAAATTACATAACTGAAACTGATTATAATATATATGTGTGTGTGTGTGTGCAAGCATTAGATTTTCATAAATTATATTTTATAAGCAGACTCATGCTCGACATAAGTCCATAGGTAACGTTATAACAATAATACTAAGTGACTAGAGAGTAACGTCTAATTGCATATAACGTGAACAAAATATTGTTTTCTATTATCAAGCTCAAATTAAATGATACATATGAGCTCCGTTGATTACTATTTGTAGATTATGAAGTTGGAAACCAAATTTCGAAGTAATTATAATTACAAATTGTATACTTCAGATTGTAAGATCTAAAGTTTGATTAGTCTTCAGAATTGTTTACACTTGGCTTCGAAAAGATGACTATACTAACTGAGGGAAAAAATTGTCTTCATTTCAAGAGGGAGTTGGAATCGCCTGTAAATACATCGTATAACCTATTGTTTCTTCCTTGATTCAAGTGAAAAAAAATTCCTTATTTGTTTACAATAATGATACATGAAAGGTAACCTAATAAACAATTTTCAAAAAGCTTATCTAAGCCTTGATTTAACAAAAACACAAGACCCTGCCTCCTTCCTATATTGGCCTCGTATCATAAGTGATCAATGTCAATGTCATACCCATAAAGTTAAATAGCAAACCCCCAAACAGCAGAAAAAGGGAAGGGGAAAAAAGAACCAAAGTACATATATTGGCATCAAGAATCAAGTAGAAACAAAAATGAAACTGATGAGTAAAACGTTTCTTTTGAATATTCAATCACAAACCCACAGCCAGCTTTAAAATGGCACTAAAATCTATCATCAGCCATAAAAAAGCATAATCGTCTACAAATGACCAACACCCAACAACATAAATTTCATCTTTAAACTAATTAGCAAGTATCAAGAGTGTGAGGTCGTCTAACTCAACCTAGTGAAGAGATAAGGTTGTGGCCAAAAAGAAAAATTATGTTCAATCACAAATGGCAACAGTACCCATCAGAGCCACCAACCGACATAAACATGAAAAAAGATGTTTTAAAATGAAACTCTTCACCTAAAATCATACAACAAAACAATACAAGTTTGGATCTCAGAAATCATGGTATCATCAACTCCATATAGGAACTTACAGATAGATAACGCAGTTTTCCATTAACATCACGGATCCAGGGTTTGCTAAAACAAATACTCATAAACAATAAACCAAAAGAACAAAAATGCCCAGATCTCTGAGAAATGCAATGAAACTCAGATGGAGACAGTTCAAACAGCCCAATCCAAACTACAGAAAATGAAGCAAACAATCGCGTAAGATAAACAGATCTCAGAAATGATAAGTTATCTCCAATTCCTAAAAGGAAACTGCAGATAGATAACGCAGATTTGAAATCACATCATCGATCCAAACATGAAATTTGAAAAAAGCAGTGGCTAATCTACACAATCGAAGCTACCCACTCCTTTAAACAACAAATGCATCTCAGGAACAATATTCCCCATGATTTTCTTCACTGTAAATCAAAGTGCAAGGATAACAAATAGATTGTTTCATCATCGATGCCACCGGAAAACATAAGATTAAAGGTCGGATTAACAGTAGAATACGGAATAAAATAAACAGAAATAACTTAAAAGGACCATCGATAGCCGACTATACGAAAAGAAACGTCGCCGACGACAAAGATGTTTAGAATAAAGAATGAAGACGGACGGTGGCGCCAAGAAAACAAACCCTAACACTGTTATCCGAAGAGATTTATTAATGATGATCGAAGAAGGAAGCATTACATAAGGTGCCATAGGGGCAGAGGCGTCATTTTACCCTTTGGGATTTAGGGCTTTTTAAAATTTGTGTTTTTGTATTATTTTTAATTCAATAATAAAAAAAAGTTGTCAAAAAAAAAAATAATGTGATTAATTTTACTTAAGTAATTGATGTTTTATATATTAAACTATTGCACTTCATTTAGGTACACTTAGGTGGTAGGACGATGTATGCTAGTACTTGTTAGACTTAGCAGCTTCACGAAATTTACTTCAATTTGTCCATGCATCTTTTATCTTCTAGTTGTCTAAGTCAAAAATATAACTGATTACAAAACATAGTTTTTGTACTTTTAAGTTATAAGAAGTGACGATTCATTAGTGAAGTAAAAAATGACTTATAAGAAGTTAGTTCTTGTCATTTACGTAATGGTTAGATTATGAAGCAATATTGGGGGATGGGGTCTTTAGAGGCAATGGCCAAAGGAAGTGATGGCAGGTACTTGGGGGATATTGCAACCCTTAAGATAGCCCGGGGGGTTGTTGGAGCAGTTGTCGAAAAGGGTGTAGTCTTCAAATTCATACTCTATACCATGCAAGCAGTCAAGCAAGGGTTCCAGGATATTGGTTCTTCTCCACTTTGTGCTTTGTTGGTTATGAACATGAATTTGTTTGGAATCGTTGTCATTTTATTGGGTTTACACATGTACAGGTTCGTACAGAGGCAGCACACAGGTCGAAGGTGGAATTCATGGATGGGTCTCTTATGAAAAGAGATCGTTTTGAAAAATAAATACATTATGACTATAAGCTGCTCCTTAAAACTGGACTTGTGTCAATAATTTATATACAGTGATGTGCATATTGTAGTCTTAAGATTTTATCAATTCGAGCTAGCAGTGGATTTTTTTTTCTCTCTCTCCTCTTCTACATATAATGTAACAACACGGTCTATGCCTTCAAAACAGAATATTGGGAAGAAAGTTGTAACAAATTGTGAAGTTGTAAAATTCTTACACTGGTTAATGCTCCATTACTAAACTTAGCTAATTACGTTTTACAAGGAGTCGAATTTAACAAGTAACTTATCTATACAATACACGCATTATTATTACGACAGATACATATAATAAAGGTTTTCAAAAGGACTTCTCCCTCGCCAGCTTTACAGATTAACTTATTTCTTTTGTTTTTCATTTGTTCAAAAGTTCGTACAGAACCATGGGTTGTTCAAATAAGGCTTTTGCAGAGTTCATCAACTCCTGGGAAGTAAAACCATCATCTTTCCTGTAAAGTAGATGCACACACAGCTCATTTTCCAGACCAAATCCTTACATCCTCTTGGAAGTTTATTAATACATATATTGCAATGATATGGCTCCCTCTTTTCCTTCCATATGAGACTATAGTTAAGTAAGGTGTAGAGGAAGTTACAATATTATATTATACTTTCAACACTTCATGAATATTTTCAAAACTATATCAAACCAAATTTAAATAATCAGGACTAGCAATGAATCTACACCGATATCACTACAAACAATGTGAGAAATTAAGATCCCATGTCATAGTCCAGCCCGAATCTGATTCCAACGTTCAATTTCCATACTTGAATGAAAAAGCTTCAAAACGTTTTCAAAGACAACTGATTCTAAACAATTCCATCGAATTATTGTACAAGAAATCTCTCACTCGTCTTCTTCGGCTCAGTAGATCCGTTTGCAAGCAAAGTAGTCGTGGACGAATAAAAGCCACACACACCCTCCTCCAACTTCCACCACTTATTCCATGACTGAACGTCACAATTTCAACCCCTTTCTCAAGCAAACGTCTTTCTTCTCAATGTATAAAATCAGCTACCCCTTAACTATCTATATCATAAGTTTCCAAACATGGGTTTGATTCTCGGAAAGATCAGTGTTGAAACGCCCAAATACGAGCTCGTTCAATCCACTTCCAACTACGAAATCCGCAAATACGAGCCATCGGTGGTCGCCGAAGTCGCCTACGATCCGACCCAGTTCAGAGGCAACAAAGACGGTGGCTTCACCGTATTAGCTAAATACATTGGAGCCATTGGTGAGCCACAGAACATCAAGTCTGAGAAAGTGGCCATGACGGCGCCGGTGATCACCAAATCGGAGAAGATTTCGATGACAGCTCCGGTGGTGACCGGAGGTGGCGGCGGCGAAGGGAAGCCGGTGACGATGCAGTTTGTGCTACCTAGCAAGTACAAGAAGGCAGAGGAAGCTCCTAAACCGGCGGATGAAAGTGTTGTGATAAAGGAAGAAGGGGAGAGAAAACTAGCCGTCGTGAGATTTAGCGGAATTGCGACGGAGGGAGTGGTAGCGGAGAAGGTGGAGAAGCTAAAGAAAAGCTTGGAGAAAGATGGACACAAGGTGATTGGGGATTATGTATTGGCAAGATATAACCCACCTTGGACATTGCCTTCTTTGAGAACCAATGAAGTTATGATACCAGTAGAGTAGAGTGAATCGATTTGATTTCTAGTGTTTTTAGACATTCTGTGTTTGACATTTTGATGTATAACTGTCATTTATAGGCTCTGTTTCTTTCTTTTGAATAATACTCTCATTTGTAGAGATCAACTGGATTGCTTCAAACTTGTTTTTTAGAACATATAAATCAGTTAATGTGCTTACAAACAGAGGATTATTTTGAGGCCACTGAATATCCTGGATGATTCTTAGAAATGTACTCAGAAACTGGGTCGATAACGAAAATGAAAGCCAAATTAAGAGCAAAAGCTCGAGTCAAACATATTACAAGTAAAATTCGAATATGTGATGCTTCAAGATACAAAAATATACAGGGTTTTCTTTCACGTTATATACTTAATCAACCAGAGAAGAGCTTGACGATGATGGTGATGATATTGAGAAGAATGAGTGGAAGTCTCAAGAATTGACATGCATGGATGAGCCCAATTACCTGGCCTTTGAGCGTGCTTCTTCTTTCTCTCGACATCTCTGCTAATGTCCATCCTCTCCGAGCAAGAAAACGATCTTCGTTCAGAATTGCAAAGGCATTTGTAAACAGCAGAATCCCTTGAAAGAAGGTCCAGAACCACATATCTGCTTCATGAGCGGAACGAGAAAGCTTGTTTAAATCATGAACCGATCAACTTTACAACAGAAAAAGTAAAGGGGGTTTCCAATATCTTGAAGGAAAACTAATGATTTGGGAATATAAATCACGAATTTTGAGACCCAGAAAAAGAAATTCACGAAAGAGAAATCAAAACTTAACATAACCAAATAGAGATTCTCATTTTCTCACCTTTCTTTTTATGAATTTTGAGAGCGAGCAATACAGAGAGTTTCAGCTTTGGAGAACAGAGGTGAAAGATTAGTCAAACAAACAAACAAACAACCTGTTGATTTTAGTGGAAGAAAGGAATTGTAGGGGGCGATCAGATCGAGCGGTTGACAGAGATTTTTGATGATGAAGTAGAGTTATAGCCGTCGGATGACCTTCAAGCTTTGATGACTCCGACTCTATGTAGAGAGAAAAAGACAAACCAGCTCGACAGACAGTAAATTTCTTTTAGAGGTTTTGGGTTTCAAGATAAGTTTGTTGGCAAATTTGGATAAACCCTAACAAATTGAAGCAGCCATGGCTTCATTTCATCTCCTTCCTTCGACACTTCCTCTCCCCCATGTACAATTTTTCTGTTTTCTTCCTTTCTACTCATCGAATTACAGAGCTAAACCTGTAGATTTATCTCTGATTTTCAACTTACGTCATTTACAGAGCTCGGCTAAAACGCTGAAGCTAAACCCACCAAGAGCTTCCGCCAATGGCGAAGGCAATGGGGTTGTTGAAACCCCCAGCCCCACTCGCCGAGGGAGGAAAAAGGGAACTGCGTCTCCATCTTCTTCTACTTCTGCTCAAAAGAAGACAAAGCGTTCTAAGAAACCCCAAATCACAGATAGAATCACAGTAGCGAACCCGTTTGATCATATTTCCGAAGACGAGTCAATCGATTCAATAGTAGATAATTACGACGATGGAATGGACATACCATACGAAGATCCTCCATTGATCTGTTGCTTCGGCGCTGCACAGAAAGAATTTGTTCCTTCAATTCGTGTACACGATAACCAAATGCATCATGATAAGTACTCGGAATGGAAAATGCTCCAATGGGATCCGCCGGAGTTTGCTAGGGCACCCGGGGGATCGCCTTCTAATGTCGCTATAGCTCACGTTAGGCTCGGTGGACGAGCTGCGTTCATGGGTAAAGTAGGGAAGGACGATTTTGGGGGCGAACTCGTGTTGATGATGAACAAAGAGAAGGTACAGACTCGAGCTGTGAAGTTCGATTTGAATTCTAAAACTGCCTGTACTTACATGAAGATAAAGTTTGAAGATGGAAAGTTGAAGACTGAAACGGTGAAGGAACCGGCCGAGGATTCTCTACTTAGCTCTGAACTCAACCTTGCGGTGCTGAAAGAGGTAAATTAGCCAATGTTCATTCAAACTTGTTGTTTCATTGTTCGAGTCTAGAGATTTGTTAACAAGAGAAATTGTTTATGTTTCATCGCAGGCAAGGATCTTCCATTTCAATTCAGAAAGTTTGTTGTCCACTGCAATTGAACCAACGCTCTTCAAGGCAATCCAGTTGTCCAAGAAGTTTGGTGGACTTATCTTCTTTGATTTAAATTTGCCATTGCCGTTGTGGAAATCACGGGACGAAACTCGAGAATACATTAAGAAAGCCTGGAAAGAAGCTGACATTATTGAGGTTTCAAGGCAAGAACTGGAGTTTCTCCTGGATGAAGAATACTATGAAAAGAAAAGAAACTACAGGCCTCAATACTATGCTCAAACTATTGAACAAACCAAGAATCGACGAGACCATTATCATTACACGCCGGAGGAGTTATCACCCTTGTGGCATGATCGCCTCAAGTTATTGTTCGTGACAGATGGAACATTGCGGATTCATTACTATTCCCCTTCATTTCATGGTGTGGCAATCGGTACAGAAGATGTACTCATCACACCCTTCACCTGTGATAGAACGGGTTCTGGTGATGCTGTTGTGGCTGGGATCATGAGAAAGCTAACTACTTTCCCTGAGATGCTTGAAAACCAAGATGTTTTGGAAAGGCAGCTTCGATTCGCAATCGCAGCTGGGATTATTTCTCAGTGGACAATTGGTGCAGTGAGAGGATTTCCTACCGAAAGTGCAACACAGAATCTGAAAGAGCAGGTTTATGTACCATCAATGTGGTAGGATGTAAATGTCTCTCTTGTAGCATATTAGTTTCAAAAGAAGTACGTTTATTGGTTTTGCATTTATATAATTTGAGTAATAGAACAATCCATTGAATGTATAGTAATTCTTTCCTCTCTGGTTATCTACCTCTATTCTTAGTAAAAAGTTAGCAGTTCGGATGATATTGGAAAGATTGCTGGACTTTAACCAGGCATTAGAGTTGGAAGTGTATAAACCGAATACGAGAGAGAGAGAGAATCATGGAAGAAATGGCAATTTACCTTTCCCTTTCCAAATGTTTACATTATGAATCAAGGGGGGATAATAGCAAAGAATAACGAATGGAATGAATAATTTTTCTCCACTATTGACAGGGAAGCTGTCGGTGTAAAAACTAACCTGATTTACTATTAAAAAGAAAAACTACATCTGAACCGATTCTAATTCACCTACCACAATCCTATTATCCATTCATTTACCTAAAAAAATGTGAAGATTTGAACTTCTGCTTTTGAAGCCAAAGGAAGCTAGCAAAACCTCGGTATTACTCTCCACCTGGGTTATGTATTGAACTCATGGCTTGGAAAATGCCAGTCAAATTTGGGGAACGCATGGCACGTGGTGTGCGCCCTGGAGCAATGGGCACATATCATCAATTTAGCAGAAGAAGCAATGAGTTTGCAGTAAAATCATAATTCTATCTCTGCAGTGAAGCCTGAAGATCTTGTTTATCGTCGGTTTTTAGTCTTAATGTTCGATTTTGGGCCTTGTTGCAAAGACAGCCAGGATACGGGTTAGCGTAAAAATTCTCTTCTAGCCTTGGAGTCTCTCCAGCTTGTCTGAAATATGGAGCACCCAGTCTGTCTTTATGTAACTCCTTCACTTCTTTGGAGAATTCTTCCCAAGAGATGGCTTCCTCCTCAAACTGATCGATCAACCTCACTAGATTTAGCCTGAAAAACGAAAAAGAGTTGATAATTGGACTCCGTCGTCAAACCAACAGAAATGATAATAGTGCCTTTTGAAAGGCTCTGTGCTTGAGAACTACGAACGAACCTGTCGGGATTTATTGTCTTCCTGAATCCTTCAAACCTCCTGTGGCCCTGAACTGCTTTAGCCATGTTTCCATCATAGGTATAAACAAAAACATCACTCTCTACTGCCACTATATAATCCAAGGCGGCCATGCGATTCTGATATGGCTTAAATGGGTCCAGTTCCTCCACAGTTGCAAGAGTTGAATGAGAAAAAACATTGGGGTATTCAGATCGAAAAGCCTCCATGCTATCGCTGCCATAAATCTCCCCCGCAACAATGTAGATTTTTGTCGTGGAAGGGTAACCCAAGGCTTTCAGTAACATGGCTGCTTCCATAGGGGTCATTGGGCAGCCCCCTAGAAGTCGCTTTTCTTTTGCATCTATCTCTTTCTCCTTCCAATGCTTGACATTGTATCTCATAGCTTTGAGCTCCTCATTTTCCTCTGCCGTCAGGTTGTAGCTGCAGCCTGTGAATGCAAGCATATCTTTCTCATACCTGAAATCAACATTTGCATAGTTTGGTGTTAGTCTATGCATATCAAATGACACGGTAATGCAAGTACTTGAACATGTGAGAGTACCTCAGATGAAGAGCAATATATGGTTCGTCATCCTTTCTTAATCTATCAACCAAGACCTTCCCAAGATTCTCAATCTCCTTAGTGAACCGTAGAGCATCATAATTGGCACGACATCGAAGCTTCTGAATGTAAGATGGCAAACCATTGTTGGCGATACGAGAATCAGTGTGGGTGAGCATTAACACTTTGTGTCTCTTTAACAAATGTAGCATCTCTCCTCGGTAATAACTAGCCTGCATTTAAACAGATTGTGAGAAATAACATCCAAATAGTTTGCACAAATCATCAAAGTGTTATTATTGACATTTAGACTATAATTGATGTATTCTTAAACCTTGGACCAGGAAACTGGAGCCTTGACAAAGGGTTTCACCGCTTCCCACCGTTGAGGCAGGGTCTCAATAATTTCAATATCATCTGTTAGAACATTGATGAAGTGCTTCCAGTCAAAAATATCTTTAAAATCACTGCAAAAACCAAAGTTTACACGTTGTATGCAAAATCATCAGCTACCAAAGACTTGGGAGTAAGAATGAAATGAAAAACAAAAAGTACCTTGGGTCTGTCCAAAATGACTCATGATCAAGGGAAGGAAGAACAAGGGTTGCATTCATAATCCTAGCAACAGCAACCATATCACATATCTGGAAGCAAGTTGAGGCATACTCAGTCAGAAAGAGAATACATGGCTATGATTTAGCTGACAACTTTCGAAAAGCCAGTAAAAACATCTCACCCCGGTTCTCATCTGATTCAATCCCCCATTGGCATGAACAAGAAGATATCCGTTTGTTTTACCTCGAGGTCCTACCAGTGTCAAGTTTAGTAATTAGAGATTAACTCAAATGGGTTCAAAAATCCTTGCTTTACAAAATAAAGAAACGGTTAAACATACTTATTCGATTCCTGGGTCGAGTAATGCATTGATGGAAATTGTCGCTTTTTGGTTTCATCCAAATTTCAGGCGTCTGCTAAAAACATAATATCAAACAACCTCAACATAATCAGTAATGAATCTCATGAATTGCCAACTATAACTTAAACATATAATTTAGAATTTCATTAATTACATTTAATGAATTTGAGTTGTTCAAAGTACAAGAAAACGAAATTGGATGCATTTATTGCCAACCCCATTACTATTTATTGGAGTCAAAAACTTTACCGGAAAATTAAAAGAACCCCAACGATATCACCAACATACAATTCCAGAAACAGTTCCGGAATGAATGAGATGCAAAATAAAATAGAAAAACAAGAGGAATTTTCATTCCAGAAAAGGAAAAAAGAAAAAGTAGAAAAAAAATATTAATAAAAGTTCAATTCCTCGACAAGGTCCACACATCACGCCATCTTCCCCTTTGACTAAGATTAGATATCATTTAATTCTATCAGGCGATGGAATATTTTCCGGTGGATGAATGAGGAAAAAAGTTTTTAAATAAAATAAAATTACTCACAGAGATTTTTTCGAGACGGCGTTTGGGGACGACGGCTTCGTCCTCGGCGACGGCTCTTTGCGCCAAAGCCCAATCTTCTTTGAAAGTCTGTATGATCAATTGTCCTTTATCGATCATCTTACCATTAATTTCCACATGTGTATTAAGGAAGGAGAATTTGAAGAAGACGGTTAAAACAGCCATGAACATCAAAATCCCAAAAATCTTACGGCCAAAGTTCCTTCCGGATCCTAAAGACTGTAGAATCATGACCGTCAATAAAAACCCTTCTTCCATCTTGAGAAGCCAAGGCTCAGGGACCCAACACAAAGCCCGATTACGAAACAAAAAATGCCTAACCACAGGATGATGGTGGTGATGGAGATGGTGATTGTGAAGGTGAAGGTGGGACCCAACAATAGAGCCGTTGGAATTGTCTTCTTCATCATACAAATCTGAAGAGTTGGAAAGTCTGGTATCAGGGTCTATAAAGTCTGCTACGCGTCGTCTTGTTTTGTTTGCCGGACCACCGTGTCGTGGACTTCCATTGCAGGAATTATTAGGACCGCCGGATGCCATCGCTGGTGCGATTTGAAACAAATTGTTAATGGGTATGGATTGTTTTTTTTCGTTGGATCGAAAGAAGAGAAATCGTGAAAGAAAGAGATTTCAAAATCGTAATTGGTATGAATATGATTTGGAAAAAGAAGAGGCCGCCCGAATTGTATGGCCGGCAAGGGCGTGAATATAATTTCGGGTGTTTATATATAGCTCTCGGAATATATCCGACGATGCCAAATCCTCTCCCTCTCTCTCTCAAACCAAATGATTACATTTGGATTTATAGGCCACATTCTAATTCCTAATTAAAAAGTTTCCTTTTCTATATTCTATTTTTTTTACCCAATTCTATTTTTTTTTCTTTCTTTTTACAACTAAATTTATAATTTTATATCACCAACAAAAATACCAAAGTTTTTTTAACTCTTTCATTTTTATCCACCAATGTGTATTATGATGTTATGTAACATATAAGACATAGTTTACCTTCATTAAACCTAACAAATTAGTGCAAATATTACCATTTAAAATGAATTAAATTGTCCTATATCAATTTCTATCTACTATTAGTAACTATTATCAAGTACGTTATCTTACGCTTATACACTAATTATCATGCAAAGCTTCATCTTTTGCCTAATAGAATTTAAATTTTTTTTATTAGAATAAGATCAAAGTTTAAAGTATTTATTGGAAAAATTATTTAAAGTTAGATGAAGAAACCAAATTTATTAAAATTGAAGGTTGATATTGCAAGTACCGTGCTAGTTCAGTTAAGTTTTTTCTATGATTAATTTTAATTACGTATAATTGGTTTATGTGTTAATGGTTTTATATTTTAAATTCTTTTTTATTTTCGAGTTATCTAATTTATCCATCCATTGAATTAAATAATGAAGGGATTATGACATCAAATAATATTTGTTATGGTTTATTGCTATTTAATTGCACAGTCAGATTGAATTTTAGTATTTTGATTATTGACAATTTTTTAAAAAACAAAAGATAAGTTTAATGTTATCTTTTATTTAAAAGAAAATCAGTTTGAAATTTTGAATGAAAAAGATATATAATTAATTTTGTAGATATTATCTTCAGGATTGTATAAAGGGTTGAATACTTGATTTGATGATGTAATTAGATTAAGATATACTTCAATAAAATATACAATTTTAGCTAGTTAAGGCTTCGATTGTAATTTGTACTTTTCATAAGGTAAACTTTAAAACTATTATTTTTTCAAAACTTTATTAAAAAGAAAATGGAGTTTCCAAAAGTAACTTTTGTTTTCTTGTTGGCCTATTACTTAATTCAATATCACTAAATTAATTTTAAAAAAATAATTAAGCTACAGATATAGCATGTCTTTTAAAATATTGAGAGTAGTTACTTTTAATTTTGATTAACCATACTATATAGAATGAAAAGAAAAAAAAAATCGAATGCATTTACTTCGTGAATATAAATTAGATTAAATCGGATTTTCTATATATTAAAACAGTATTATCTCAAACACATAGGAATTTATATTAAAGTAAAATTAATTTTAGTAAGGGAATATGTTCCTAAATAGAGCATCTTCAAACTCACTCCACCTTTGAGAATCAGCTAAAATAGGAAAAGACATTTCAATTCAATATTGTATGATAGTTTATGGTTACAAATTCTGAAATTAAAAAAGAAAAAGCCAAAAATAATAAAAACGAAGTTAGTATTTTTAAAATTATAAAAATAGAAAAATGGAATCATTATCGAAAGCATTGTTAACAAAAAGACTTAAACAGCTAAAACAAGAGTAATAATGAATTAGAAAGAATAAAATTAAAAGAAAATGACGGAAATTGCAAAGGGAGTTTTCATACTTTTATGTTTCCAAAGATTAACTCTCACTTCCCTCTAAAACGACACCACTTTGATAATGAATATAAATTAAGAAATTCACTCCACCCATACTTTTGGATTACCGTTTGGAATTGGATGAATATTCACTCAAGGGGTGATTTAGGAAATTCACTTTTTTTAAAAAAAAATTACTTTATGAATTTAAATGTGATATAAAGTGGGCAGATATTAATTATGGAATGGAACGTTCCTTTTTAATTCGGGCGTTGCCAGTTCCACACAAAAGCCAGTGGGCGGCCACGAGATCGCAACACGTGGCATGATTATTGCGATGGATCAAATGGTGATTGAGTAAGTGTAGGAGGGGATGTAGAGAAGGAAAGAGGATAGTGCGGTGGAAATAGAAGTGGCAAATGGGAATGGGGGTTTGTTTGTTTAAGGCCAAACGACAGTTCAACACGGAGAGTTTCGTCGTATGAAGAATAATATTGTAGGGCTGCACGATCTCTGTGTATTCGTGCTTTGATTTGATTGGTCTGTCGTGGGACTAATTATTATGTCCGGCAAATTATAATTAATTAATGGAATTTGAATCCTATAAACCAAACTTCAACTTTACATCTTATTATAGTCTCAATCACAGGGCATGTGCCCATTCATAACCCTTCTACATCACTTAGACTTATTAGTCTTCTAATATTGTATTTTTTTAAAGATTAATACTCACATATGTTCCCGTAATCAATACGTATTAAGTCGAGTTATAAAGAGATCATAATAGTATAAGACAATATGAGAAGATATAAAATAAGATTTGATTAGCATTCGTTTATTTTTAATAGCTTAATTAGAAAATGTTACTATAAAAGTTTATTTTGATTTTTTTATTTTTTTTATTTTGAATAACTTGATTAAACAATGTTACCAATAAGAGATTATATTGCAAAATTTTAAACTATACGAACTAAATTACAAGGCAAAAAAAAATGTTAACATTAACTAAGATCATAAAAACATATACCGAATTGCTTAGGTTGATTTTTTCTCTAACAAACTTCACTTTGAAGTTTCTATACTTTATTATTTGAGTAAAACTTGTTATTAGGTGGACACATGAATTAAATTAACGATATCTACTCTTGTTTACTATTAACTAGTCGAGTCTATGTTGATTAATATGGTTTGAATTTTTTAATTTTCAAGGAATTATTACATATAGTAAAAAAATAAATGAAATTTGCAAACAATTTAAACAATTTGTTGTTTTTTTTAAATTCACCTAATGTGTACTTTGTTTAACTAGTCAAATCATACAAGGTTTTCTTCCACTCTAGATGTAAAAGAAATGCATAGTCAAATCCTGCATAACAGGTCTTAGTTGGAAAATGATGACAAAAGTGTTTAGTGAAAAAGTCGGTGAAATTTGACATAGAAAAGGTGATTTAAAGAAGATGTGGGAAAGAATTATTCATTATTCACATACACACATATATATAAATTTTATTATTATTATTTTTTATATTAAATGTCTTAATTTCTACTTAGTTGGAAAACAAGGATGTTGTTTTCATAGTTGGTATTAAATTTATTTGTGTAATGCGATATATGACTACTCATAACTTAATTAGTTTAGTTGGGAGGATGTATAGGGTGGACAGTTAATAATACATATCTGCTACCTATTGATCTTGGTGCTTATAGTTTTGTAACCCAATGGACATGGTTTAATTATGATTTATAAGAGTTCCTTTGTTCAAACAAAAAAAAGAATGTTAATATAATCATAGTTATTGCAAAATTTTATCTGACATGAAAAAATTTTATATTTGTAAATATTTTTAACCATTTATAAAGTAATTTTTAAATTTAACTATAATAACTATTGTCAAGATAGTTTTAAGAGTATGACACCACTATTATTTTTTTAAAATAATTTGAAAAATATGTACATGTAATAAAATGAGTAAAGAAAATACATTGTACTAAACTTAAATGAGAAATCAAACGTCACAAAAGAATTAATACTTAAATGCTTCTATAGTTTCTATGACATAGTATACAAATATTGTACAAATAAATAATGTCACACGCTTGTTTTTTTTTTTTTAAATGTCACAATTGCATTTAGTTTATGAATAATATTTTCATATTTTATATAACGGAAAATAGTGTGACAAAGTTATTGTAAATATTCTAGTTAAGATAATGGACTCATACCTAAATCAATATTTTATCTTATTTATTTAATAAATTCTAGATGTTTTTTTGGAAAAAATAATCAAACCAATTGACATAGTATTTGTATTATCAACCTCACAATAAAAAATTTGATTAATCGTTTCACACATTAATCTGATTTTTTTTTAAAAAAAAGAATACTAAAAGAAGTCTTTTATTTTTTTAAGGAGACCTAAGGAATTGTTAAAAATGTTATGGTCAATGGGGGCACTTTAAATTGAGGCCTAGCAATGGTCACGCGACCATGACTTTGTCAACATTGTGATACTTAACCTAACCACAAAATGGTAATTGCACAAACAAAATTGACTAATTTATTTATTTTCTTCTTTTTTTAGGTTACAAGCATACAATTATCTTTCTCAACTTTGTTTTTCATTTTTATTGAAAATAATCTTTCTTCTTTGTTTTAAATATTTTGTCAATTACTATCGAGTTAAGCTTACGTTTAATTAATCTTTTACTTCAATTAATTAGATTTAGGCAAGATACCTTAAATACACACGTATATACTTATGTATAATTTGAACTATTAAACTTGTCGAACACTATCATTTTTGTAGTTAACTCTACGTATATATGTAATTTGAAAGATAGGACGAATCAATTGGTTTGTTAAGTCCTATGACATGAGGGTTGTTTGGTATGCCTCTAAGAGGCAAGGTTGAGACTATCTTACCTCAGTCTTTGAGCTATACATGCACTAGAAGCTCCTATCTAGCACCTCTTGCAACCCAATCTAACATGGAGAATACTATTCTGCTGAAAAGACGAAAGAGATCATTAGTTCAACCTCACTAGCTAGCTTGATAAATTTCATCATATTCTCTAAAAAATTTGCTTTGTTTCCTATACTAAAGAAATATAAACTGATAATATGTAAATGGTAGATGAGTGTTTGGCCAAATTTTATCATCAACAATGATCATAATAAATTACAAGTTGTTTAAGTTTTTTTCTTCCTTTTCTTTCTGGGTAATATGTTATTAGTGGAAACGTGAGAGAAAAATAAAGTAAAGATTTCTCTACTTGCAATTACTTTTATGGAGAATGGCAACAGAATTGAGTAGAATACAAGAAAAGTGTTAAGAGTATAAAGAGCATGCGTTATTGTATAAGCTTATTATATTCTTTTAATAAACATAAACATACGTACGTATATATAAAATTTAGAAACAATGTGGTTCATAATTCATTATATATTCCATTTCCCCAAAATGGTAAGTTGGTGCAGATTGCAGAAGGGACAACATGTGATGCTCATATTTCTAATTGTAGAATGAGCTTATTGAAGTTGTGTCAAGAAAACAAAATTAATACTTATAATTACAAACTTTTCTTATAATTAATTATCTCAACAAATTTCTAAATTCATAAGGCATTTCCACCACTTTAGATTAAAAG
Source organism: Cucumis hystrix (assembly GCA_025688845.1). Lineage (NCBI taxonomy): Eukaryota > Viridiplantae > Streptophyta > Magnoliopsida > Cucurbitales > Cucurbitaceae > Cucumis > Cucumis hystrix. The sequence continues at coordinate 26,991,694 of CM046886.1, forward strand.
TAATTCTCATTATGTATGGTATTAAATTAAAGATATCAGTCAATAAACAAATCAAATAACACATGGTGTGCACTAATTAAACAAGTCCAATTAATCTAAAACTAACGGTCAACCATATTTATTAATTCCAAAACTAGCCAAAAATTTATAAACACTAAAGAGATGACTTTAATGAAAAATAGAGAGAAAAATGAATTGAAATTCTTAAATTCTCATTTTCTTTGATTTTCTTTGTACGTGACATGAAAATTCTTAACACTTACTATTAAGGTGTACAATTTTATGATTTATATATATATTTCTTTTGACCACTCACTTGAAAACTATATTTTACTAGATATTACCTTTTTGTTTTTCTTAGCTTGTGTTAAGAAATATAATTTTTGTTGCTATCAATACACAAAGAAACTAGAACATTTGTATGAAAAAGGATTGGGGTGGCAATGACATAATTAAGAAAGATTGACTAAAGAAATTTGGTAAGCAAAAGGACGCTTCAATGCACTTTCCTCTACATATTATGGAATGGAAATTTAACTTAAAAATGAGTGCCCATCAAAGACCCTTTATTGGTCAGCGTTGTTGGTTACTCTTTCACAAACATATCATTCTATAATATTTGTTTCTATTCAATGAAGGGGACAATTAATGGAGCCCATTTCTTATACAAACCTCTAGTTGTCAAATATGTTGACCCATAAACAGAAGTTGGGATACGTTTGATAGTGATTATGATTTTGAAAGGCTCATTAGATATGTGATGCACTTTAATTTTGTGAAAAATAGATTAAATATCAGAAGTTATTTTATTTTATAAATGTCAGATTGTCAATCAAATAGTTTAGGGTTTGAGAAGTAGGGCAATGAATGACTAAATGAAGTTCAGTTTCCAATAATAAAAAAAATTGAAGAAATTTGATTAAAACAATAGAAATAAAAAGGATAAAAGAAGAAAATAAAAGATTTCCAATATTAGAATTGTTTAAAAATGGTTTGTTGTCAACAAACCGACCTTAGCTCAGTTGGTAGAGCGGAGGACTGTAGTTGGTTAAAAGCCGTCAGATAATCCTTAGGTCGCTGGTTCGAATCCGGCAGGTCGGATTCTTTTTCCATCCTTTTTTTTTTAAATTTTTCTCATTACTCGCCCTACAGGCCCAACAGGCCCAACAGGGTTCTTAAGACGACGCGTCGTATGCGGCGACAGAAAGTTGACGACGTGTCGTTCTATTCACTGATATATCGGAATCGGACAACCCTTCTTCTTCCATTTGGGAGAGAAGAAGCGAAAGGACGAAGGACGGACTGACGACTGTACGGAGGAAGCGAATCCGATAGTTTTCCTCTTCGTAGGTTAGCTATTTTCTGAATGTAATGTTGAATCTGGAAGATTTCCAATGTATGAATGCCACAATTAATTAGGGTTTTATGGCAAAACTTTACTTTCGTTTCAATCTCAAAATTCCTTCTCCCCAAAGTGGGATGTTTCTGCATTTCGTTTTCAATTTTCGGACTGCTTTGTTTATGAGCCTTCTCTGTTTTGTTCTTGTTTCCATATGTTTCTTGCGCTATTGACCGATTCTCATCACACTTTGTTTCTTACGATTGGGTTTCTGAAGAGGGAGGCAACTAGGTTGATTCTTGTTTAGGGAAGGAATTGGAGGGGGAATTTTCGAAGGGGATAAATATGCTTCAGATCCGGCTTAGCAAAGTTCCACTGGCTGAAAGTGGTGGTGGGGCAGCAAAGCCCTTGCCGGCGGAGACTGTGACGGTCGCATGCCCTGACCACCTCGTTCTTGCTGATCTTCCTGTAGCAAAGGGCATTGGTGCGGCTACTGCTGCTTCCATTGTGAAGTCTGTGGGTCGTAGGTCTCGCCGGCAGCTTGGAGAACGAGTTCATTTTTGTGTCAGATGCGATTTTCCTATTGCAATTTACGGTCGCCTGGTATTTTTCTCCCCAAACTTCTTGTTATTTTTGCTAGTTGCTTTGTTTACTTTTGATCCATGGAATCATTCATATATAAAACACTGTTTTTAGTTTGGTTTTTATTTTTCCAAATTGTTTTGCATCACTTTTGTCAAATATGTGGGTACTGGCTGCTGTCAATTTGTAGAAATATAATGGAAGAGCCTAAGAGCTATGTCAATTCGATGTGGTAATTTTATTCATATCTTGCAATGTCCTTGCCCTCTTGATTGGAGGCCTTTGACATGCTTCTTAAGAGCTAAATAGCGGTTTGCCTTTCTTGCAGAGTCCTTGTGAGCATGCTTTCTGTCTTGATTGTGCAAGGAGCGATTCTTTGTGCTACCTGTAAGTAAAGCTTTCAAGGTCATAACAAGACCATCAAAAGATTCTCTGGTGTCCAGAATGTCAAAAGTGATTGCTTATATTTAGTGCATTACTCTTATATAAAAAAAATATTTAGTACATTGCATTTTTTCCTCGGCTATTGCAAAAACTTTTACTCTTTAAATATCAGTCGTTTTCTTTGCTGATTACTTACTATACTACACAGTTTTCTAATGAAAGCAGGATTCAGCTTTTCCTTTTGTCTTTACTAAGATAATTTATGGAGCAAGAATTTAAAGCACCTAATTGTGCAGATCAGTCAATGATGTTTGTAATGGACATACACATGTCTGTTTGAATTGAAATTTGATCGACAAAGAATCATATATATAATAGACTCAAAGTCATCCTTGTGGCATTTCAATGTTAACAAAGATGCTGTGACTGACAGATCAGCAATAGTTACACTGTGATCCATCAAGTCTCGTTTTATTGTAATTTTTACAGATATTGATACTTGTGTACTTCATTGTAATGTTCTGAAGATGACATTACAAATTGATTTTTTGTGATACAGTTGTGATGATCGTATCCAGAAGATTCAAACTATAAAATTGATGGAGGGGATCTTCATTTGTGCAGCCCCACACTGTCTCAAGTCTTTTCTTAAGAGGTCTGAATTTGAATCTCATATACACGAGAACCATGCTGACCTTCTTAAGCCAAATGCAGACAAGGAAGATGGAAATGAAATTGAGGCTAATAGTGCGAAACAATCTACAGCTTCTGAATCCACTGTCCGAGGTCCACTGCGACCTCTCATATCTCCGAGTTCCAATTCCCAGCCTCAAGAACGTGATGAAAAGTTTCATCGTCAACAATCTAGAGACCAACCCAGATCTGGCATGCAGCAAAAGCAAACGCCAAGTTTTGGTCAGAACCAAAACAATACATCTGAGTCTCAACAAGACAGTGGTCATTCACAAGGCTTTGATCGACATGGCCCTCATGGCCGTTTCCCCCCTCAAAACTTCGATGCACAGGGTGCTCCACATCAGGACTCCAGTCAGTTTCCAGAGAAGCAGCAAGGAATTCTATCCGATACTCCATATTCTCAGTATCCTCCTTTACAACCAATTCCACCACCAAATTATGTGGTTCCGGCTAACTCCAATCCAATGTTGACTCCCCCTCTACCATTTGGTTACCCCCCTTTTCCAATTGAGGGAGCACAACAATATTACAATACACCCTATGAAGTATCACGGCAAGACACTGCAGCAGAGACCGGATCCGAGCAAGGGTCACTCCTAGGGTTTCCACCAGGTGCGGCAGGAGGAATGAATTTCTCAGCAACGTATCCACAGTCCTGGAATACTGCGCAAGCTGGCATGCCTTATGAGCATGCTGGTGGAGGTCAAGGAGATTATAGACGCAGCCCTGGACGTATGCCTGTGAATTCTTCTGCAGGTAATGCAATGGACATACGGGATGGTAAAGGTATATTGGCACCACAGCCTCTAATACAATTGCCTCCACCTCCACCGCCCCCACCATACATGTCACATAACAAGCGTGGTAAGTTTTATTCAGGCGATATGGATCATGATGGGCAAAGCCTGGGATGGCAGAATGACAGCCATAGTCGAGATAGCTTTGGAAGTGGCCAAGATTGAATTTTTTTTTCCCCATGGCGTTCTTTATGTCCTTTGCCATATAGTTCCAATCATTGTTTTGATAAAAATTTGCATCAGCTTGATAATGTCTGTATTTGAACCTTGATGCTCGATGGTAAAAGTTCTGCCCTTGGAGGCCTTTTTGAGTAGAAACATTGTCATTTGAGAGGTTCGAGATCAATATTATATGCAATAGTGTACAGTAGATAAGAATTAAAGAGTATTATCATCATTGAAGGAGTTCTGGAAAGTTTTTGGTAAAAGTATTATATCGTTTATCAACTCTGACATTGCTTATTGAATAAGATTTATAGGAAATTGTTATAATCATTATTTGACATTAAAAAACTTGGAGATACAAATTGTATTTACCATCATTCACAATCACAAAGAAACAACCTAGAGCATATGATGGTAAAGAAACATCAATTATAGTTGCTGCTGTTAAGGCTGCATATGTATATAAATATATCAACTTGCCTGTAAACCCCCAATCACCCAAATGGGGAAAAAGATTCAAAATTCTTAATATGCCGTTTCTAAATACATTTCTCTAGCAGGAATTAGAGAAAATGAAAACAAAGTTACATTTCTCTCACACTTCTGTCAATCATGAGGTGCTAGCCATTAGCCAACGTGGGTTGAAAAGGACCCCATAAACACATCCAAAATGAAACAAGAAGAAAGAGCGAGAGAGAGAGGAAGCCATGAGCAAGAAAGATTGCTGATCAGCTCAGTTTTTCTTTCTCCAAAATCCATTGTTGGTATGTCAGAACTCGCATCTCATCCAATTTCACATAAAACTGATACAATTTTCTGTACATCAATATGGCATGTCTATCTACATAATCTTCATACTTCTCATACAATGCGGGGATTGTAAGCACGAGTAGAAGGCCTGTCATAGAGAGAAAAAATGTCTATGAATTCCATTGATCATCGTCCAATTGTGGACACTGAAAATTGAAAACTTACTGGTGTAAGCCAAAGTGATAATATCAGTCAAGCCACTGATAACTGAGATCAGCCACAGGCAAGCAGCTACTTTGAAGAACAACCTGGGGTCTTTTCCCATGGCTATATCTTGTGAAACAGACAGAAATGTATTCACATGGGAACGGATGAAAGATGCAGCTTCGTTTACCATATCTTCTGAGAGATACAACTCAGGAAGAGGCGGCGCTGGTCTGTTCAGGAAGAAAAGTAGCAGATTCAGAAGTAATCTTAATCCAAGTACTTAGAAGTTAAGCTACACTTGATTAGCATGCAACTAAGGAAGCCTGGAAAAACAGAAACTCAAGAACAATTTTCACTTCTGAACCCAGGAGACAGCAGGGAATCAAAAACTAAATACTATATTTTAAATTGGTAAGTTTTAGAATGCTTGAAAACTACCGAATGCATTTACACATCTCATAATATTACTAAGTGAATGAAACTCACGGATGTAAAAATCCCAAAATGTTCGTCAAATGTAAAAGAAAGCAAGGACAAATTAAGAGATTAAGTAGTTGAAAAACTAGAGAATTTGAACCAGGACCTAATCATTATTCAAGACCATTGACAAATCCAATAGGGAAATGCCTCTTATCTATTAAAGATCATGCATTCTCAAACTTATGTATCAGTTCACCGTTCTTCGTTGATATTCAAATTGAAGAGATAGTTTATAACAGGCAAGTCAAGAGGCAATCTCCGATTACTTACCTGTTGAGAATGGAAGCAGATTTGGCCCAGAGAAAAATAATGGTAACAAGAAGAAGTAGAACACTGGAGATTAAAGACAAAAGTGTGTAACCACATCTCTCAAACACCAACCAAGTCGCCAACGTTATTAACAATATCCCCACAGTTAGATTCTTCCGTCTCCAAAGAATTACATCTGCAACTGAACAGATTAAAAACTCAAAACTTAAATCCAATCAGTGATTTTATAGCAAAAGAAATGGATCCTAGAACTCTAGCAGCTGCAGTGAAAAGCAGAATCCACAGCAAGAATTTCATTTGGGATGAAGAAAAGAAGAAAATAGTTGATGGATTAAAAATTTCCCATCACTGCTACGAAATTCAACAGCAAGGTCAATAGAGAATCGAAATAGAGCAATCCAAAAGAAATTTAAAAGGATCCACCATCAAGGAAAAAAAAAACCCAGAAATAAGTAGATCTTAACATACCAATACCGCCGCCAACAATTTCATGAAGGGTTCGCTGCTTACAAAATAAACGATCGGAGGAACCCATCAAAAGAATTGAAATGAGAGGATCTTGATTTCAAAAATACCCTAAAGAAACAGACACAGAAACAGAGAGGTCTGACGCAGCCAGCCAACAGAAAAAGAAAAACAGAAGTTTGTGTGTTTAACTTTTATTTGTTGTCCACTCAGTGTTGAGAGGCAGACTATTTGGAATGGTAAGAAATGAAATGGGCCAGCTGACAGGTCAAAAGCGCCATGCCCCTCGTGCCTTTTTATTCCTCTCCTTCTTCATTTCCCCATTGGAATTGGTATTGACATTCATTTCCTTTTTCTTTTTTTACTGGTTACAAAGAGAGAGAGAGAGAGAGCAAGAGGATGTTCTCTGTATAATCCTCTGATCAAATGAATTATTTCACATGGGCATTTAAAGATTGATCCTTTTATTTTATTTGAGTACGCCCATAAGAATCACCTTCATATAATAGTTCCCAAGTAACAAATTCTGGATTTACGCAAAAATTCACGAGTCAAGTGGCATCCAATCAAGTTAATTAGACATCTTTATTTGTTGGATATTGTTGAGTAGAAAAGCTTGTTTTTTTATGCAACATATGGTTTGAATTGTGAATTTATTGTATATTAATTTGAGTGATAGACTCTAACCTAAACCTAATAAAAAACTATTTAAATTAGGTTGGTTGAAATGTGTATTTAAAAGCCAACCCAACCAACTCGAATACACTAATACACTAATAATAAATTCAGATAATTTGATACGAGTTGGGGCTACTCAACAAAGGAATATGAGATTAGATTTTGACGTGATAATGAGGGGTTGCTTTGAGAACTATAAAAATATTTTCGAAGACAAATGCAGCTCTGTAAAACGAACAGTTGTGACAATCCGGTGCCGAGCGACGGCTTATTTTTTATAAGTTTATACAGTATCAATCTGAAAATTGAAAAAGTTGAAAATAGTTACACTACACAGAACGATAGTAAAGCATGAAAATTCGACTTCTACTAGCTAACCTCAACTTCAATAAGGATCTGGGTTCCCATTCTCCTGAAAATTCTCTTATTCTTGTTTATGAGCCAATCCGGTTCTTGTCCGTCTTGAACCAAAAATCATATTCAAGGCAGAAAGCATTCTTCCTCACGCAGTTCCCTCATTCGTACGACTAATTTTCTTTCGAGGACTGGAAACGACGCATTCTGTATTATCTGCAGATCCACTGTCACAGAAGGCAGTGTCTGCATTGCCTACAGATTCATTTCCAGACTCGTTTTGATGAACAGCGACTTCCGTGCAGACTGCAGATTTATCCTTGGGGATGGCAGCTTTGGCGGTGGAAACTGTATGTAAATCTTGAGGGATATCAGTGGCATTGGGGGAAAGTGCACGTACATCCTGGGAGGTGGAAGCTTCAGGAGAAACATTAGGTGCATTTTGGGGGGAGGCAGCTTTGGCTGAAATTGCAGGTACATCTTGCAGAGTGGCAGCTTTTGGAGAGACTGCAGGAACATCTTTGAGGATGGAGGCGTTTGGGGAAACTGCGAGTACATCTTGGGTGTTGGCAGTTTCAAGGGAAACAGCAGGTACATTCTGAGGGGAGCCAGCTTGGGTGGAGGAAACTACAGGTTCATTTGGAGGGTTAGCAACTCCTGCTGCCATGACTGCTGAGGAATCCATAAGGCTGGCAGCTATTGCAGCCTTCAAATCTTCATCCTCCATGTCTATTAGCATTTCTGTTTCTCCAGATGAAAGAAACGTATCTTGCTGCTCTGTCCAGTTTGCTCTTTGAGGAGGAGGGGGGGCTTGGGTGGAGTTGCACGATTTGGTTATCCTCTCAGCATCCTCAGGAGAAAGCCACTGACCATAACCGTTGGATGCTTCAGAGGATGAGATGGGAAAATCCTTAGGGAAGTTACCCCTAACAATAAATATGCTCCAACCGAAGCCCTTTAGAGAGTCCAAGTAAGCTGAAAGGTAAAACTTAGAAAGATGCTGAGGGGCTGCATATAAACTATCAAAATTGTACCATTCCCCGTTCACTTTCCTAATACAAAACCAATGGTCTTGCAAGTGACATATAAATGCATTCTCCAGTTGAGGATCAATCTGCGCAGGCTCAGCAACTGGTGAGTTGAGAGGAATGACTTGGAGATCCCATACCTCCAAAGCCTTTTGTAAGACCTGCAAGCAAATATATTGTGGTTTAAAGAAATAAGATCATCCCACCAAGTTTAACGTTTTGCTTGCTTTATATACATACAGGAAAAAAAATGATCTATACGAAATGAACTGCGATCCCTCTAAATACTACACAGCTTTAGATCAAAACATTACCCAAGAAACAAAAAAGAAAAGCAAGAAAGGAGATATAGTGTGCAAATTCGAGTATCCAAAACAAGATATCGAGTTTCATCAGTCTAATATCCACAAAATTCATAAGCAACGTGCCTTGTCTGGGGTAATCAACAGGAAACAAAGGTTTTTAACATTAAGAACGAAAAAATAACAAGATTTGGGAGCCCCGTCCTCACTTGCCACGTTCAGTCTTCTTCGAGTACTCACTAAATCCTGGATTACTCCCTCAGTTCACCCCTCAATGGTGTTTTTCTCTTATTTCTCTTAGAAAGAATAGGGTTTTCTTAAATAGAAGAAATACCCAATACAAATTAGGAAAATACAAATAAGTGAAAAATAAATACACAAATATATCTTAAATACAATGAAAATATTGACAATAAATAAAATAATCAACACTCCCCCTCAAGCTGGTTTGAAGATATCATCCATAGTTAGCTTGTCAATTAAGTTATTGAAGTGCCACTTTGGAAGACCTTTAGTTAACACATCTACGATTTGTTCTACTGTCGGAAGATAAGGGATGCATATTATTCCTTGAACAATCTTCTCCTTTATCAAGTGTTTATCAACAGAAACCTTTCAAGTGATCTCCAACCATCCCATGTGCTAATTCAAATTAAATTCAAGAATTAAGGCCCATTTAGTAACTCGTGGGTCATTTGGATTTGAAAACTAACAAAGGTCATGCATTGGGATGTTATTCATCAACACAGCTACCCCAGGCAGATGACATTGGGACATAGGGGAGAATAGGGGCTATGGGTTTGTGCAAGTAGGGAACAAACATTGTCTTTAGAAATAGTCACATAGTGGCTTAAACCGGTTAGCCTATTCCTACTGTAAAAAGAATACATAACTAGGACATCAGAATCAAAATTCAATCACTTTCCGTAAGATATTATATATATTCACATAAACCACTGTTCCTGAATGCAATTGAAATATGCAATAAAAACCTAGAATTCGAGTAGTGAAGTGAGATGACAAATGGAATTCAAATTCCAGAGAGGAAGAAGCGTAATTAGTTAGAGTAAAGCGACGATAGTAGTTGAGTAGAAGGAAGAAGAAGAAGAAAGGAAACCTGGATGCTGAAATCACCGTCTAAGGAGACATTGTGAGACTCTTCGGAGAGAAAGTCACCGGTGGTGGAACCAGAAAGCATCATCTGGCGCTCTTTACGGTCGAGATCGGAAGCGAGAGCAGCCAAATCGAATTCGGAGAAAAAAGGACCTTGTAAGACGGTGTTGACGCAATGCACAGCGCAGAGCTTGGATTCCTGAACCTCGTGATACAACATGCCGCCATTGCAGGCACCGTCCATAATCGGAGGAATGAGAGGGGGGAGGAGGAAAAGGAAGAAATTATAAACCCTAGATTAGATTAGATTAGAATAGATTAGAAGGAAGAAGAAAAGAATGCGTGTAACTTTTGGTGAATGCTTATTATTATTATTATTATTCTCTCTCTCTCTCTCTCTATTTGAGTATTTGGAAAGGAAGAAAAGGAAGAAAGGGAAATGCGGTAATAAGGCAGAGAGAGGCATTGGATCTTTTTCCCTTTTGTCAGTTTCTACGACGGAATCGGAAGTTGAAATTCCACACGTGTTCCCAAACTGTTTCAAGCGTGTGCATCTCTTTTTTATATAATCATAAATACCAATCTTACATTTACTCAAATATTTAAATTCTATTTTGTTATATTTTATAAATATTCTTAGTTTATTTATCATTTGTAATTATTTTTCTTTTAGCATTTGATTTGTTATCTATTTGTAAAAATTGTATTTCAATTATGTAATTCAACTAATGCAAATAAATTGTTTTTGTTGAATTTTTAATGTAGTATATTAGATTAGATATCACCAAATAAAAATTAATATAAAACTAGTTCATAAACAAAGTAGTAGCAGTGCATATTCAATCTAGTCTTTAGTAGCTCAAAAGAAAAAGAAAAATTAGTCTTTAGTGATTAACTATAATTAGTCTTCGAGTTTATAAATATATTTTCTAAACACATTTTTAAACAAAAGTTAAATTGAAATTTAATTTATAAATTTGTTATCTAACAACAGATCAAGCTATCTTATAGTGGAATGCATTTTTTAAAGAGACCCGTTTCAATATAAATAAAAATAGTACTCTTATTCACCTAATCATTTTAAAAGTGTCCGCTGTCCAATTATTTATATGTAAAGTGCATTACTCTCTCCATTAATCCTCACGAAATACAACACTTTTTTAAACTAAATGCACCAGCTTTTACAAAAAGTGATTGCCCACAAGAGAGCTTCGGTTGTTGTGTGTTGTTGAGGTTCTCCTACCATGGTTGAAATGCTAGTTGTACCCTGTCAAGCATGCCTCAATTTCTTTTGTTATGTTTAGATAGCATTAGTAACAATGGCGTAACTTAACTGACATCTGTATGGATTGAAAAACAAGTGATTCGTGATCCAAATTTATCTACCTATATTTACTCGAAAAAACAAGGTGGGCATGAGATGGCCTTCAAATAAGATTCTCAAACAAGTAGATCGTAGTGATTTCTACCGCTGTAAAGCAACCTCACAGGTTTTTTGGGCTTTCCTCCCTTGAACTCAGCTCCATATTCTGCAATAGGAATAAAGCTAGAGCCCCGACAACCCATTCTGTGCTGCAAATCAAGAACAAAAACCAAAATCCAAGTAAACAGGAGCGAATTAAACATGTTTATCCGACAAATCTTTTGTTTGAAAACCCTGCATATTGGGTTCCTTTATTTTGCTATCCTCTCTCTGCCCACGTTTTTTAAAAACCAAGCCAAGATCTAAAAACTAAGTCCCTCTTTGCCTTTGGCAACCATATTGAGTCCCTTTATTGATGTGTGTGTTTTATTGTTTAGTGTTTTCAAAATTCAAGCCAATGAAAACTGAAAAAATAATAATTTTTAAAATTTTGGTTTTGTTTTTGAAATTTGGCGAAAGAAAGATTCATATGCGTGTTTACATAGAAAATATATAGAAAATATGAAAACGCGATCAAGGAATTGTGTGAAGCAAGCACAATTTTATAAAACCAAAAACCAAAAGGATTACCAAACATAGATAAAAATTTTAGTTCTTATTTTTAAAGTTTGACTAAAAATATTAGTTTTTGTTTTTAAAATAGGAAACTAAAAATGAAAGTGTAATCAAATGAGGCTAAGTAAAATTATCAAAGTTAAACTTAAAAAGGGTAACACCACCAAATCTTGTTCCTACACTGTTAATAACCCAGGAAACTATCAGAGGATATAATCAACCTCAGTTATCAAACCAACACTTTTATGGTCATTGATAAAAGTATACCTCATGCTCTGGTATGTAGACAATGATAGGTTGCTTGCAGAGCTTTGACAATACCTGATGGAGATTAATACAGATCATGATTCATTATCTCAACAAAGAGCACCTTCACACATAAAGCACACATGTACAAGAAATAAATATAATTCTGAGTATTCCTTGTGAAGACGCGCTAGTGGAAGAGAATAGAGAACTAACCAATAGCTCTGACTCTCCTCCCCAGAAATCAGGTGTCCGAATTCGTTGGCAATAGCTGAAATTTACTTTTGGAAGTTCTCATTATCAGACCGCAAGCAAAAACTACAAAAATCTAAAAGGACAATTTCACATAATGAAAAAGTAATGGGCACACAAACTAACCGTTCTAATGGCTCCTCTACAGTAATTGCTATGAGGGCTGCTTCATACTGCCGTCTTTCTTTGCCATTGTCACAAATGACTTCTTTCACAGCCATGCGTAAGTCATCTGCATGCTTAATCTACCAGCATCAATCATTTATTAAATAACATAGCACAAACCGATTGCTACAAGTTTAGGTAGTATATCATTTTCCTCTTGACAGTTTTTTTTGGCCAAGCTATTTAATCAAAAACTTCATCACTTCATAAGCCACAAAAGTAAAAAGTGGTCAGAATCTTGAACATGATCCACACAAATATGAACAAAAAAAGGCCCTTGCTTGTAAAGTAAGCAGTGCTACAAACACAACTCCCTTGAATAACTCAAGAGTGATATAAGGATATTCATAGAACAATCCTAAAAGAGAATTTGAACTTAATCAAATTAAACACTTGAAAACTATTAGAAAGAAGAGAGAAGCCCATGGTCCAACACATCTTTTGTTGTGTAACAGATAAAGTAAGCATTTTTTGTGCTACAAGGATAATTCACTTGTCAAGGTAACCGAGTGTCAAAGTGCTTATGTCAAAATGAAACACTATATAAAGAAAAAAAAAACTCTTTTATTTCTAGATTTTGAAGTTGTTTTTTTTTCTTTCAAGATTCTAGCTCTGATGCTGAGGTATACGTAGCATACAACCGAAGCACCTTCCAAAGACATTTGGTTGTTATAGTAAACAAAATATTTGGACAATCCTCCTGCTTCTTCTATCAACTTGAACATTATGTTCCGCACTCAATTATCCAAAATAATATATGTTTAGACTAGCAATGTACCTACTAGAGATGATATATCAGAGCTAACCTGCATCATTTTTCTCCTCAAATGGACGAAGAGGAATCCCCCTGTTGAAAGCCATTCCTTTAGCCTGATTTTATCAAGAGGAAGTTAGTTTAATAGGCAAGAAAATTAGCTTCCACTCCCTCTGCTGCATCCAGTCAACGAGAACACAAATACTAGACAGTAATTAAGAATGAAATGACTGCCTTTAATCTTCTGTTTCTAAGGAATACCCTTGTTTCTAACAATTTATTTGTCTTCCACTTCATACAAGTTGAGTAAAATTTCAGAAGCAAAAATATGTGATCATAATAATAAGAAATATATGGCAAAATAAATTAACTATTAACAAAGAAATCTGATTTCCAGAAACATATAACTGAAGATGAAATGGCTATCAAAATCATAAATACACAATTAGATAATTTGAAACATTAATTAGAACAAACAGAGTAAATCACAAAATAAGTTCAGTTCAGGAGTGAACAACAGAATAAATAGGGAAATGAAGGTTACAAGCGCACGGAAAAGGCAGCGTCCATCTCCAGTAACCTTTTGGACTTTGTATTGCTCAGCTTTCCTCAATGCAGGCGATTCAATCCCCCTAAGAATATCAATTTATGAAGTTGGAAAAACAATGGCGCTCAAAAGCTCTACCACAAATTTAAAGAGAAGGAATGAACTTACAGCACGGGTCCAATTTTAGCAAAGAGTGGATAACCGCGATTCATAGACAAAGGGAAAGAAGAAGCAACTGAGTTCGAAGGTGAAATTGAACGTACAGGAGAAGATGAGAGCTCAAACCGAGCAATTCCTAGTTGCAATTGCTCGAGAATTGACACTACAAAGATGAACAACACAGACAACGAACTTAATAAAGAAGAAAATCAGATAAAGGAAGAAATAAAAACCATAAGAATAAAGAAAGAAGAAACTGGTTGAGGTTTCTCACCATTTTGAGACTTCTCCGCCATAATATCCATCGGAGAAGAACGAAGAGAGAGTCGCTACTTGCTTGCCTACTATATTGGAACACGCGCTCTCCACATGAGCTATCCCCGCGTTTGATATATTATGTAATTTAATTCTTTCTCATAATTAATAATATGTTTCATCAAATTAAAAAAAAAAACTTTATACTATTAAGAGATTAAAACTTTCTAAATTTTTATAAGAAATATAAGAAATATTCCCTTTTAAAATAAGGCAAAGGAATTTATTTTATTTTAATTTGAAATTTGATAAGACATTAATACAAGAAGGGAATTACAGCCTTCCTATTAATGGGATAAACCTCTCCAAACTTGTTCAAGTACCACGTGTGGTTTGCACGTGCCCTAGGCACTAAATTTGCACACGTATAAAGGAAAAACCCTAGCCCAGCCCATGACCCGCACATCACCGCCCAGCCCAGCCACTCCATAATCTCCCCCAAATAATTAGGACAACTCACCAACTCAAACCACCCTCCCGTCGGCACCTTATAACCGCCGCCCCTCCTCTTCAGTGAGACCAGAACACCATCCGACCAAATATTCACCGCCATCCCCATCACAAAAACCACTCCTCCACCGAAAAACCGCCACCAAAACCACCCATCTCCCTCGTACTTTACGTAGTGAGACACAGATCTGGTCTGCACGTAAGAGTTAAGCAAGTTGAATCCGAATGCCATGATGGCCACAAGCACCGGAAAACCGGCGGGGGCGTTCCGTCGAGTACCACTCCAGAGAAGACGAATAGGGTAGAAGCAGGTGCGATTGAGGTAGTGGAGGAGGAAGGGGGAGATGAGAAGGAGAGCCTTGGAATGGGAGGAGTGATCGCCGGAAGGAAAGAGGAGGAGGGTCAGCCATAAGGTGGGACTTTCCATGAGGAACCAGGCCAATGGAGCCGACATAGTCGGGCCCCACCCGGGTCGGATGTGTTTCCCGTACGGCGCCTGGAGAAACCTCAGGGAGACGACGGTCGGTGGTCCAATGAGGTACAGGGCGAGAAGACTGTTGTGGAACAGAGCCTGATCCCAACCCATCATAGCAGGCGATGGATTGGAGGATTCCGGTTGTAGGTCTGAATCAAGTTGAGAAATCTGTGGCTGAACTATTTTCAAATTTGTACCATGTCTCATTAAAATCCAGATCTACATACCTAAAAGGAAGAAGGTGACACAGTAAACGAAGCCTATCGAATCTCATGGTCAAGTTACCTTCTCCACTGTTATAGACTTGGGACACTTTTTGGTGACTTTGTAGAGTAATTTCATTTAATAAAGTTTTGTAAAAGTAGAGAAAATCAATCATCATTATTCAATATTGAAGATTTTATGTCTTTTCAGATCAAATAAATAATTTTAATTTCTAATAAAAAAGTTTTTAAATTCATCACATATCGAGAAGTATATGGGAGAAAATGTGTTAAAAGATGTGGAATATATAAAATGATCAAATAAGGAAAACAAAACAAATCAGAGTGAAAAGGAATAGGATCAAGTAGTTTGAGAGTAAGTATTACACAATCTCCAATATCATTTTTTTTATTCGACACCTAGAAACAGTGAAATGGTTTCTAAAAATAGAAAAAAAATTAAGAGTTGAGTCCTCATTACTAAATATTGAATTTCATAAATACAATTATTGTGGGAGACGTTCAAAGAATTTTTTTTTTCAAAAAGGCTCCGTATGTAAAAACTTATTTGATCTTATAACTAGTTAGAATCTTGTTTTTTTCCTAGTAAATCATGAATTTGTCTCGAACAGTTTAAAAGCTCACAGCAGCTTGCCAAACAAAAGAATAGGAGCATTACTACCATTCATACAAAAAAGCGTAGCCCTCGGGCAATTTGGCGATGAAAAATACGATGCAGGCTATTCTTCAAGTAACATAGTTTTGGCTATTCTTCAAGAAATATCGGAAGTAAAACAGATTCCTTAAATGCATACAGGCTTCTAAACATCTAACTTTTGTATCTATCACATGCTCACATGCTGATGTTCCCTTTTCTCTTACTTTTCCCTCTCACCTTTAGTTCCCCATTGTTCACAGTATTTTCTTGTGCTCCTGTTTGAATTACTAAATCACTTGCCTTTGTTCTAATATATAAACTGCCAAGAGATTCACGTAAGATTCTGGTTGTGAACAAGGATGCCTATTTAAGATGATATGTGATAAGAGCCCTGATCATATCCTATGCAGTCAACTTTTCTATATGTATTTAAAAGTTGCTGCCAAATGATGCTACTTGACATGGATTGATTAGGGTTGGAGAAGACATATCTCAGGATAGTCAGATTCCAATCATAAAGCATAACTTTGTTGATGCACTTCATTGTACAAAATAAACATAAATATGGGTTTACAGAATACAATTAGATGCACTATTGCAGTTCGTAAGCCAAGTTTCAGAATCAAATTTGGGAGAATCAATGAGCCTTAGAATGAGTTTTGCTGGTTATATTTTCCAAGTTAAGCAGCCCAACCTGAGGGAGGTAAATGGTCTGCAGAGAATTTTAAGGTTGGGAGGAAGAAAAATGCCTTCAAACCATCCGAAGCAGCAAACGAAGAATACAACATTAATAGCAGAACTGCTGGAAGTGACTCGAACGGCCTACTGTGGTGGGAACGATCCTGTATGATGAAGCAAGCTGTACAGTGGATGAAAGAGATGCTGCAGGGGTGGGCTGATTCTCCAACAGGAATGCAAAAAACAATTGTGGTAATTCTTATCAGATGAACTTCTGTCAGATGAAAAAATAACAGGCACGTCAGTTGTTAATTCATGATCTGATGATACCAAGCAGAAAGCAGAACAATTCTAAGAGTACATGAATAACGTCTGAGAGTGGAATCACTTGAGACTCTATTTGAAACAAGAGATTTCGAGAGTTACTAATGTAACTCCAAATTAAAGGACATAAATTTTGAACTTGATGTCGATATTTTCAAGCTAGAAAAGGCGATATAGGCTACAGATCAATCTATTGTCAATCAAAAGACAAAAAGGGCGTAGAACAAATAAACCGATTCTCTCAAAACTTTTTTAAGTGAGCTTGAAGAATATATTCTAAGTCATAGTCCTCAAGAGATAAGAATAGATTAGTCTCTCTCCTGTCCTTTATGGCTTCTAAGAGAGTTGGTTGATCTATCCTCCATCAATAAACTTGTCAATAGAGCATTTTTCAAAACTACGAACTTTGTAATTTCAATTTCAAAGAATAAAACTATAAAGATCAGTTAACTGAATTAAAGGAAGCCAATGTAGAATTGCACATGCTTGAGCTTCAGCTTGATTTACATTACAGCAGATATTATCCATTTCAACCAGAAAACAGAGCAAAATTCCAATCAAGCTATTCTAACAATTCAACTTGAATTTATCTTACAGAACCAGAAGCAAAGAATGGAGAAGCTTACATTAGAATTAAAAAATCTGCAACACAGGTCTTTTCCCCAGCCTCTTTATTTCTCTATCCATGTTCCCCGTAAGCATCAATCCAAACATCTTAAAATCACAAAGAAGAGACCAAAATGGATGGGCAAAGGTGGCAGGAACATTTTCCTCAATAAAGAAATGGCTGTACCAGGCGAACCCATAACCAGTTAATGGAACAAAGAACAGAAACCACCAGCTAAACAATAAGGAGCATAGAAAGAAGAAGATAGCAGAAAGAGTTCCAATAAAGTGCCAACGTCTCGTCGATGGTTTAGAGTGCTGGTTCATGTAGAAAACCCAGAACTCATCTAAACTCCTGAAATTCATAAATTCAGAGTTGAAAAACGAAAAACCAGAAACTGATTTTCTTGAGGATTCTGAAGAAACCCCGATCAAGAATTTCAAAACCCAAGTCAGAAATAGATGGATCGGTGTTGAAAACCTAATAGAGGCAACAAGGTAAACGAATCACCAACTCTACCAACATGGATTTTATTATAAGCCGAGTGACTTGGTTTGAAAGGGTAATGGAAAACTGAAGGTGGGTTATGGCGTCTTGTTCACTTCACATACGCAACCAAATGGAATAATCAAAACTCTTTGAAGCCATAAATTTTTCAGAGGGTTGAAGTTTTGATTAGAACTGAATCTAAATGTCGGCAAAATGATTTTGGGCCTCGTATCACTACACAAAGCTAAATCTAGGGTTTAAATTAGATTTGGTTGAAGGAATTTGGGATCATACAAAACTTCAGCCCACTTTTTCTCTAATAAATTCTCAAAATGAAGTACACCAACAAAAATCTTAATTCAAAAAGAAATCTCTTTTAATCAATTGAAAATATTCACTTTCCTTTTTCATGAATGTACAAGAATAGTGCATTAATTAACAACCTAAAACACTAACAAACGCCATCCAAAGGAAATTGATCTAATTGAGTAATGGAATACTCCAAATTCCTTGTTTTTCTTTCATAAGTATGAACAAAAAAGGGAAAAACGAACAATTTTAAGACCATGAAAATTTTGATGTGATGTGAGCAGTGAGAAAGGAAGATGCATTTTTTCTTCTTCAGTAATGGGTTGTGAAAAGGAATGTAGAAAAATAGATGAGGTTGGAAACGCACTAAATATTATTCTTAACTGTGAATTTGACGTTCTTCACATCATGAATTTTGTTGTCTACGCTATGAATACTACTTTCGTTAATTGATTGTCATGTCAATAACAATTTCAAAATGAGGTGGAATCTACAACATTAAATAAATTCATTATAAATTTTTTTAAAAAATCTAAATGTAGGTAGTATAGGAGTAGTAGGAATTTTCTCGGAATGATGTTAGGTTGACACTTAAATCAAAACTTTGAGATTAATGGAATAGAACAAAAGAACACTAAAGATATAAAGCAAATCAAAATGAATGGTAGGATCCATCCAAATAGGATGGTCTTCGAGCCACATTGAAGAGTTTCCAAAACAACAAGCATGGAAGCTAGGTCACGAGCAACCGAATTATATCGATGATTAGTTTAAAGAAAGCTCAAAATAAAATCACTAAAAAAAGATCTTTAATAAAATCAATGAAACCTCAAACCTCGTTCTCATACTTAGAATTTTCAATAAGAAGATTCCAAAGAACTTTGAAATCATATTTGATTTATAATGGAGAGATGTCATCCTCAATAGAGTACAAAATACCATTAAACGTAGCAATAACTTCTACAAGCTCCACATAGTCTATCATATGAAAGTTTCATAATTTTTAATCTGTATAAAGTTCACTAGACTCAAAATTAAAGATTTAAGATTTCAACTTGTAATTTAGATTAAACACACTTCATTGTTTGATTTTCGTATGAATAAGAAATATTAGAAATTAAACCTAGAGTGTGCTTGGTTTAAACTTTCAATGCTAGATTTTGATCTCTTAAAATCTATTTTCATAAACTGTTTTATCTAACCAAGTTTAAACAAAAACGACTTGAAAATTCCCCAGCAAGTAACAACACATACTGTCATTCAATGAACAATTGATCAGTCACAAAAATAACAGTAGTTTCAAATCTTCATGGAGTATACTATTTTATTTACATCTACATTCAATTAACTTTTAACTTACAATGTGAGTAAAGTACACTTATTTTTTATAAAAAAGACAAAAAGATGGGCTACATTAACCCCAGGAAAAAAGAATAAACAACTTAATTCTAACTTATAAAAGAAAAAAGAATATATATCAAAATGGCTCAATCCACATTAATCTATCCTCTTCCCATTCCACACAGGTTTCAGCAGCTAAATATATGGTTCATTTTGAACTGATGGCTCCTAAAAGACTTGCTCCCCTGTAGCAAACAGATTCCAGAAAATAGCTGCCATGAAGTAAACCATTGCTGTAACAGTCAAGAATGCTTGGAAAGAACCAAGCCACTCTACAAAATACCCTGTTCCAATTGTGCTCACAATTGCTGCTAATGTTCCTGCTGAGTTTGAGATTCCTGCAGTTAAACACAAGTTTGATTATGTCATGTTTCTTCACGAATGAAATTTCTTATCCACTGACAAGTAACAAGAAGCTTACCGTGGAGAAAGCCTGCATGTTGAGGAGCTATGTCCTGTTTGAACCAACAAACACATAAGAAGGAATCATTTCAAACAGTTTTAATGAGGAAGGGTTGTTTGAGAACTTACCTGCATATTTAGAAGAAAGCCGGCTTGGCTGAATGAGCTCAAGCTCAATGCTACTGTCATCAAAACTGCTGCAACTGTTGGTGTGGTCGCAAAATTCAAACAAAGTAATCCTAATCCGGGTCCGATGAAGCCGATTGACTGTTGTTAAGCACCAATGAATGTCATTTCTTCAATGATTGAATCAAAAAGTTGTGCATGCACTCGAGGTGTTATTATTAGACTACAACATGGGAATGGAACAAAACCTGCATTATTTTCCGGACTAATGTTACAGGGTACCCTGATTTAATTAGAGCATCGGACGTAGTGCCTGCAAAGTAGCCAGAAACCGCCATTGTTCCCCATGGAATGGCGCTAAACCATGCTGCTTGTTTCAAGTTCACATTAAACACCTGCATAAACCCAACGAGTAGAGAAGTTCATTACAACTTTTCGGTACAAAACTTCACTGTTCAAAACCTTTTCATGTCAGATCAACACTCTATAAATTAGGTTGCTTACAGTCTTGAAGTAAACTGGCATCCATGAGAGAAGAACAAAATACCCCTGTTATATAAACCATCAAATTCAAGAGTTAGAACATGAATCAGCAGCAGCAACTCAATTCAAACACAAAGGAAGTAAATACTTGCCCAATTATTAGTCATATTGGCAAATATAATAGCCCATGTTGGCAACTTGGATAGAAGGCGGCTAAGAGGTAGATGCGTGGCATTATGACGAGAAGAATCGACTTTCCCAGCTTCAATTAATCTTAACTCTGATGTGCAGATATTTTGACTATCTCTGGGGTTATTCGTGACTCCCGGAATCCAAGACATCAACCAGACAAGCCCAAGTGAGGAAAATAACAAGAAGGGGCCGGTGACGCCAATGGACGATAGCATGATGGGGGTTAATAACAATCCTACAACATTGCCAAGATGAAAACCAGCCATTGACATCCCAACTGCACTTGCGCGTTCATGGCCAGGGAACCACCTGATCAAACACAACAACTTTCAAAGTTAAGTTGGTAAATTGAAGTGAGTCTAATTAATCTCAAAGAATCATTCTTTATGGTTGGTGAAATAGGGTGAGACCTTGACAAGAGGGTGCTCATGGATGGTAAAGCAACACCTTCAGCAAGTCCAAAGAAAGCACGAATAGCCAAGAGACTGGTTGTTGAGTGGTTGGCCGCCAAAGGAGTAAGAAGAGTAGCAAGAGACCAAAGGGCCACTCCCCAAGCCATCACTCGTTTTCCTCCATATCTGTCAACCAACGCTCCACCAACCACCGACGAGAATATGTATCCCCATAGAAACGATGACTTCAACAAAAAGAATATTTACAAATTTCAGCCTAAAATATCCAAAAGTTAAAATAAATGTTCTTCCTAAATTACAAGTTCGGTTCACCAACTTTCAGTTTGTATTCATGTAAGCCTACTTCTAATAACCTATATATCACTTGATACATGATCCATGTATTTTAAGAAATTTCTTATAGGGTAATCAACTTCCAAATTCGTGTCCTTACCATTAACCCTACCAAATCAACACCCAAATGTTCCTAATGTTCATAGAACTAAAGAAGCTACACAAACACAACTTGAAAGTTCAAACTCAAAAAAGGTTTTAACTGTTTTCCTTTTCCTATACTTGAAGCTATAGGCATTACATTATTGGGGTTTGGTTGGGCCTAGAAATGAAAGAAGGCCCAAATGGCAAAAACAAAAGTTCATGTGGGCCAAACCAGAGCACTTGGTGAACCAAATTGCTTGGGTTGGTAAGAAAAAGGTCCCCTCCTTCCTGGCTTCAACCTTCCACAGATTACTGCAATTCTAAGGACGCGGCGGCGTGGCTAAGGCAGCTGGGTCAAACTTCAAAGCAAACTCAATCACAGCCCTACAATACAAATCCCCATACCTCAACCCCAAAGTCCACAAACACACATCAGCTTTAAAACAAATTTTATCATAACCCATCCAAAACTTTTTGATCGATCGGTGATTCCAACACCAAACGCATTTTCAACGAGAACCCATCAAACAATCATAAAAGAAAAACAGCTGCCGTTTGTGCATGTGGTTCTATATATGACGAAAGAGAGATAAATGCAAATTAAACGATTCATAATCATTAAATAGCTAGCTGTTCTCATAAACAAGGTGAATACTGAAATCCCCTGATTCATTGAATAACAAAACAAGACAATACAAGGTAGAAGAATGAAGGGGTGAAGAATCGAGTAGAGTTTCATTTTTTTTTTCACCTGAACGATGCCGAGGAAAGAACTAGACCAACCATACTTGGCGGCAAGAGGAACAATCGCAACCGACATAACAACTCTATCAGCATTACAAAGACACATAACGAATGCTGTTAATGCAACCACTTTAAACCTCTCCGGCAAGCCGAATGCAACTCCGGCGGCAGCGGCAGCTCTGTCTTCAGCAGTGGATCCAATTGATCTTCGACCAAACGGAATGCTTCTTTCTATCCCCTCCGCCGTGCACCGAACCACCGCCGACCCCCTTCTGTCTCCGGCCACTCGTACACAATCAAACCCCAGCTGACTCCTCCATTTCGATTGAAATACGGAATGGAAAGTGGAAAAATTGATGAAGGTGGGGTTTTTGGTTGAAAAACGAGATGGGTATTTAGGAGAAAGGTAGTTTATGGCTGTGGTGGAAGGTTTAGGCAGAGAGGAAACGGCCATTAGATAAGCTGTAAAATACAACCCAATAAACAAAGAGGCAGAAAGATGTGTGCAATCGGATGCTTAAATAGACGTTTGATTGAAGAAATCAACTTCGCCAAACAATACTACTTTACAAGACAACTTATTTTAATGTTTATATATATCAATATGATTTAAGGTCACATCCCAATTCCTCATGGATGAGTTGGAATCGGAATGAAATCAAACATATTCAACGCTATTACTTTTTGTGTTTTAGAATAAGCAGAAATAAATTTGAGATCTCTTACAATATAATTACTCTGTCAATGCAATCTTTAATTAAAGAATTATTAGTAATTATAAAGATCAATAATGTTTTTTCTATTGCTAAGAAACAAGATTAATGATTTATAATTAAATGCTTGACAAATGAAATAGAATCTTTTCATTTCATAGAAGAAGACATATTAAATGTGAAAAACATGGAGACAAAAGAACAGACTGTATATATATATAAAACAAATACTAAAAGTTCAATGAAATTTTTATATAGATAAGAGAAGGGTGATTAAGAATGTAATGTGTTACTACACAGCAAGGAATAGGAATGAGATTCATAAATATCTTACCGAGGGGACGAGAAATCAAATCTCTCACCTTTAGAATAAAAGATTATGTTCGTTATTGCTGAGTTAAATTCACTTGGACTTAAATCATAATCTTTGAGTTATAAAACTTGAGAATCAAGTTGGGATGTAGTATTTTTAACCGTTTATTTTAGTTTTATTTCTTTTTTAGTAGATGTTTTGTGAATTGTAGAAGTCCTTGTATAACATTTTTTTTTCGTGAATTGTAGGAAAACGATAATTATTGTAATGACGTAGTTGTTAAAAATATTTACGAATACAATAAAATGTTATTGTCTATCGATAAATACTGAATAGATATTTTATGTTTATGAATGTCTGTCATCTCTATTTTGTCGTTCATTTTATGATATATATTTAGAAGCATTCTATTGAAGAAAAGTTAGTTTAAAAATGAAAAAAAGTTAACACACATAGGCTTAATTATTAAAATACATTCATATATTGGAGAAGAAGAAGACAAGAAGAAAAAAAAAGAAACAAAATTATCATTTTCATAATTTGTAAACATCAAAAAGTTTTATGAAGAAAACTACAAGAAATGTCTGTATGTATGCATTATGAAAAGCTACAGAACACATCTTATATTATTGTTTATGAAAACTACAAGAAATAAAATTGTATGTATTGTGAAAAAGTTTGGTTGACCATAAAAGCACATAATTAAGTTAAGTTGGGGTTGATAATTATCTTAAGGAGACTAATTGAGTAGTTGACGAGAGAATATAAGGACTCTCTCTACTAAAGGAGAGGAAGAACAAAGCTGTAGCGATAGTCAATATCGGTGGTTATGGAGGCGCTTACCATGCATTGATAATCACAACTTCATAATTTTGTTAAGATATTGATTACATAGTTTTTTCAGCGACAAGATAAAAAAGAACACAACTTAGAATATATATAAATATTACTTTTTACTATTTTCTTTAAGATAAGTAGAAACACGTCGGCTATTTGATCATTAAATATATATAAAATAGTCGTAGCTCTAACTTTAATTAATATATAATTATAACTATTGTTCTTAAGAAGTAGGAGTGTGGAAAATTGTATGGAAATCACTCTAAACGATGAGTATGGGTGTGGTTGGAGTATAGGGTGAATAAAAGTATATATATGTGTGTGTGTGTTGTTGGGTGGATTTTGTTAATGTTAAAGTTGAAAAGTTTTAGGGAAAGGAAATAAAGAGTCTCAATTTCACCTACCAAATGGCAATGACGCCTACCTACCACCGCGGTTGTGTTGTGGATACACCATCCTATTACCTAAATCCTAATCCCTAATTCTTGCGCAGTTGGTGAGGTTGTTGAAGACGACGACTTAATCTCATTTGTATTCAAATTATACAGAATCTATAACTAGTTTAAAAGTATTTAAAACGTCTTTTGAACTTTTAATTTTATGTCTAATTAAGACATCGACTATCTTAGTTCATAAAATGTACGATTAAAAATGTATAGAGGTGCTAAAAATATCTTACACACATAACATAACATATTAACCAACATTTTTTATATTATAAAACAATTTAGTTTATTTAGTTTTAAATATTGTTTAAACTTAATGAATTTCTTGCATATGGGGCATTAATATTAAATTTTTGTTTCTAAACAAGAGTTAAATTTGTTGCCAACTTTAAAGAATAGAACTAAATTATATTATGGTACAATAACAACAGAACCAATCTAGTGATCCACAAGAATATTATTTTAAAAACATATTATAGATTATGTTTTTATTCTTGACTGTGAAACATTAAAGAAATAAATAAAAAAAGATGAGGTAGAAAATAAATTTAATGATTTTTGTTTTCATATGATAGTGATATTCCAACTTCACACACACACACACACATATATATATAATGAATTATAAAGTCAATATTTCCAATTTGGAATTGTCAATTACACAAAAAAAGAAAAAGAGGAGTGAGTGAGAACTCCAATTTTGAAGGTCGACCTCAAAATGGAAGACTTTGAACAAATATGTTAAAAACTTACAACAACATTTTGAATATCCATATCTATCATTTATGAACTCAAAATAAAAATATAATTTCAATAACTTCAAAACATATATATATGTATATTAAAATTCTTAATAATCATTTTACGGTACATATATTATATTACATTACCAATCTTTTAATTTGTTTTACTTCTTCTTTCTATTTAATAGTAGAAATTAAAGTTAAACTGATACAATTCTTATTTTCTCTTTTTTTTTTTTAAATGTCTTTGGCCTCAAAGAAGAAAAAGTAAAAATTATTTATTATTTAGTATTTAGTGTTTGGTGTTTATTATTATTATAAAAACAAAATAGGAATTAGTTGAAAGGGTGTGGTGTTTGGTTATGATTAATGAAGCATTCAATTGTTGATTAATAAGAAACGTAGACAACACCACCAAGTAGTGTATGTATATTAAGAGTCACAATCAATAAATTATAAACCTATGGTCGAGCTTTTGGGCCTTAAAATGTGGGGAATAGGAATATTGTTGAAACGGGCCTCGGCCCAAATATAATTCATTGATTGAGAAATATTGCATCCTAAATTAGATATCCAGTGGATAAACTTTAATAAACCCTTATTGAGTATATGATGCACATAATATGTTTAATTCATACCCATCAATAATTAATACTTCCCCTCTCCTTTCATTTAATTCAATGGTTTCACAATCTCTATCAGAATTAACCATTTTTCCTAGTATCATTCCGATGTTCATTGCTATACCATCCTTTGCTCTCTTATACTCAATGGACGAGGTAGTAGTAGATCCAGCCATGACTATCAAAGCTATTGGACATCAATGGTATCGGACTTATGAGTATTCTGACTATAACAGTTTCGATGAACAGTCACTCACTTTTGACAATTATACGATTCCAGAAGATGATCTAGAATTGGGCCAATCACATTTATTAGAAGTGGACAATAGAGTGGTTCTACCAGCCAAAACTCATGTAACACCTGCTGATGTACCTATACTTATGTAAGTTCGAGGGTATAATTGTAACCGTGAAGAACATAATTTAGGAGTTTTTGTGATAGAATTAAAAGAAATGATAAGATGTTATTAAAAGTGTAATGTGTATGGTGGGGTTTTATTAAAATTTTGTCAATTTGTGTTACTTTAAATGCAAATGCAAATGCCAAAGCCAAATTCTACATTCATATTCTTGGGATTCCCACACATCATCTTGTTCCTTCTTGGACTTTCTCTCACTATCATCATCACTCTCATCTTTCAACATCCTAAGGCTACTGTTTTGCCAAGTCGCTTGATTCTCTACACCGAAAGTATAATATTTTTCGTATGAATTAAATTCTTTTTCCCTTTACGGATTCATTCATCTCTATTTCTTTATTAATGGTAGACATTGACAAACTTTTATTAGAATCTCGATTATCAAAACTTCACAATTTACTTAGACGAGAAAATGAATTAAAATATCATTGTTTTGTCATGGAAGATCCACTACTATAAAAATAAATTTCGGTCTAATTTCAACGTAGAATCTTGAGTATCACAAACTTTCAAGATTAATTAACTAAAACTATTTGTAGATGATTTATACTTATATTCATTTTATTCCATTTAAATTCAAAGATAACAAGAACATAATTATATTTAGTTCAAGCACATTTATCTCTACTTTGAGTTGATTCTCAACCAAATTAGATAGATCTCTACTACTCTTCACACTTAAAATCAATTGAAAGATTTTAAAACAAAACTTTAACCTAAAAACTAACATCATATTTAGTAATCATTTGATTATATTTTTCAAATTAAGTGTATATACAAACTTTCATTCTAATTCTAAACCTCATGTCTTATGAGTAGTATTTAGAAAGAAGATTTAAAATTCTATAATTTGTAATAAAATAAGGTAATTGAAAAGGTGGTTATAAGATGGTGAGTGATGGAGCTTAAAGAAAAAAGGTGGAGAATTATAAATGAATATTTTGGGGGAAATTTTGGTAGGGGATATAATTATGGAAGATAATGATATAGGAAGGTAATTAGGTAACATTAATAATAAGTTAAAATAAAGAAAAGAAAAGGGAATGGTGGGGTTTGATTGATTGCAATATTTTTGGTATCAATGGGGTGCGCATGTTTATGTTTTCTATTATTACCTGATTAATTACCACTTCACACCTTTTATTTATACATATAAATATTCATCCATAATCTCCATTTTAATTACTTTCATTTCCATCATTCATTAATTAAGAAGAAGAAGAAGAATTAATTAATTAATGAAATGTGTGAAGAGAGATTAGAATGATTGGATTGAAAAGGAGAGACAAAAGAAAGAAAGGAAAAAAAAAATGTACAAAATTTTGGTGGGGACTTTATAAGTTGGAATAAAATAGGAACATTAGATTTGGGAAAAACATTAAAGTGGAGTACATAGAGAGATGGATATCTCTTTCCAAACAATACTCACATTTATGTTTGTTGCTGCACCAAAGATGCTAGGCAAACTACCCCTTATAATTATCATTTTTGCCCCCACCTTTGCTTCTCCTTTTTATTTTTCCCTATGTTAAAATAAAAATCTCCATCAATATATAATTTATATCGATCCTAACGTCATAATGTATAATGGAAGATATCTCATTTCAACAAAAGTAAGTAGTTTCAATATATGTTTTCTTTCAAAAAGAAAGATACATAATTGTGTTAGTAAGGAACGATTTACATATTCAATGTCACATCCTCTATTGTTAAATATAGAAACAAATGAAGAAAGTAACCAAATCCCTAAACATGCTTTCATAATTGTGTTAGTAAGCTCTATTGAACCAATGAAAGGTTTGGGCATTTTCCATGACCAAAAGGGTTTTTGGTGTTTGAAATTAAGAACAACGTTGGAGTACCGTAAATTTTATTTACTATTATAGCTTCGACTACAATATCGATATTATAATTGTGAATTTTTATGTTTTCTTTACTATTTCAAGTGTAAAATTAGTCATTATAGTTCTCTAGAATTTTAATTTTGCATGCACTAGATCATTCAAATTTTGATGTATTTAGCTAATACATCATTAGACTTCCAGTATTATATACAATAATTTTCTAACATATTAAATATTTTTTAAAAATAAAAATTAAAGAATCTATCGTAAACATTAACTTTTTGTGTCTTAAAAAAACGATAAAAAATTATAAAATTGTTTGATAACAATTTGAGTTTTAATTAGTTGTCTAATATTCGTATGAATGTCTCTATTATATGTAACGTTATTAAAAATCAAGCCGTTACACACAAAATTTGATATTTTCAAAAACCAAAAAAACCATTTTCACATGCCAAACTTATAATTGAACCATACTTATCAAATGAATTTTATACAAGTGGAAAATTAAACATGACCTTCTTAAGAAGGTAATATATATCTTATTTGATTAGCCGTATTCAACTTGATTAGTTCTACAAAATTTCCTCTCGAGTTTACTATATCAAACCGTTTTGTAACGAGAGATTGATAAAAGAGGGAGCAGTAAGTATAGAAAAGCCTAGAAAGACAAAACCATAATTCAGATATTTCATTTCTGATTATAAAGTTTAATTAATTGAATAATTAAAATGAATAAAATAAAGACGAAGACAAACCCACAAGCCTTTTGTCCTTCAAAAAAGAAACATTTTTATCAAGAAAGAGAGAGATTAAAGTTAAATATAGAAGACAGCAAAGCACTTTGCACCATATGCTTTCCCCACCCTGGATCTCCCCTCACCGGATCATTACCCTAAATCACAACTAATCATATCTTACCACGTGTAGTCCTCTGAATGGTAAGCTCGATTATTTCCTTTGTAATTATTATTTCTTCAACTATTTACAAAATTCATCCTTTCTTTAGTCAATTTGAGTTTTTTTTTTAGACATATAGTTAATAATTTGAATGAAAAATAGATTTTTTTATAGAACGAAAATTACAAATTAATTGAAGAATAACAATTAAAAAGAAAAGGAAGAAAAACGGAATTGATTTAACAAGTTAGAACAGAGGTTTTTGTATTGGTTAATGTAAATGGGATTTGAGGAATTTAGATTCTCTTTTTGGCGTCTTTGGGATTCGGAGCCAACAATAATACAATGCAGTGTACCTTATTCATTTGCACTTTTAATCACTTTTCAACTCATTACTACTACCACTTCCACACTAAGAAATAACCCCCCACCAAATAACTTACAATTTATACCCTATAAAGATTCTTTTATATTTGGTCTACAAACTTAAATAAACAAGTCAAATGAATCGAATTGAATTTACTAAACATTCAATCACTTAATGGTAAGACTATGGGTTAAAAATTTTGATATATTGAATATGCCATATTTTGTTAGATTTTAGATTGAAGGTTTATCAAATTAGTAGAGATTTTTTTAAAGTTTAGAGACTAAATAAACACAAATGTCAACATTTATGTTCAATTTGATAATTATTTGATTTTTTATTTTTAAAAATTAAGTTTTATTTATTTATTTTAGTATTTTCACCCCATTAAGCTAAAAATTAAAAAAAAAAAAAGTTTTAAAAAAAATATTATTTATATTTAGAATTTGAATAAAAGACCATAAAATCAAAACTTGAAAAACTTATATTTTGATTTAAGTTAACGAAATAACGTGAAAAAGACAAATGTACCCTAAAAGTGAGAGGGAATTTGGTTGGTTTGCAGATTCTAGAGGGTCATAAATGTAAATTGACGAAAAGCTGTCCACAAGTTTTCGGAATAATAATGTAAACAACAAAACTCTAAACTTGCAATCGATAATATCTTCTAAAGTGTAAGTTATAGCTTTACATGATTTATAGTATTTAAATAAATGGTATTATAATAAAAATTTGAAAAATAAAAAACTCCATACTATAAATTAAAATAATATTCCTTTAGAAAATTATATATATTATTGTACTTTACTTTTTCTTCTTCTTCTCTTTTTATTTTTGAAGGGGAATATCGATTTGTAGTTGTGAAATTAATAAGTAAGCAATAATGAAATTTTTATCATCATTTTTATTTATTTTTTCTTTTCTATGAAAAGGTCATTATTTTTTTTCACATAACCCAACAGTAAGATCCCTTCTCTTTTCACGAATCATTTTTCAAAAAATATATTTAATTGAAAAGAAAAAACAAGAAGAAAGCAATTTCATCAAAAAAAATTTATATGTAATTTGATTTGATGGTATTGACATAACTTTGATGAAACAACCATAGCTTTCTATTTGTGTAAGATATCATTATCGACTTATTTGAAGCCATATCTTAAAATTTAATAAGCTAATAAGTACAAATAGAATTGAAAGTTAATAAAATTTGGAATAGACATAGGGAGATATGGAGAGAAAAAAAGAAATATAATTTGTGAGTTTGGTTGAGCAAAGAAAAGAGAGATGGGAAAAACGAAAAGAAAACCCCAACATAACACATCACTCAAACAGGAAAAAGCAAAAAAACAAAAGAACCAAAGCACTCAGAGAGAAAGCGAAATGTGAGGGAGAAAAGAGTGAGAGATTGCAACAATTATATTACTTACACGTTACAACCCCACATTCTCGCTTTTTTTCTTCTTCTTTGCATTACTTGATCTATGTTCATTTTAACATTTTATAATCATATTTACATAGCGTTAACTTTTTGGGTGATCTTTAATGGTTTTGAGTATAATATGGTTAAATTTAGAAGGTATTAAAAATGAAATATAATGTTTCACATTTCATAATAGGAAAGAAAATAAACCCAATTTTCTTTGTTGAGAAATGTATTTGTAATAATAAAATTAGGAGAGAAAAAAGTGTAGATTTAATTGAAAGGGTTTAGGGTGTAGAATAGTAATTTGACAGGCGACTCTCCCTAGAAAAAGAACTTAAGTGTTAATTAATTATTAAATAACTTTAGAATAATAATAAATCATAATTTTTTAAAAATATATTTACGAAATTAAAAAAGGGAATTTGTGGGGCCAACTCAGTTGGAGCTGCAAAATCTCTCTCTTCGTCTTTGTGTGTCCGTTGAAACCAAACACTACAATGTTGAGTATTTTTCTTCGCAGAGGGCAAAGAAAGAAGGAAGAAAGAGAGGCTATGGCTATTGCTCTCTTTTTCTAATAACCCTTTTTCCTCTCTCTTTCTTTCACTTTCATCTCTCCTAAATTTCTCATTATTCTATCATGACCTTCTTCTTCTTCTTCTTCTTCTTCATTCTTTCATAGTTTCTTCTTCTTTGTTATGAATCCCTCCACCGACGGACAACCACTTCCTCCTCCCTTGCCGCCGTTGCCTCACCGTCCTTCCGCCACTTGCCCACGTCACCCACAAGAGCATTTCACTGCTTTCTGTCCTTTGTGTCTCTGTGAGCGTCTTTCTCTTCTTGATTCTTCCTCTGCTGCTTCTTCTTCTTCTTCTTCTTCCCGGAAACCTCATTCCACCGCTTCCTCTGCTCTTAGAGCGCTTTTCAGACCTCCTCCTCCTAATCGACCCTCTTCCTTTTTTCCTGAGCTTCGTCGGACTAAATCCTTTTCTGCTTCTAAGAACGAAGCCTTCTCTACCGCCGTCTTTGAACCACAGAGGAAATCTTGTGACGTTCGCCTTCGTAACACTCTCTGCTCTCTCATTTCACAGGACGCTTCTTCCTCTTCTAAGGTTCTTGCTCCTGCTGCTTCTGAAATTGCTGTTGAGACTAAGAATTTGGAGGACCCCAGTTCGTCCTGGGTTGAACCGATACCCGACGGTGACGGAGATATTAGGGTTTCTGGACAACCCAATGTGGGGGATTTTGTGATTGAAAACAGTGTTCAGGAGATTGTTGAAGAAGAAATTCAGGTTGAATTAGGGTCAGAATCGGTGCAGCTACAAGAGGAGTTCAAAACCATGAAGGATCATATAGATCTCGATTCACACACGAAGAAGCCATCCGGAAGAGGAAGCTTTTGGTCGGCTGCTTCGGTCTTCAGTAAGAAGCTGCAGAAATGGAGGGATAAGCAGAAGGAGAAGAAGCAGAGAAATGGCGGTGGATCTACGACATTGCCGGTGGAGAAGCCAATCGGACGTCATTTCAGAGAAACCCAGTCGGAAATTGCTGATTATGGATTTGGCCGACGCTCTTGCGATATTGATCCGAGATTCTCTCTCGATGCTGGCCGAATGTCCTTCGACGATCCCCGTTATTCCTTCGATGAACCTAGAGCATCCTGGGACGGGTATTTGATCAGTAGAACGTTCCCAAGAATGCCCACCATGCTTTCCGTCGTTGAAGATGCCCCTATCCATGTTTTCCGTTCCGATACCCAAATTCCCGTCGAAGACTCTATAAATTCAACCAATGAAGAAGAGAATATCCCCGGCGGGTCTTCTCAGACCCGGGAGTACTATTCAGACTGTTCTTCTCGTCGACGGAAGAGCCTCGACCGGTCCAACTCCATCAGAAAGACTGCCGCGGCGGTGGTGGCTGAGATTGATGACATGAAATCCTCTGTTTCAAACGCCAAAGTTTCTCCTGCAACCACAGATGTCTCTCATGGTCCAAAACTAGGCATTCCAGATAGAGATTCGAATTCCAATTCATTGCGAGATGACTATTCCGGGTCGTTCGAGGATGCTGCCTCAGTGGTCGGGACGGCAAATCGGAAAGAAGAGTCGAAAAAGTCCAAAGGGTGGGGGAAGGGTTGGAAAATCTGGGGATTGATTAACCGGCGAGGTGGAAACAAAGATGAGGAGGAAGATAGAGAGAGTAGTAGACCCAATGGCGTGGAGCGGTCGTATTCGGAGTCGTGGCCAGAGCTGCGTGGGGATCGGAATGGGGATGTCAAAGCAGGAGGATTCAATCCCAAAATGTTTAGGAGTAACAGCAGTGTTAGTTGGAGGAATGCAAGTATGATTGGTGGATCTTTCAGTAGTTCAAGGAAAAGCAATGCAGAATCTAATGGTAATGGGAAGAAGAAGAAAGAGGAGCCACAGCCAGTGTTGGAGAGGAATCGAAGTGCTCGACAATCTCCGACAAACGTCGACAATGGACTTCTTCGATTCTACTTGACACCATTGCGGGGCAGCCGGAGAGGCGAGTCGGGGAAGGTGAAACCAAGTCAAGCTCAGTCCATTGCTAGAAGTGTTCTTCGACTGTATTAAAACTTTGATATTGGCTAAGGGAAGGATTCAATTCAAAAACATGTTTTCTTGTTCAAAGTTGCTATATATTTATTATCATTTTTTTGTTGTTCTGAGTGATTTCTTTACTGGGTTTATTGGAAATGGATGAAGAAACAGTTCCATAATTTTATTTAATTTTCCATTGGAGTAGAATGGAGAATGGATCAACCAAAAATGAAGAAGAATGCTTCGTAATTTACACAAACATTTTCATAGTAACTGTGATTTGATTTCATTGTTGTTTTGGCTAAGCAAAATCACTTTAGAATGAGACAGGCAATGCCCAAGAGAAAAGAAAAAATGATGAAACTATTGATTCTTGGTTTTGTTTCTGGTTATCAATATAACTGATGTGACATCAATATCTTGATATAAATGAAGTCAAAAGCATTGTTGCAAGAATTGTGAATTTAATTTGTAGGGTAGAGTACCTTTGTTTTGAAAGAAAAATTCCAAAATATAATAATAATAATAATAAACCATGCCTATTTCAATCAAATACACATGAATTGGAAAACAAAAAAAAAAAGTTCAACTCTCATTTTCACATATTATTAGTAGATCAGGCAACAAACAAATCAATTCTTAAATATGTCAAAAGGAAGTGTGAACTTGGAGTTGATTAGTCCAAAAAAGAGAATAGATTTTAGGGACAAATTTGGAACATAATCATACAAAAAATATAAGAATAGTAATAATAATAATAAAAAAAACTCTTGTGGTTGGTATCCTTAATATGCTAAATAGGTGGGAACAATTTAAGGTTGAGATATGAGCCATCATCTCTCTCAAGAAAAAATAGAGTAAAATTTCTCTTTTTGAAGATTAGCAATGATTATTCACCTAATAATAATATTACAATAGCCAAAACAAACACATTCATTAATCAAACCACACATTTAATTAGCACTTTAATCCTTTTCCTTAACACTGTTAAACAATAATTTACCCTCAAAGTCAACAAAGCAACCAATGAAAAAGAAAAGAGAAGAAAAAGAAACAATCCCAACGAGCCTCATGCAAGCAAAGACAGTCAGAAAAATAAGTGGAAGACAAAGCGGAGGCTCATACCCAAAAAGCCATACAAATAACAAAGCCATATTACACAACATATCCTTCAAGTCAAATCACCTTTGAAACACCCAACAATAATAAGTTCGTCGAACTTTTCTTCTTCCATCCACACTTTTTGACTATCAACAAAAGAATTTTGTGAGGAAAAAAGGATAAAAACAACCAACTGTTAGAACAATATCTATTTGCTCTACTACTTCCTTAACACAGCCACTTTAATTATTCAACTAAAATGTAGTTCAAAGATAAGAATTGAGAATGTTAAGCAGCATAAAGGATGAATTTTTAATGCAAATGACCTGTTACCCTTTTGTAAGTATAGCATTTAGCCACTAAGAGATAGACAAAGAAATTAACCACGCTGAGAATGGCCAACAGCCAGAAGAAATAGTCAAGATGTCCCATGTTTAAGTTACTAGGAATCCATCCGAGCTTCCCGTGTCTCGTCGTCACTTTCGTCACGATTGTAACAAGCAATGTGCTTAAGTAGTTTCCCAATCCTACAGTTGTGAGAGACAGAGCAGCCATCATGCTTCTCATTGCGTCAGGTGCTTGGTCATAGAAAAACTCTAACTGTCCGATAAATGTGAAAACTTCTGCACAACCGATGAAAAAGTACTGTGGAACTTGCCAGAATATCGACATGGGAATGGTCTCAACATCGTATAGGTTGTTCACTCTAACATAGTTGAGCCTGGCAACTTCCAAAGCGCCTGCTGTAACCATGGAGAAAACAGAGATGGCAAGTCCTATTCCCATTCGTTGTAGCTGAGTGAATCCACGATCATTGTTGGTGAACTTCCTTGCAATTGGGACTATGAGTCTATCGTATACAGGAGCCCAGAAGAGCACGCTGATGGTATCGAAGATGGAAAGGGAGGCTGATGGGATTTTGAAACTTGGGCCAATGTGCTGGTCCAATGCATTGCCCTGTAGAACGAACATGGTGCTCATTTGGCTATAGACTGCTGCAAATACTATTCCAGAGGCCCACACAGGCAACAACCGGACAATGCTCTTCAGCTCCTCAACTTGAGTTACCGTACAAAGTCTCCATTCATTCGGTAAGCCCTTGATCCGATCGTTTTCGGTCTCTACAGAAGCCTTGTCTAGGAACCTAAATGATAGAG
This sequence comes from Cucumis hystrix, assembly GCA_025688845.1. Classification (NCBI taxonomy): domain Eukaryota; kingdom Viridiplantae; phylum Streptophyta; class Magnoliopsida; order Cucurbitales; family Cucurbitaceae; genus Cucumis; species Cucumis hystrix. Next base: position 27,027,538 of record CM046886.1, read on the forward strand.
GTAATGCAACACCAATTAGGATAATATAACAACCTATCCACAATAGTCAAGGCTAGCATTATGATGCTAATTAGCCTCTTCCAAGCATTGATCATGAAATAGTAGAATCATAAATGGAGGTTTTATTTTAAGATAATCTATAGTCGAAACTCAAATGTCAGTAACTGCATTGATGAATATACTTACTTAAAATTGTTTGTGTGCTCAAGCTTGCGACTTCCTTCGATTTTCGACTCAATGTCATCAGCGGTCTCATGAAGAAGAGACTTATCTTCTGGAACGTGTACCTGGTGTTTCCGACAGGCTGCAACTATAACTTGCAAAATTCTCGTGAGAGGACTTCCTGCAGGCTTTTGAAGACGGTACAACGAGCTACCGGAAAAGAAAAACACTACGGCAATAGCCATAGCTACTGCAGGAACTCCAAATCCCCACCCCCAGCCTACATTCATTTGTATCCACACCAAAACTGAGGAGGCAATCATTGCACCCACGTTGATTGAAAAATAAAACCAATTGAAGAAGGAACTTTTCTTCTTCCTTTCAACCTCATCATTTTCATCGAATTGGTCAGCCCCAAAAGACGAAACACAGGGCTTGATTCCCCCGGTTCCGAGTGCAATCAAGTAAAGCGCTACGAAAGTGGCAGCGGTTTGCCCTCCACTTGGATGGCAACCACTACTATCACACGATGGCTTTAATCCCGGGATTGAAGCAGCCAATGTCAACAACGTCATGCCCTGCAAGACCATACATCAAAAGATAATATCATAACAATGCAGCCGCTAATTAAAAAAAATTGTTCTCTTTTGCAAGAAAAGCTTACGAAGGCATAGATTATTGAGAAACTGGCAATTGTCCAAAATCTTCCCAAGTAAGCATCAGCCAAGAAAGCTCCAATCAATGGCGTAAGGTAGCAAGTTCCTGACCAACTAGTGACACTATTTGAAGCAGCTACATTGTCCATATTGAGACGTATTTGAAGATAGTTCACTAGATTGGTACTCATCCCATAATATGCCAATCTTTCACAGCATTCATTCCCTAAATTTACAATTACCATCATTATAAATTTCAACATACAGTAATTAAAATTTGCATGTTAAGAACAAAGGAAAAACATACCAAGAATGAAACGGCAGGCCTTCCAATTTCCAGTTTTTTTCTTAATAGCAGGCTTCTTATGAACATCAACAGTACCATCTTTTGTATATATATCATCTTCTGCCATTGTAAGGCTCTTTCTTGATACGTTATAATCAATTCGACCTGTTAATCCAAACTAAACCTCAGTAATTTCATGTCACCAAAGATTTCAGAGAAACAAATGATTTTCTTCTTCATATAATAATAATAATAGAAGTTTTCAACTGGATTAAAATAATCAAAGGTACGGATCAACTTGCCCTTTTTCCACCAATGAATTTTATAATCAACACACTTAATTTTTTTAATCACTCCTGGGTTTGAGTGTCGCAATCAAATAACAGTAATACAAAACAAAAGAGAGAATATGGAATCTTATTAAACGCTGGAACAGAGTGAAACCCAATGAAGAAATTGAAACAAAAAGCAATCAAATCAAAACAAAGTAATTTTCTCGAAGACCCAGAACGAGGAATCTGGTTGTAGAGTGAAAGAAAGAAACCCCAGTTCAAAGAATGGAAAAACAAAAGAAGGGTTGAAGTGTAGAATCAAAAACCTTGGAGAAAAAAAGGGGAGTGAGGGATCAGGGAAGAAATGGATTGAAGAAGATGAAAGAGCGAGAAAAACTAGGACAGAAGAGCAGCCCGCTTCCTTCTCGTCACACCCAAGCAATCATCATTTATAAACATACAAAAAACTATAAAATCAAACATGGGTTGACTCATCGTTCTTCAATCCATTGCATTGGGAAAAGAAGAAAGAACAAAACTTTTAACCATTTTTGCCTAAAAAACCAAAACAAATTAAATTATTTAACCATTTTATTTATTTATTTACCGAATAGAAAAGGAAACTTTATTATTATATCACATGTAATTTTTTTTTATCCCTAAGTCTAAAATTATATAAAAAAAAAACTAAAATGTGTACATTTTCATTTTATGGAAACATTGATGTCAATGTCATAAAAAAATGTGAGCATTGATTAATATTTCTAAAAAATAATTATAGAAACAAAAAAGTTAAAAAATTGTAAGAGTATATTAAATTTTAATTATGTTTTATCATTAGAATTTAAGAAGGGTGATAAAAATTGTTGAACACAAAATTATAAAAGGCATTTGAAAATTGGAAAACTATATTCATATTTAGAAAAATGATGTGATATTTTCCTTATATATAAAAAAGTATTTTTGTTTCTTCTAAAACTGAATGAATTTAAAATCCAAAACGAATCTCTATCTTCCACACATTTATAACTGAAAAGCAATACTTTTTGTATACAAATTTCAATTTCACAAGATTTCCAATATTGGATATGACGTTAAGTTCTTCTTCTTCTGCTTCTTTAATTTCAATATTTTCTTTTTGGTTGATAGAATCATAAACACTCTTAGTTATTCAATTATTTTGATTTTCTCTCATATACTTTTTAATATTTAAATTATAATTTAACTTGAATACGACGACCGAGTCTTTAATTTATTGATCAAGTAATTTGCAAATTGTATGTTTGGTACTTTGATATGTTGGAGTGGTTGCACTCCATTTTATCGTATAGAAGACCATCTCTTCATGTGGTAGCATAAAAAGAGCAAAATCATTCCAAGAAGAGAACAATAGCTTTTTTTTAAAACAAGTTTAAGAAAAGTAATATTAAAAAGAGTTCCATCCCCATGTGTAGGTTTGGTTTCGTTGATGTGTGAATCTTGTTAGGTATGTTCCTCTCGTTTCTTCTTGTCTAAGCAAACCTACAAAGGATGTCATATTAGTACACTATCATGTCACATACACTCATGGGATGCTTAAGTTGTCAACTATTTAATAGAGTCAAAACATCAATTAGTTGCATAACTCTATAGGTATTAGAGTTTGACAATTTATACGACTCTTTGGTTGCCATTCTTTTACCCTAATAGATATGTCAAAATACTTAATCATACAACATAGATATTTAACTCGACACGATAATGACCCTTTTCATATAAAAGGTTCTAAACTCATTCGATTGACTCACCGTTCAAGGATTTCATTTTCTCTTATGTTAGCGTATGAAGTTGAAAGTTTCAAATAGCTTATGGGTCAAACATCACCTATTTATCTTCCTAACAATAGCAATATATATGATTGATGCTTGAGTAAAAGAAAGGGTAATTAGAAAAGTGATTTTTTGTTGGGGGTTGGACTGACTGAAAGGGGAGATCATATTTGGAAGCAAATAATAAGATGGAAAGAAGTCATAGTCATTGTTAGGCTCAAAATAAACTCTTCCATTAACTCAGCCCAAATTCTAAGCTATTGACTTCAAATCCCTTTTTTAAAACATTAAACAAATTATTTTCTCCTTAATTTTCCCACAACTCATTACCCTTTTTCTCTCAATTTAAAAAATAAAATTTGAAGTTAGAGTTGGAGAATGAGATAAGGAAGTGAGTGAGTGATTATGATTTATGAACAATTTCCAAACCGCTTCTGGTAAATAACTGATTTTAAACCCAACATATAAATTATTGAGTGATCCACCTTCTATTATTATTATTATTATTATTTAATTTATATGTATACTTTTTAAAATTTTCTATTATAAATTAATTTGAAAACAGAAGTGCTTCTATGCTTGAAAGCCATTTCTTACCTATTTGCCCACTGGAACCATATCCTATTATTTACTTTCCCCAACCGATTCCTCTTAGAAGTCATTTCTAAAATCTTGTGAAAATTGAAAAGAAATTCAAATGTTTAATTTTGAATTTAATAGGTTTTGATAGAGATATCAAACATTTATAACTTATATAAACTTGCTCCTCCAAACTATCTAATATAGATCTTTAGAATTTTAATTTTATGTCGAATAGGTCGCTACCAAACTCAAACTTTTTTAAAACGATTTAACTTATTAGTTATAAATTTGAATTTATATTTAGTAAACTCTAAACTTCCAATTTTGTGTCTAGAAGATTCGTGAATTTTAAAAAATTTCAAAGCTTGTAGACTATGTTTTTAATTTTTTAAGTTCAAGAACCAAGTAGTCTAAATTCTAAATTTGTAATCTTACAAAATGCATACATAATTACATATGTACATGTATAAAGATATATATATATGAACCAAGAGAATAACTGAGAGAAAAATGTAATCATAATTAGACTATAAATGAAGCTTTTCCATTAACGAGTAAAGAATAACAAGCTATAATATTAGAAATGAACCCTCCATAATAACTAAGGAAAAAAAAGGAAAAATGAATGATAACAACAAAGAGGCTAAAGGTGAAACTTTTGATTATATGGAGAAATATTAAAAGATGTCCATTATGGCTTTTCATAGACATACATGCACAACACAGAAGGGTTGAGGGAAAAAAAAATTTAAATGAAAAACATAAACTTTATGTAAAATGTAAGATATATAAAAGAAAATGGCGGATCTGATTCTGGTTTCATCTGAAAATCCTTTGGTACGAAGACTTGTTTAACTCATCACCTAACTAAGAAAAGACGACATAGCAACAACACAGAGAGCTTAATCAGCCATTTAACCCATTTGGTGTTTCTCTTTATAAGGATGAGTTGCATGGCCATCAATTCTCACCCATCATCTTCATTTCTTACACATCAAAATAACTCAGAAACCCCAAAAAAGGAAAGAAAAGATACCAATGGGGTCTTCGGGTGTTCGAGCTTTTGTTTTGTTGGCATTTTGCTGCCTTCTTCCTGGTTTGGCAGAGTCCACAGTTCGCCATTACAAATTCAATGTGAGTTTCTTTAACTCTCTGAAAAAATGTTAGTTGTATATGTTTCTTTATTAAACAAATGTTAAAAGGGGAAAAAAAAAACAAAGGATTTCCAATAATAGGCTACTTTTGGTGTGTCGTAGCTAGCTTTCCTTTTCTTTAGAAAGAGAGCTTTTGAATGACTTATTACTTTTATGGCTTGGACCACCGAATCCATTATTGGTTTGGTTTGATTTTAATGAGTGATATTGATCTATATTCGTTGGCAGGTGGTGTTGAGAAAAGCAACCAGACTTTGCTCAAGCAAGCCCATTGTCACCGTCAATGGACAGTTCCCTGGTCCAACCGTTTACGCTAGGGAGGGCGACAATGTGCTTATCAAAGTTGTCAACCATGTCAAATATAATCTTTCCATTCACTGGTAAATACCCGCATAATCAAATTCTTTTTAACTTTAAGGTGTTTCAAAACTCACAATCTAATGAGTGCACGATGTGGTGGTAGGCATGGAATCAGGCAACTCCGAACAGGCTGGGCTGATGGTCCGGCATACATTACACAATGTCCTATCCAGCCGGGGCAGAGCTATGTGTACAACTTCACCATCACTGGTCAAAGAGGCACACTCTTCTGGCATGCTCACATTCTTTGGCTGAGAGCCACTGTCCACGGTGGTCTCGTCATCTTGCCGAAGCTCGGTGTGCCTTATCCATTCCCTACACCCAACAAAGACACTGTCCTTGTGCTTGGTATGAGCCTCAAAAGTTCACTAATTATTCTTTCCCGTCTTCAAAGTGGTGATGATTTTAACTTGCTTTGTGGATTTGCATTGTACAGCCGAGTGGTGGAAATCAGACACTGAAGCAGTGATCAATGAAGCACTTAAATCAGGATTAGCACCAAATGTCTCTGATGCTCACACCATCAACGGCCTTCCCGGATCCATATCAAATTGCCCTTCACAAAGTAATTGAATTAAGAAATCTAACCTTTTGGGAAGCAATACAAACTTTATTCTGTTTCAATGGGTCGTCTAATTTTCTTTTTTTCTTTTTTGGAAATTAGGGGGCTTCACATTGCCTGTTCAAAGAGGGAAAACCTATTTACTACGCATAATCAACGCTGCACTGAATGAAGAACTGTTTTTCAAAGTCGCAGGCCACAAGTTAACAGTTGTAGAGGTCGACGCCACGTATGTTAAACCATTCAAAACAGACACAGTTCTCGTTGCTCCTGGCCAGACCACCAACGTCCTCTTAACGGCCAACCAAAACTCTGGAAAATACATGGTGGCCGTCTCTCCTTTCATGGACGCTCCAGTGGCAGTCGATAACAAGACAGCAACTGCCACTGTACACTACACTGGCACATTGGCCACATCCCTCACAACAAGCACCAACCCCCCACCCCAGAACGCAACCCAAATTGCCAACGCCTTCACAAACTCCCTCAGAAGCTTGAACTCCAAAAAGTACCCAGCCAATGTCCCATTGACAATCGACCACCATCTCTTCTTCACCGTTGGGCTAGGAATTAACCCATGTCCCACTTGCAAGGCCGCCAATGGAAGCAGAGTAGTAGCCAGTATCAACAACGTAACTTTTGTAATGCCCACCACCGCTCTCCTACAAGCACATTTCTTCAAAACTAAAGGCGTTTTCACCACAGATTTCCCAGGAAACCCCCCTCACAAATTCAACTATTCAGGACCTGGACCTAAAAATTTGCAGACTACAAGTGCAACTAAACTCTACAAATTACAATACAACTCCACAGTGGAACTAGTTCTACAAGATACAGGAATCATAGCCCCAGAAAATCACCCCATCCATCTCCATGGATTCAATTTCTTCGAAGTCGGACGAGGGATCGGCAATTTCAACCCTAAAACCGACCCCACGAAATTCAATCTCATGGATCCAGTAGAGAGGAACACAATCGGAGTTCCGTCCGGTGGATGGACAGCGATAAGATTTCGTGCAGACAATCCAGGTAAAAAGAGATTGAATTCCCTCTTGAGATTATTTGATCAAATTCTTAAACCATTAAAATGAAATTAAATTTCTAAAATCGAAAAACAAATTATGATTTCACCTTTCAGGAGTGTGGTTTATGCATTGCCATTTGGAAATTCATACGACTTGGGGATTGAAGATGGCGTTCTTGGTGGAAAACGGCAAAGGCCCCAACCAATCGCTTCTACCGCCGCCGACGGACCTCCCAAAATGTTAAATCCACTTGACACCAACAACCAATAATAAAAATAAACAAATTGAAAGTTTTGTTTTCATACACAATTATGTAAAAATTGAGATTCTTATACTTTATTATATACATATCATATATACTATACTATATGGAAATAAATACATATTAAGATTGTATGGATTTCATTTATTCTTCTTCACAAAGTAATCTATTAATCATCCTATTTTATTCATAATAACATTCCTTTTGGGGATATTTTTTTCCATTCTTAAAAGACACATTCCATTACTATTTTCTTTTACCACTCTTTCCTTCCAAAATATGAACTATATTCATATAACTTCACTTACAAATGTTCTAATTAAATCTCTATAATATTATATATGTTTTCCACGCGCATAAGAATAAAATTAAAACTTTTAAAATTATAGGTAGGGATGTTCTTAAAGTGGAGTCAAGGATGACTTCCACCTCCCGTTATTGCTCCCTAATTCATTTTCTATCATTCCAATTCTTTCGTTGAGAATTATCTTTAAGGTTCTTTTTTAAAGACAGACGTACATTTTTAAATACAGTAAAATAAATTAAAATGTTTACAAAATGTAACAAAATCTCAAGTTTATAACTTATAGATACGGATAGACTTCAGTGATATTCATAGACTATAGTTCATCGGTGTTTATCATTAATAGAATCTGAAATTTTGTTATATATTATAAATAATTTCAACTATCTTATCACTTACAATAATTTCTCGTAATTCTACAACACATAAAAGATGAGAAAATCAAATATCCAACTTTAAAATGATAGTACAAATATTAGGTTGGATGTTATTTCATTTACAATAATCTCTCGTAATCTCATAATCACGATTTAGCAAACTAAACGTTATATTATATTGGCAGCTGAGAACAGGTGAGAATGGTCCGTACAACCAAAGGCATGGACACGTGTCAAAATTTCAGAAAAGTCAAGAAAATAAATTAGGAATAAAAAAATATAGATAAATAAAGGTATAAAATAATTAATCAATCAATTAAAAAAATGGTACAATCACAAGCAGTTGTACTTCTTCGTCTGTTATTTATTTCTTCTGATGATAGAGACCTTGAAATAATCCTTAACTTCTGTCATACATATATGTGTATATATATATATTTGAAATTTGAATCCAATTTCTAAATATGATTCTCACTATAATCATATTTTTCATCTTTGATGGAAGTGCTTCGTTCTTTCCTATCTCAAAGTGATTTACTCAGCACTAAAGTTGAATTAGTTATGTAATGAATTTTTTAACCCTGTCTACACCACCTAGCCAATCATAGATCTGTCTTCTTCAAAACTCTGATTTTTTATTATTATTGTTTTTTCCATTCTCCCCTGCATTTCTCTGTTCTACTCTACTTCTTTACTTTAACCTCAAATGTCCCTACAAATATCAAATCCACCAATCAAAATTCGACAGCCTTTATTCTCTATTTCTCTATCTCTTTTCATTATATGCCTTGTTCTTGTCCCATAGATCTTGATCCCACCGGCCATACCAATCACTCTTATTCCTCTTCTCTTCCTCCACAAAAACAAGAACCAATTTTCCTTTTCTTTTCTTTTCTTTTTCTCTTTTCCTTTTTATATTCAAAAATCTTCAATTTCCTGAATTTTCTTCTTTAATATCTTTCTGAGAAATCCCATATTGTTATATGTAAGGTTCAATCGAGTTCTTAGTCTCTGTTTTTTTTTTTTTCTCTTCTAGCGATCTGTGTAGCTTTGGATCTAATTTGTGTTGAATTCTTCAAATTCACTGCATTTCCTCAACTGGGTTCATTTGGGTTTCCGATTTTCTTCAACTTCTATGTGTTTTATTTTTTAACTGTTTCGAAATTGGGCTGATGAAACGAGGGATTGGGATTCTCTCTCCAGCGACCTACCTACGAAATTCCGGCTTCTCCAAGTGGACGCCGGAGGAGAACAAACGGTTCGAAAATGCTTTGGCTTTGTTCGATATAGATACGCCGGACCGGTGGGTGAAAGTCGCCGCCATGATTCCTGGAAAAACCGTCGGCGATGTGGTGAAACAGTACAGAGAATTGGTGGAGGACGTGAGTGATATTGAAGCAGGGCTTGTTCCGGTTCCGGGGTATGCCGTTGGGAACTCTTTTGTGTTGGAGTGGTCGAGTGATGGCGGAGGGTTTGCACCGTTGTATATCGGCACCGGGAAGAGAGGCGGTTGCGGTCGGCCTTCCGATCAGGAAAGGAAGAAGGGAGTGCCTTGGACTGAGGAAGAGCACAGGTTTGAAATGAACTGATTTATTTGGTTTATGAATTTGTGAGAAAATTTGCTCTAATTTTTGGCTAATCATAGAATTATAATCAAATCCAAATTGGATTTACTTTAATATTGAAAATGCAATACATAAATGATTATGAAACAAGATTATCGAAGTTATTAATTTGGCTTTTTAGTTGAATTAATTAAAACCGACGAAACAATCTACCTAAAAAAATTTAGATGAAAAATTTGTTTGATTTAGGTTTATCAATGTTGATATGAATCATGAAAAGAAAAAAGCAATATCTATATCTAAAAAAGTAGTTTTCTTTTAAGGAACTTTTGGATTGTTGTGTGGAAAAAGGTGAACTCAAAAGCAAATAAACAAAAGTTTTATATGTGCTTTTTACCTAATCAAGTTTGATATATTTATATTTCTTTTACATTTACTTATTCTACTTTTACAATTAAATTTAAAATATTAGTCTTACAAAAAATTTGAACTCAAATTCTGCCCATTCAAAATCATTCTCGGTTTGACTTTGTATAAAATATATATATATATATATATATATATATATATATATAACATAAAAAAACTACGAAAAAATGCCATATATTTACTTTATTTAGATATAAAACTGTAAAACTCTATACAAACTATGTTCGGTAGATTTAATTTTAGTTTGATGTTTAATGTGTGTGGTATGCATATATATAAATAAGGTGGAAAGTGAGAGTTCAAAGATTTTGTAGAATTTATGATATTCGTTTTTTTTTTGCTTTGGAACTAAATATATATATATATATATATATTTTTTTTTTTTTTTGTTGAATGTTAGACAATTCTTGATGGGGTTGAAGAAGTATGGTAAAGGAGATTGGCGAAACATCTCTCGTAGCTTTGTTACAACAAGGACTCCAACGCAAGTGGCTAGTCACGCTCAGAAATACTTCATTAGACAACTTACAGGAGGAAAAGACAAAAGAAGATCAAGCATCCACGATATCACCACTACCCATCTTTTCGATAACTCAATTAATCAACCGGCCAACAACCATGATAAAACCTCCCCACCTTCTTACGTCGGAGTTACAATGGCTCCGCTTTGTGGGATCTCTTCACTTCGACCCAAACTATTGCAAGACCAAATCTTTCTTAGAAGCAATAACTTTCATGGCTGCCAAAATGTTAATCCTTACAGCCCCAATATTGTTTTTCAAGGGCAAAGGGATCAACAATATCAGTGAGCTTTACTGTATGGATTAGAACTTTGGTAAATAAATGAGTGTGAAGTTGGAATGTGAATGTGTGAGATTAATAAACTAATTGAACCTCTTTCTTTATTTTTTTGTTAAATATAAAGAAGTATTTAGTTGTGTAAGATTACTTTTTCTATTTTTAGTGGAAATCTCAAGGTGGCAAGAGCTATTGGGAATTCAAACATTCCAATTCCATAAAGAAAGTGCTCCACAAAACCTTTGAAAGATGGGGAAAAGATTATTGTAAATACTATTATTATTTTTCTTTTTTAAAGCTTGTTATTATTCCATTGGAAATGAGAGATTTATTTGTATCTATGTGGCTTTTGATTAGATTTTTAAATGTGTACATATATATATTTTGTTATTTAAGATCACATTTTACATATTACTTTTAGAAGTCTTTTATATTCTCCCTTTTGAAATCATTTTTAATTAAAAAGTAATGAGGATTTCAAAAATAGAAAAAAAAATGTATTCTTGGACTTTTTTTTTAAAGAAAGAAATAATTTCATTTAGGTTTTTTGACTATTTTGAGCACAGTGCCCTCTCACCCAATAAAATTATAAAAAACTAATTATTTTTACATAATCAAGATGTCATCCACAAAGCATCAAAATTCTAAATCTTTTAATCACTAACTAATATTGTACGCATTAAAAAAAGATAGAGTAATGATATTGTTGTAAAATTTGACCAAACTTCTTCATATAGTGTTCTCTGATCAGTTCCAATCATGTGATTATGATTATGAGGCTTTTTCAAAAATTTCAAATAGGAATGGCATTAGGTATGATTTTGAATCACAAATATGTAAAGAAACCAAGTTTGGGCTGAGTATTTTACATGGTGAGGTTTGCACATGAGCCTGGGCCTGGGCTTGGTGTAGAATGTGTTATTAGACCAACACTAACACATTCAAAATGAAATGAGTATGAAGCCTATAGCCATAATTGATTATTGTGATACCAACTCGGTTATATCAAATCAAAGCAAACACATTGGTCCAGCTAAATGGTTGCTCTTTTTAGGTTGGTGTCCAAAGTATTTAGTATGTGAATAATGTAGTTATTTGAGTTTATCTCTATTTTGAAACTTACTATCTTTGCAAATAAATCAATAAAACATCAAAGGGAGGTTTGATATAAAGAATTTTGACACCTTCCATAGAAAAGAGAGCCTTATATACTTTAGTTTTATTTGGTCTAATAATATATTTTTAGTTCAATTATAAGTTTCGTTAACTAAAAAATTTATTACTTAAACTTTACAGAGTAGGATGCACGTAGGGGAAAAGGGGCATATGCACCCTCAATCGGTTCAACTTAATATATACATATATTTTTGTTCATTAGTTACAATTATAGAAGTTAGCCTTGGCCTTAGTGATTGTTGGTGTGCATGCATAAAGCTTCTTATGCCCTTCTAGGTCAATGAGTTCGAAATTTTGTTCTATGCTTTTTTATTACAGTTAAAATTCAGTTTAAAAATATTAATGATATATCTCTATGGCATTTTAAAAAATAACAAAATATTGAAACTACTTACAAAACATAGTAAAATCCATCAAAATTTCTTTAGTCGAATTTATTTATGATCATACAGAACATAAAAACAAATTTACAAAAAGTATAGGACGACTAAACTTTGAATCTTATACACAATCGTGTTCCTGCCATAAAATCTTGAATCCGATACTTGTAGCGATGTACGTGTAAAATAGAAAAAGAAGATTTTTGTGTTGTGGTTGGGTTTGTAAAATCGCACATGCATTGTACGGGAAAATAAAGAAAGAAAAAAGTGTCATTGTTTTTGTTGCTTTAGTTGATGTCCATTGAGATATCACTATCTGCACAATACACTCACACAACGTGCCCAAACACAATCATTATATCCATTTCCCACTTACCATTTTTTCTTCTACAATATCACAAACTCCAAACACACCCTTCTGCCCCTTTTATCTCACCCTTCTTTCTGCAATTTTATCAAACACATGTTGTGCATCTCTAAACATATTGGACCTTTTGCATATCAAACACGCAACTTCTTGTTCCACACATTCTTCGTCAACATAGACTTACGAAAAAAAACTCTATATATATCCGTTTAGTACTGGTCAACAAGTTTAGGATTTGATAGATGTTCAATTTAACGAAGTGTGTTACATTATCTTGATTTGTTTAGTTCATTGTTGACCTAGAGTTTTTGTTTTCTCTTGAGATTAGATTAGGCGTACGCGTGCTTTAGACACCTAGATTAGGTCATCTCAACTTGATCAAGTGGCTAAATTAAAATGGGGGTTTTGGTCTTTCTATGATGATCTCTCTCTCCACTCTCTAAGAACGACTTAAATATTAGGTTTAATTTATGTGTTGTTTATCGAGCATGAAGATATATGTTGATGAAATTGGTAATTAAAAATAAAGAAAGAAAGACAATCATTTGAAAGAAGGAAAACTTTATTGAGAAAGTATGAAAATGAACACTTTTGAGAGAAGCATTTTTCAGTACTCTTTGATCAATATACACTCACTCGTGACTCACTAACTTTCTTTACTTTTTTTACTATACAACAACTCCTATTTATAATAAGCATGGGATTCAAGGAGATTGAAAGCAATAGGATTTCTCTAAATTTTTCTAAGATGTAAACTATTTAAGATATTTCTATGAGACTTATCGTTACATATAAAAGAAATATCTTAAATCAACGCTAAGATATATACTTCTATACCTTTGATCTACTTAGATATTAATTATATACATCTTCAACAAAATTCAATATAAATCTATTAAGTTTTAATTAAAATAGTTAACGTTGTTGTCTTCTACCCAGGGATTTAATTATTTCACTCCTAACACAACCCATAAAATATTAAACAATATATGCTTTGAGTTTTAAGGTTATGAAATTTCATTTAAAGTATCTGTTTGAAGGTTAAATAACTTAGCTTTTGAGCTTTAATTCAACAAGAAAACCTTATCTAAAAGCCAATATAATGCTATAAATGGTAGGGATGAAAGGACAAAAACCCTCTTCTTTTGTCGTAAACCTAAACCAAATGTTAATTGAAAAAATACATATACACAACTTTTCTTTTCTTTTCTTTTTTCTCTCTTTAGTTTTGTGGTTTTTTCTCCTTATCCCCATCTCTTATTGTCGGATTGTTTTAGATAATTCCTTCTTCACTTCCTCCATAGCTAACCCATTTCTTCCTTTTGAGAGTTATTCATCAAAAATAAATGGGTTTCTCTTAGCTAGCTCTTAGCTGCTTCAAGTTGTCACCTTTCTTTTTCTTTTCTTTTTTGCCAGTTCAATAATATTCCTTCCAATAATGCTTCATTCCAAGAGAGAAATAGCTGTGGGAATATTCCAACTTAATATTATTATATAAACCTCCTTTAGTATGATCTCATTACACTGATCATCTCTTACTTTTAGTTTATTTTAATCCGTCTTTACACTCTCACAGTGTTATGCTTGTCCCTTACTTATACATTGTGTCCATTTTAGTACTTATATTTTCGATATACGTAGCCCCGAGGTCTATATCTATAGAGACATCAAGGATTTTTGGTATAGTTAGATAGCAAGAACAAAATGGTCCTTGTAATCATTATATAAACAATATCACATAAAACCAATATCCATCCCATATGAGCTTAACAAATCCATGTCATCTTCTTGACACAATTTTACTCACACCTTCTAAGTTTTCAAGAGTAGTAATTGTAATCAGATTAACTTATTTTAGAAGCAATAACATTTGATTCCAAACATCTAACAAATTTTATTTTTGTGAATTTTAATAGATTTTTAAATGGGAGAAACATTTTTTTTATGGATGAAGAAAATGTAAATAAGAAAAAAAAAACCAACACTTAAAAGAAAATGCTTATTTATAGACCAATTCACAATTATTTGAAAATAGTCATGTCCTTTCTTCAAGTTGGTTAATATTTGAAAAGACACATTTATTCATAAAAAAATGGAGTAATGCATGAAATTGAAAGAATTGAAGAGTAAAGAAGAATAGTACTTATCACAAGAATCAATTATTTCAACGGAAAATCTTTAAACGGAGAGCAATTTTTTATTTGCTTTACAAAATTTTACGGACTTTGTAATACCTATCTTTATAGAGTAAAATATTACACTAAAAGTATACAATAAAGATTGTCACACAAGGGAAAAAAAAAAAAAAAAGATGAAAGCACGCATAAGAATTAGAAAGTGGAAATATGAAAACATACTATGTAAAGGCCATGAAAGATACATACACAAGAAAAGGGCAATGATTTCTTTTTTAATTAAAACAGAAAAAGAGAAAGTAAATAATAGAAAAGATATATATATGAACATGATATTTCCTTGTCTAATTTGTTGTTCAATGTATATGGTGAAGGTAACAAGATTGGACCCAAAATATATGTGATGTCTTTGTAAAAAACACAGCATTTTAATGCAAATCCAACCACTTCACTTTATGCACTAAACACTACCTCATAATAATATGCATATATACATATATACATATATATATATAAGAAAAGAAAAGGAAATAAAAATGATATATGAATTGTTTTTATGTATTGGGAATTTGCATTTTGTGTCAGGTTGTTGGTCGTCAAAGTGTGGTGACACACCCACCTTTGTCTCTAAATTCCCAACCCAAACTTAAAACCCTTTCATCATAATCATAAAACACATTACCTTAATAACAAATAACAAAACACACATCATATAAACTAACCCCCAAACCCTCCATTCTTTTTATTTTTTTTGTTTCCTTCTTCATGGCTTCATACTTGAGGCCTTTCCAAACCACAATCGTAGCTTAATTATTAATACCCTCCACCCCAAATAACTTGCACTTGCTAAACGACACTCCAATCAAATCCACAATATTTTACTTTTTCTATTCCATTATATCCATATCAAAATATATATATATATATATATACTTTCTCTCACTTAATTTAAATAGCGATTGAGACATTATATCTTATGTTAATAGTATGAGTAAATGATTAAATGTTTATACTATATAAAAACCCTACTAAAATAAGTAGCCGAATGAAAGATCAATAAGTAAAAACACTGTTTTTTGGACAATGGAATAGGAGAGGTTGGATTAGCTTTATGCAATTAGTAACTATGGCAATAATATGTGGAAAAACCCAATAATAATATATTGATTTATTATAAAGTACTGTCAAGTTTATACATATTATTTTAGATAAAATTCAAATTTTAGTTAAATATATAGTTTAATCAAATCATAAACATTATCTATGAGACTTTTTTTAATATATATATATATAAGAACAAAAAATTTAACTTTAAAATAATTAAAAAATAAAAAATAAAAACCTTCGAGTTTGTTCATTATATTAGAAGGATGATATTGCAATGAGATGGAGATGAGATTCTAATTCTGATTCAAAATCAGATTTCAGATTCAGATTAATTTCATAAAGGAAAAAAGAAAATGCATTAAAAGGGTTTTTTATGGTTGCTTTTATGATGAAATTCATGTGGGTGTTTGTAAGTTTAGAAATCTTCTCCTCTATCGTTATTTTTTACCTCTAAAATTATTATTTCTACACATTTTCATATCACAACACCCCCAAAATGTTGGTACAGAGTTATTTATGATATCCATATAGTCCTCTGATTCTTTCGTTTGAAGATACGTACAATATCGTCAGTATCAAAATAGGTGCATGTGACCCACAAGATTGCAATTAGCTCGATATTATTCTTTTTTATTGAAACTTCATAACTCAATATTGTCAAAAATGCATAATAGACATAAACTATATATGATCTAAAAAGTTGTATATATATAATTAAACCAAAAAAAAATTTGAATTTCCATGAGCATTATTTCTTGGAGGTGTGTATGAGGTTGAAGCTTCCTTTGTCTTGTCCAGCCAACAGTAACTCCCACCATTTTAATATCATCATTGTTTTGGATCTTGTTCTAAACATGTACATTTTTTTTAATAGCTTCTAGCAAACAGATATCATATATCATTTAGCCCATTGGATATATATTCATCGATATAAAAAACTGTTTTGTTATGATAATTTCTGTTCAATATATAATAATGTTCTTAACACACACACATATATATATTCTCTATTGATCAATAGAAAAAATAAGTTGTAACAAATTACAAAATAATTGAGATTCTTGATTCCCACACTCATCATCATCAACATTATTGTTATTGTTATTATTATTATTTTGAAGGCTCAATAGGATTCCCACTGATGATTAATTAAGGTTGAAATTAAAATATATTCAGATTCATGCACCAATATAAGAGAGTCAATTAATTAATTAATTAATTAATTAGCATCTTTAATTTCTTCATTAATTAAAGAAGAAAGTGAGAGTTATTGGTGGGAGTTAATTTTTAGTTGGTTTTCAAATTTTTGTGTTGATAACTATCTATATGGAATTAATTAATATAATTTTACACATTTTAGTAGTTTTATTCAATTATGATAATTTTGAATATTATTGAGATGTTAAAAAAATTCAAAAAGGGATTTGAATTAATTAGCATTTATTTTTTTTTTTTCTTCTCCCATTATGTTTTGTCTCCCCTTAATTATTTTATATATCCAAACTCAAAATGCCAAACAATATATAACAACACAATTACATAATGGAAACCCAACTTTGAGGGAAAAAAACTTGTCACTTTGTAATCTCTTTTATGGCTCTATATGTTGATGGTAAGTCACCAAATCAAATAATGTTGCCCCCAATATCTATAAAAAATATATAATCTCTTCACAATTATTCATTAATTATTACTTTTATTTATTTATAAACATATATATATACACACACACACAATATCCATCATATCCTATTGTCTCTCATACTCCAATTTTTGTTTAGTTGGCATAATTAAAATCATTTTATTTTAATTTTATTAAGAGGAATATAACAAAAGTATATATATAAAAAAAAAAAAAAAAAAAAGGTTCATTTATGGTATATAAATCTAATAATTGTGGCCATATTTTATAATGATTATCAATGATAAAGGACACTTATTGTTGGTATAATTCAATTAGTAATTGAGTAAGAAAGTGAGTCTTCCATTCCATTTCCTTTCCTTTCATTTTAATAAGTTGAATTAAATGAAATGATTTTAATTAATTTAAACCTAGGATCTGAATGAATGATTTAAAACTATGTTGGATGAGTCGGCAAGAGTTGAACAACAACAACAGAAGGACGAGAACGAAAAAAACGAAGCGGGACCGGGGATGTTAAAAAGTAGAGATTGGTGAAGAGAGGGGAAGAGACAAGGGATGTGTTGTTTGGTTTAGGTGCATGAACAAGAGCATTAAAGGGAGGTGTAGTGATGTTTATGAGTTATGTCATGTCAATGTAGGCCTCTATTACCTCTGGGTTTTATTCATTCATTCTCCAACCAATTTTTCTCCCTCCCATGGGCTCACCTTAGGCCCATCTTTCTTCCCCCTCTCCTCTATATTTTATTTCCTTATCCCCCACTAAGCTCTTTCTTCCACATTTCAATTCAATAATCAAACCAATTCTCTCTTCATCATGTCCCTATGTGTATATATAGAAACATACATACATACATATATGTTAGTCTCGCACGAGACTAACACGACTGAAACTTGTACTTTAACCTAATTGTTTTAACGAGTGATAGTCACATAATCACGGACAAAACTCTCTTTGAAAAAGGAAATCTAGCTTAACCTAGCTACTTGGCCATTAAGCTAGTATATATATGCTCGTTAAACATTAGTTAGTTTCTAACTTCTTTCATGTTATTAAACTCTTTTGTATATAAATTATCGTAAATATGAGTATGACTATGAATAACAATATTCATAGCTTAATTTTGAGTAAAAACAACTTAATTATTAACTTATAAACTTCGTGACTTATAGAAAGAACCATTGATATCATTATGTCAGTAAAATGGAAATCTTCATATTGATATCAACATCAAGATTTTAATCTTCGATCATATAAATTTTCAAAGTTAATTAATTGTGCTTTTAGCTTAGATAAAAAAATGAATATTTTTCATTTCAAATAGTCGTTCAAGAATGATAGGTTATTAGGTCTCGGCCACCCACCCACCCGCGAAATGCAAAAAAAAAAAGGTAGTTAGATATGCATAGAAGCATTAGCTAGGCATATTCAATAAATGGTAATGGGAAAGGGGAAGAGAAGTGAACATAAGAAACACTATCATTATGGCTGCTTTAAATGTGTTTAACGTTTATGAGTTTCTTCACATTTTTTTTCCTTTTCAAAACTTAAACATAAAAGCCAAAGGGTAATGATTGTTACAGTGTTTATTTCAAAGAAAAAAGAGAATGATGAGAATGGAAAAACAAACTCAACGATGTCCACGTTTTTATTAAAACCAATATAATAAAGTTTCCAAAACTTTTATCTCCTACTTATAAATCCATTCATTCCTTTTATATATATATATACATTCACGATATAGTTTAATTAAATAGTTAAAATTTGTATCTTTCACTTCACGTATTGTGTTGAATTATATATACAAATGAAGTATTAGAACAATTCATTGCATATAATTAATTGTGATGATCGAATTCCAATTTGACCACTAAAAAGAAAAATAGAAAAAATGTATTAATTTGATTCCACAGCCCATTAATAGAAAGTAGAGAATAAAAATATTAATCTGTGATGGGAACTATACATTTTGACTTTAAATTCTTATTAAGTTTTGTTAGTTGGAATCATTTGAAAGAAAGAAAGAGAGAATAAAATTTGGTCTAATTTTTGTCATACGAAAATACATAAGAGAAAGAATATTATACGAAATTCCGTAAAAGTGATTAAGGTAATTAAAGGGAATCATTTGAGAAATCAAATATTTTTTAGCCGAGAGGTTACATAATTGATGTATTATAATGTATTATGTTTACTCTTGAACTTTTATGAATATGTATTATGTTTAATTCAAATTATATTAATCTAATTAAAAGGGAGTGTTAGAAATTTTGTCATTTAGCACAAATGTACAAAAACAATACGTAACCATAATCTTTTTACAACTTAATTAAAAGATCTTGTTTAAGATTTTTGATGAAATCATTTTCTTTATTTTTCTTTCTCCATTAACAACAAGTTGGACAGAAGAAGAAAAAAAGGCAATTTACTAATATGATCCTTAAAAGTGACATCTCCCTTTTAGGTGTAGTTTAGGATAAGTTTTAGATAAATTAAAATAATGTTTTGATAGATAATAAATAAAAGATATTTGAAAAGAGATATTTAATTGCTAGAAATTTTCATGTAGAAAAAATCTGCTTAAGAACTAAGAATTAAATTTTAATTATTATTCATAGAACTAAGAGATTTTTCTTTTTCCTTTGGGGAAAGTTGAAACTAAGCTTAGGTAATGAAGATTACCATCGGTCAACAAATGTACATGTTACAAACGGATTCATAATACTTTGTTTGATTTGATCACACACATACATGCATACACAACAATCTCAATGGTTACCATACTCATAGGCTCATAGTTAATGAATAATATTATAAAAGTGATAAATGTAGCTCAAAATTGAAGAATGAGTTTGTTTGTCAGAGAGGTGAAAGGGATGAAGTTTTTTAATGTTTGGGAGGTGTGAGTAAAGAATCCATGTGTCCTTCAACCTCACTCTCCACTTCTGACTGGATTCTATTCTTGCCACGTCATCCTACTCATATACTAATCTTTCTTTCTTTCTTTTTTTTTGAGACAAATATTAATTAAAAAAAATTTGTATAGAGAAAGAGAGGGAGAGAGGGAGAGAGGGAGAGAGGGAGAGAGTTAACCACCACCCAACATGAGTAGGTCCAAGTACTCAAAGTGCATGTATCAGCCACTTCTCCTCAATTCCTATATATACTTCTTTTCCCTTCCCTTTCAATCCCAAAAACCTTAATTTCAATAAAAACTACAAAAACACATATATACACTTTAATCAATTTTTAAAAAAAGCATGCCTTCTTCTTCCATCTCTATTGTTTCAAAATGCAGTGTTTTCCCAGATCAACCTTCCCCATTACACTCTCTTCAGCTCTCTGTTTCTGATCTTCCTATGCTTTCTTGCCACTATATTCAAAAAGGTGTTCTTTTCCCTTCCCCTCCTTATTCCTTTCTTGATTTTGTTTCCTTTCTCAAACGCTCCCTTTCCACCACTCTCTCTCATTTCTCTCCTCTCGCCGGTCGCCTCTCCACCGACTCCAATGGCTACGTTCACATCCTCTGCAATGACGCCGGTGTCGAATTCATCCAAGCCAAAGCTAAACATCTCACTCTTAATGCCCTTCTTTCCCCTCTTGATGTCCCTAATTACTTCAAGGAGTTTTTCGACTTTGACCGCACTATTAGCTACTCTGGTCACTCCATGCCTTTAGTTGCTGTCCAGGTAACCCAAAAGCTTTTCGATTTATTTACAAAGAAAAACATTTTTATTGGGTTTTGTGATTTACTAAACTATTGATACTTTTTACTGCACGGAATTTCTTATATTGGGAGTTGATTTCTTTATTTATAGGTGACAGAGCTGGCAGATGGGGTGTTTGTTGGATGTACCGTCAACCATGCCGTCACCGACGGGACTTCTTTCTGGCATTTCTTCAATACATTTGCTGAAGTTTGTAAAGGGACTAAAAAGATCACCAAGTCGCCGGCGTTTAGTAGAGATACTGTTTTTAACTCCTCGGCGGTTCTGAAGTTTCCCGAAGGTGGGCCGGTGGTGACGTTCAACAGCGACGAGCCATTGAGAGAGAGGATTTTTCACTTCACACGAGAATCCATTCTGAAGCTGAAGCTGAGGGCTAATACAAACAATCAAATTGGTGGCCGGAGACCGGTCAACGGATTTCACGACGCCGTTGAGATTTTAGGGAAACAGGGAAATGACAGTTGGAAAACCGTCAACGGAACTAATAACGGAGGAAACATGACGGCTGTTTTGGAGAATTTGATTAAAACGAATGTTCCAAATCGTACGGCGGAGATTTCCTCTTTCCAATCGTTATGTGCACATCTGTGGCGCTCCGTGACACGTGCGAGGAAATTAGACGAGTCCAAAACGACGACGTTTCGCATGGCAGTTAACTGCCGTCACCGTCTAAACCCACGGATGGAACCTTACTACTTCGGAAACGCGATACAGAGTATTCCAACAGTGGCGACGGTCGGAGATGTTCTGTCGAACGATCTCCGGTGGTGTGCCGATCTTCTACATAAAAACGTGGTGGCACACGACGACGCTACCGTTCGTCGGGGAATCTCTGATTGGGAGAGCCAACCACGACTGTTTCCACTAGGGAACTTCGACGGCGCGATGATCACCATGGGCAGCTCGCCAAGATTTCCAATGTACGACAACGACTTTGGGTGGGGACGACCGATTGCAGTCAGAAGCGGTAGAGCAAATAAATTCGACGGCAAGATCTCGGCCTTCCCAGGGCGAGATGGAAACGGCAGCGTGGATCTGGAAGTTGTTCTGTCGCCGGAAACAATGGGGGGACTGGAGCGGGACACAGATTTTATTCAGTACGTCTCAACTACAGTATGATTGGTCACACCCGACCATGGGGCCCGCAAAGTAAAAATCTCTTTCACGAATTAATTACTTTTTATGGTAAAAGTAAAAAACTATATATATATTTCAAAACTGTCTCTCGGAAAGGTTAAAAAGTAAAAGTGAGAGGGTGAAAGTGGAGCGACGGTTGTAGTCAAATTTGATGGAACACAAACGGCGTCGTTTTGGCCGCGGGGGTTACTCTCTTTCGTTTCTTAAAAAATATATATTCCTATAATGTTTACTAGGGTTGTTTATGAACTATGTAACTTTCCAACATCGTGGATATTAAAAAAGAATCAAGATGATTTTCTAATCTTATGCTATGATTGAGACCAAACAATTAGATAAATATCTTTTGATATAATTTTTCTTTCTTTTTCTTATATAAAAAAATTGATCAATGAGATGATAGTTAGCCTTATGTTGAACTACCTAAATTCAAATGGGTAGATCGAACCATACTGTTCATTATGAATAGTGAATCAATCAATCAAATTCCGTAACTTAGAGATATATGTGGTTGGGAAAGAAAGGAGAAAGTGGTAGGAGCTGAAAATTGAGTAGATGAATATTTTAATTTGAAGTATTGAGGTGAAGGAAAAAAGAATAGTACTGATTGGTCCAATTAAAATTCCATCCTTTTGATTTCCTTTTTGTGTTGAAATGAAAAAGGAAGTCAAAATGTTTTATTAAATTAGAAATAAACAAAGAGAGGGAAAGTGAGTAAAATTACGATTTTGTCCTCAATTTAAGCCTCCGGTTTTGACCTTAATTAATTGTTTTTTAAACCATCTTAATCATAATCAAATACTCAATCAATCGTGGGGGCGGCAATAGTTTTTCACTTTTTCTCTTCTTTTCTCTTTTAAGACAAACCTACAAAAATAGAAGTATGACAAAATTAAATGATTACTAAAATAAGCATCGAGAATCATTCTGTATAGAGAGCACGCTTTTGTAACTCTTATGAGGATTTAGGATACAAGAGAGTGTATGCACTGGAACATTTTGGCATATTCATATTGCAAAATATGAGAGAATGAGATATTAACTCCTACGTCAATCCAAACTCTTTGCCTCGATAAAGTAAGAGACATTTGTCATATCATCCACAACGTTATTCAACAAATTAGCCACCTCTAAATAATTATATTTAAATAAAAGGTTCGAGCAAAGAATTTGGAGAATGTTTTCCATTCCATGACATATTATCATGATCAACTTCAAGTGTCTTTAAACATTAATCTTGTAAAGACGGACATGACCTAGTTGGTTCCTAAACACCTATTCAGGATCTTCTGCCTTATAGCTTAGATACGAACAAAGTTTCTCAGGTGGATACATGACATCCTAAGAGAGTTGAATCAACACCGGTCAATGCATAATCCTTCTAAATTTCTCAACTTTTGTTTATTTTAGCTTTTTAAACTTTGAAATTCGTTTTGATCTTTGCTATTAACATAGTATAAAGATTATGATAAATGGTTACTGTGACATAAACGTTAAATAATGCTTTATAAACCTAGAATAGTTACTTTGAGAGTGGTATTTAAAAAGAAAACTATGTGTAGAAACAAATAATGAGATTGGATTATAGAGTTAAGCTTTATTGGGTGAATCAACAAAATGAGTTAGGTTTAAAATGTTAAGCTAATTGAACAACTCTCAATGCTCTGACGTCGTCATTGCACTAAAAGGCCTCTTCTTCTAGGTGGAAGA
Organism: Cucumis hystrix; assembly: GCA_025688845.1. NCBI lineage: Eukaryota > Viridiplantae > Streptophyta > Magnoliopsida > Cucurbitales > Cucurbitaceae > Cucumis > Cucumis hystrix. The sequence goes on from CM046886.1 coordinate 27,051,523, forward strand.
GAAATGGTGTATGCTTTTCTTTTTTTATCTACTTGACATTCTCTAGCACTCATCATTTACTCTATTCATTCTTTTGTCCCTTATCCAAAGGATACTTAACTCAAAATTTAACTAGATTATTATCAAAATAATTCATAGTAGACCTAGTAATTGCATAAGTTTAAGAATCAAAGTATAATTTAAATGAGATTTTTCGTAGTTCTTAAATTATGTCAATGTAATTCACAACAGAAAACATATTGAAACGAAAAATAAATATTCTTGTGATACTTGACGAAGGAGTATACAGTAACACGGACCATATTGTCCAATGATAAGTTGACAACGCAAATAGAAATTGGTAGCACATGGTCCCTGCCATGAATTGGGCAGTGACCAAAAATGGTGTAACCAAAGCAGGTGAGTTTGAGATGAAGATGGCGTCAGATTGTAATGTATACTGAAAAGACCTTCTTTTAGAACAACATATCTATAATTTCATCATTTGATGTCATCACATACTTTCTTTTCTCAACAATTTGGTGGGTAAGATTTTAACAATCAATTCTAACTTAAAAGAAATGAAATCAAACAACCCCATGTTCTCCATTTTCCTAATTTCTGGCCAAAATGCCAGTTTCTGTCAACATTAATTTGAATAAAGTTGAAGTATTGTTAATATTCTAAGCACTTTATGTTTGTAAGTTCTTCATTTTGTAAGTACAAATGAAATGGAACTAACAGTTTGGATGATGAATTAATAATCAAGGTATGACAAATTACAAAAAAGACCATGTGTTTTTTTTTTTTTTTTTTTTTTTTTTTTTTTGGTTTAATGAATATATACACAATGAATGTATATTATTTAGCAAACAATCACACAGATGTTTTCTTCTGCTAATGAAACCAAGCTGATAGAGAAATGTGAATGAAGCATATTTCACTGATAACTAACTTCTGGGGATGGAAAAATTCGTTTAAACAACCATTGAAATGGTCTTAGAAACTGTGCTCTTTTCTTGCGCCAGAACCATATGGCTGCATTGTATTGTTCGTTGCGAATCGTTCGAGTTGCGGCTTTCCAATCGTATTTCTCCATCTCCTCACGTGCTGCTTTCCCCATAGTTTCCCTCAGTTCACGATTCTCCAACAGAGGCTTCAGCTTGCTTAAGCAGTCATCAACATCTCCCGGGGTGTAAAGGTAACCGATTTTACCATCTTGTTCGGGAGGAATTATGTCTGGAACTCCACCAGCACGAGCACCGATCACAGGGATCCCAGAGGACATAGCTTCTAATACTACAAGTCCTAATGTCTCCGATTCGGAAGGCATTACAAAGACGTCGCCACTAGCGTAAGCCTGAGATAGCTCTTCCCCTGATAACATTCCTGTAAATACTGCAGGCATGCCAGTGAAAATCTTTTCTAGCTCCTCCCTGCCATGAAGAAAACCACATCAAACAATTACAAACCAAGCCATCAATTTTAATCTGTCCAATGATTGATGAAGTAAAAAAGAGAAGTTGCTTGTTCCACCTTTGATAGTGGATTCATAATTAATAGAAGAGTTAAAGATATCCTGAAGAATTATATCTGGTTGGTCTACCAGAACTCCTTTGTTTTTTTTAGGAATGTTCAACTAATTTAGACAATAAGCTCATTACAGCTTTCAAAATCTAGAACAGATACCTGTACGGTCCATCTCCAACTATTGCAATTCTCGCTTCAGGGAGTCTGTCCATGATCCTATCATATTGCGGGAACAAATGTCAGTATATGCAAGATATGAATATATGTACAACGCATATTTATGAGGGTCATGCATAGTAAAAGGTGGAAGAAAGTACGATAGGCAGAAGCACAATCTAAGCTTTGTTTGATAATCAAAATTTTCAAGATTGCACTGGTTTTATTACAATTTCTTACCATAGTTTTCATCTTTCTAAAGGAAGCTTTAGAATTTTTAACCAAAATCCAAATGACAGAAAATTTTAACTTTGAAAGTATTTATGAAAAGTAGATCATAAAATAAAGAAATGTATAGATAAAAGTATTGTTTATAAGGTTGATGTCAAAAAATCAAATGATTAGCAAGTAAAGCCTCGCAATTTCTTTGGAGAAGAGAGATGAAGCTAAAGACCATTCGTTTCACTATCTAAATCCTTATATGATTAAGGTTTGAGGGTGAACATTGAGACAAATTCTTCAAAAGTAAGTGCCTTTCAACGACTGATAATGGTGCTTCTTAATAATTATTTCTTATGCTTCTACTTTGAAGTTGAAGTTTACTTTTAGTTAGACTTTCTTACTCCCTTTTAGTAACAGAGGCACTCTACAAAAACAAAGGCCGGGAAAGAAATCTCCCTTTAAACATTTTTTTTATTCTTTAGTATTCGGGTCAGCTTACCCGTACCTTGACTAATCCTACGGGACAACCTACTTGACCCTATATCATTTGAATGTTAAGAAAACTCATAGGAAATTAATTTCTATGAAGTGGCGACCATGGATTGAATCCTTTAAACAAAATTTTCAATGCTTTTTTGTTCTTGTTTCTCTAGGAGGATTACACATTCTTCTCTACTTTTCTCATTACTTCATGAAACTGTACATCGTTTAGGATTCTCTTTCTTTTTTTTTCAAACTCAATCATTTAAGACTTCGTTCTTATCTAATTAATGAAATTTGAGCAAACTCAGGCAATCACTTTTCTAGATCATTTTGCAAAACCTCAGCCAGACTATAGACCATGGTTGTTACTTGTTAGTGTTAAACAATAAATTCTAAAAATGCAGAGAAGCCCAAGAAAGCTAACCGTAGTTTTTTACATTTTCTATTAATCAAAACCAATACCTTTTGAGGAAATCCAAGCTCTTCTCAACTCCAATTCTTCCAACATGAACTATCAGCGGTTTATCAGGCTCTCCACCACTGTTAGACAAAACCAATCGTGTTAACCTATATTCTCTTAAGTTACATGATTTAGGATTTATATGCAAGGTAATCTTACCTAAGCCTTAATCTCATGTCATGAGAGCGGAAGCGAGGATGAAAGCTAACAGAATCGACACCCTTATTCCAAAGTCGAATCTTATTTGCTGCAAAGAAAGAGAGATACAGTAAATAACACTGATCTTATTTGCTTGTGAACATATGCTTTACGGTAAATGAAACAAAAAAAAGTACAATTGAGGGCACAAGCTTTCTCATGGAGACCACTTTCTCATATTACATTATAATAAATGAAAATTTATCATCAGTTTGTGCAATATTTCAAATCACCTGCCGTCACTCTTTCAGCTTCAAGATCCTTGCCAATGGCAGCAGATGGGACCAAGGTAAGATCAGCCGCTCTATGCAGGAATTCTAAAAAGAAAAACTAAATTATAAATAGTGATCCTTAACATTCATATTGATATGATGAAATAGAATAAATCTTCACGTACTTATAACAAGCCACATGGGTTTAACCAACCAACTAAATGTATATCTTGGAATGTATCTGCAACACATCACAAAAAACAGATATATGGTAATGTAATATCCAATATAATTAACAACAAGACGTTCTTGAATGCAACTGTTCTCAAATCCCCAATCCTCGTAATTGGTTGGTGAAAACTAAAAATTAAAATCCCAGAAAAGAAAAGAAAAGAACTTACACTGGTACATGAGTATGGTAAGACATAACTAGTGGCACACTTAATAGTTTAGCAATAATCAGAGCTCCAAACACCTGTAAATAAAATACAGTTGGGCAACAGTCAATCTGCTTTCTCAATTCAAAATCTTCAGACCACAATGTTCAAATTCAAAAACTTCAAAATATAATGGGATGATATTGTCACTTGCCATTATCCCTGGTGATGATGCGTGGATGATATCGGGTTTAAACCGAGCAACTTCTGAAATTATTCTTGGACTAAGTGCTAGAGAAAGGGGGACCTTCTGATACCAAGGGCATGGAAAGCTGCCAATAGTCAAAGATTTGAGGAATAGTTAGAATCTTCTACTGAAACTGAAGGCTGATTACAAATTTCATGAAATGAAGAGAGTTGAGGTAAGAAGTGAATATGCGAGCAAATCAGAAGTAAGAAGTGAATACAAGAGCAAACAAGAAAGAATCAGAGGTTAATAGATATTATCATCTGACATAAAGTACCTAACTTACCTTCGTGATCCGATTAATTTTGCACCGTAAAACTCCTTGGGTACACCTTCATGAGTTGTCACAACCATCACCTAAGTAATTTATAAAAAAAAAGTCAAGTTGTCTATTGCTAAAATATTCAAACTTATTCTTCTATCCATATTAATGGCTTATTTTGTATCCTAACACTGAGCAAAAATAATTAAATAGAACACGCTCAAGCTTGTTGCGTTAAAGAGATTAAGATTGAATAAAATGGCTGTTGAAACAAGCTAAAATAGAAGTCTTGAAGGGAATAAAATTGAACCTCATCGCCCATTTCACGTAGATAGCGAATGAAGTTTTGGAACCGATTTTTGTAACCTGACACATACCTGTTAAACCAACGATGGAAGATAACTCTCAGTGATTTAACATTTTAATTAAGAATAACAAAGTCGATATAAAAAAGAAAAAAAAGTTTCCACCTATAGTTCACGATTCACACTTCTAATCATGTTAAACATTTAGTCTATAATTCTAAGATGTCTTTTATATATGTGTGTTTGTGTGTGCTTTGTACGTATGCATGCATGTACGTTAGTATGATTGTATATCCTTTCTTGGCAAAAAAAAGTCCATCAAGAAGAGTTTCAACAGAAAGGGCATATTGAGATGTTGACTAGTGAGTGAGACCACTCATCTGCATTTGTCAAAACATCAACTCAGCTTGATATCTAATGGCATAAAGCAATTGACTACAACCCCTAGACTCTATTCAACCTCAACGTCAATTTATTTGGACCATAAGAGAAAAAAAAAACAACAGTAGGTAATTCAAGATTTTAACAAGATTACATGAAAAATGTCAATAGTTGCAAACTTTGGCAAAATATCAATGCAAGGAACACTAATGGCAAAGGTAAGGCATTGGTGACATTCAAAACTGTTCTGCAAGTCCAATGAAATGACAAAGATTGTTTGTGTAAACAAACAGATCCATAGATAGAAAAACAATGATTAAACTATAGATCAATGCAGCTAATTGTTCAGGTAAAAGAAAAATTACTGCTACAAAGAAACAGTCCTGAACATAGGTATCAGTTCCTTTCCAAAAAAATAACAACATAGGTATCGGTTAAGTAGTTGTGAAATTAAATGTTCATCTACAGGATCCTTCTGAAAACCCGCCACAGGCCAGCGGGCGGACTAGTTGAACAGATACATGGGGAAGACCAAAGTGGCTTTCCATATCAAAAGCTGAGTCGATGAAGTTAGAGATAAATAACCCCTTCAAGCAGAGGCTTAATTAGGACGCCTAACAATGAAATTTAAACAAACACCTCGCTTGACATCAAGCATATAGCAACCATAGATACAATTAAGCCATGATTTAGTTGAAGAAATCATAAGATCAGCTAAGTATGATATTCACCAATCACTTAAATTAGAAAGTAACAAATAGAAGATGAGCAACAAATACACGAGGACAAGAGAATACCCAACACTAGAAATCACAAGTTGAATATGGAAAGTAAGACTCACGCAAAGGGAGAAGGTTCCACAAAGAGAGCAATACGACGAGGTTTTGAATTAGTCTCAGGGTCAAGCAAAGGAGGGCTATCTTCTTCTCCATCTTCAGGCCTAACTTCAGCAATAGCCATTTTATTAGCCTTAACACTAAGAATTCCTCTTCCCCTACTCCTGAATGAACTTTTCAAGCAAGTAAATCGAGAAATATCACAAAAAGAACTTGTGGGGTTTGAAGTTAAAGATCTAAAATGTGGGAATCTCAAAGAAGGGGCTTCATAGAAGGAAGTGGTGGTTGCTACGGCGGCGGAAGTAGAAAAGGGGGGAGGAGAAAGAGAGAGATTTATAGAGAGAGAAGTGGAGGTCATCATGAAAAGGGGAATTTGCCAGCATATAATATAGTAGGTACAGTGTCTGAGTTGGTTTTGGGAAAAAGGAAGAATTTTAGCTGTCTGATAAATTTGTAAAGTTGAGTAACAAAGCAAGCAATCGAGAATCAAAGAGAGAGATAGATAAACAAGACAGAGAGAAAGAAAATTCGTCAAGTGGGTATCGAAAGAGTATCTATGAAGGATTGAAGAGACTCCGTTTCTGGATATTCCATCTCTGATTAGTGGGTTTTTTGTCTCTCTGTGGAATCAACCAAATGTTCCTTCAGCATATACCCATTTCCTCTCTTATTAAATTATCACTTCGATTTCTTTTTCGATCAATTATCGATGAGTTTAACTCGTTTTTACTTGAATTACCGTTTGTTTATATTCTTAATCAATTGCTTATTCAAATGGTATGAGTTTTCTGTTTTGTTTGTCAATTTGAAGCTATAGTTTCAACCTTGAATTTGTATCTAAATTGAGAGTTGGGTTTTGGGTGAAGAAAACTCATGATTGGAATATCAATATAAATGGTATTTTACTAATTTGATAAGGAAATTATAAATGAACTATTTTCTACTTACAGAATATTCTCAAATACTGAAAAACAGTTCATCTTTACTCTCACCCTATAATTGTAGTTTAGGAATTTCTCATTAAGGTTTGGTTGAGAAGAAAAAAAATCCTCCTTTTTTTTACCTTAGCTTACACATTAATCAAATTTGGATTTGTAAAATCCTTCAAAGAAAAAGAATATTTAATTGATTGATTGGATATTGGGAAATCTGAAAACTTCAAAACCCCACCATTGTTGCATTGACACATGGACCAAGGTCCCTATTTTTCTTCTATGCTGCCCTGGTGGTTGGTCACCCTTAACTCTTTTGCCCAATCACATGTTAGCATGTTTAAAACTTGATATGAGACAACCATTTACATACAAATTTTCAATTTAAAAAATTGGGTTTCATTGTAAGTTTTGGAAAAGAAAATCAATAAATCTTTTAACTTTTCCATTTTTTTTGGTTAAAAAATCATAAACTTTATAAAATTAAAAAAAAAACCGAATAAACGAGCATACGATTTAACCTTAAATTATATGATTCAATTTGTTTACGTTAGCACAAACAAGATGTATATAAATTTTGTGAAAGGTATGGAATTAATGTTACATAAATATCTTTGCCCCATCAAAATGCAAACCACATAATATCCTTTTTAACATTTTATAATATTGCTGACCATGTGGGTTCCCTATATGTCTTCTTAACTCTCTTCATTTTTCTTTCTCTTCTAAAGTTGACTTCTTAGCTAACTTTTTTAGACCTAATATCTAAGGATACTAAATTTATAACATTCCACTCTAGAAATAAAAAAAAAATACGATAGTTTATTTCAAATAAAAAAAACTATTCGAAAATATTTATAATTATAAAAAAAAAAAATTGCAACATCTATTCATCAATATACATCACTTAAGTAACGAATGTTTCTATCACAATCAGTCATAGATATGAAGTAAAATTTCAATATATATTTGTAAATAAGTTGACACGCACTAACAATTACGGTTAAGTTATACTTATATTATATTACGTTTCACAATAAATAATGTAGTGATGTCATGCATAATAATTTTTATTTATAATTGAGTAGCTTTCTTACTTTTTAATTAATATAAAATGTTCATTAGTGACGTAAGTTGGTTAACCTAAATTAATGCTCCATAGTCAAAGAAGAATCATCTTGAAATAACGCATTGAGAATATGACATGAAAAGATCGATTTCGTCATAATGGTTTGGTTTTGAGATGGCATAATGAACTTAAAGTCAATTTAAAAAAAAATATATATATATATATTTCCACCCTTTTTGTAACCTTACCTTTTGTTGGAAAGCATAGGCTAGCGTTCTAATATATATATGTGTGTGTTTTTTCTTTTTATAAGCAAACAGGTACTTTTTGACCTTCTTTTTGTTTGTGTTTCTTTAAATTATTTATAATGCCATCATACGTGTACCCTTCACTTTTGGATTTTAATTATTAGGAAGACTTGTCTCTAATTATTATTTATGAATTTTACCTCAGGTAAGGGTTTCTATTGCTATATAGTGAAATTTTCTGTTTGCAGCTATTTGTAATTTTGAAAGTAACATATATCACTTGACAATAAATTACTTTTTAATTTTTTTCCTCTTTGATAAAGGTATATATATATATTAGTTTTTGTGACCAAAGGTGGTGTTTTTTTAATAAATAAAACAGCCTAAGTTTCCTCAGACTCATCGGACTTTGTTATGGGCATGGTAGTCCACGATAAGTTAGGCCAATTTTAGCTCAGTCCACGAATTGAATCCATCAAGCCCACCTCAAAGAGCTTCATTGACACTGTGGGCCTAATCTGCTTGTGGCCCACACACAAGGGTTTGAAAGCCCATAGTAAAACCAACCGGTGCTAAACTGATAGATTCATCTAACTATTGAATCTAAATTTTTTTCAATCTATATGTAATTACTTGGGTGCTTATTGATATTTTTGCAATTGTCCTTCAAAATAATAACTAAACTTTACTGCATTAAGATTTGACAAGAGCCAAAAATAAAATAAAATAAAAATAAAACTAAACATTGCTTTAAAAGAAGTATTACTTCAACAATATTTGGTGTAACCAAAACAAGCATATTTAATATACGATGAAGACATATATAATTCGAATTAAAGTAATAAAAAATTACCGCCAGAATTGAAAATTTATTTGTTATTAATTAATGATATCCCCGGCTGAGAAACCACTTTACTTTGAAAACTTGCATTAATATAAAAGATGAGCTTTTTGAAAGGATTGGTCAAATTGGTTGATCAACAACAGTAACAATTACTGTTTTTTAAGAAAAGAAACCATCAATTTTGCTGATGAATCATGACTAATTCTTGTTCAACTTTGATATAATAAAATAATTATAAGGACAAGTAAACGTGAAACTATCATTTTCTTCAATAAAATTTATAATATACACAACCTAAAACTTAAGCTTCAATATATATGAGATTATTCCATGGGTGGTTATTCCTTCACAAGGTATGGAAATTGGAGCCATATCGCTATCTAACAATAGCCAATAAAAAAATATATATATAGGAGGGGAAATTGCAGCAATCCATATTGAAAAAAGGTGAATAAAAATGATGAAAATGAGTTATGGATGAAAGAGTAGGAAATGATAAAATGAAAAGAAAAAAAAAGGGTTTCTTTGATTGTCAATAGCAAAAAGCTATTGAGGATATGATGGCGTGTGGAATGAACAATCCAATGGCTGTGAACAAAAAATGGTTAAGAAAAAGTGGGAGAGAGGGAAAAAAACAATGACGTACGGGGAGAGTATAATTAAAGGTGTTGAACAGATGAAGAGACATAGGAGAGGGAGTCAACAGGCAGATGAAGAATTCAATTTTCAGGCCCCTCCTTTAGCTTTATTTCTCAGTCAAAAGCCCTAAAAAAAATCTGAGAGCATGCAGATTTTTCAAGACAAAATTCTTCTGCCAAACGACAGTAAAAGAAGAAAAGAAAAAGTGAATGCACAAAAGTTTTATTTGCTTTCCTTTGCTCATTCAAATGAAAACACCTTGTGAGCTCACAGAAAGGAATGGCCTAATACTAGCATTTACGGGTAAATATCAATTCATTCAACTGAACTTTAAATTTTCTACACCAAACCCTAAATAATTAAACTACTAAATTTTCAAAGTTAATCAATATAGACTCTTTGTTATAATTATGCATTAATTCTTAAATGCTTACAAACTTTTCAAATGTGAATTCTACAAAATAAATGATTAGAGTAAATGCATGGATGGTTTTCAAAGACAATTTTATCTTTAGAGTCTACGATTATAAGTTTCACACAATGTTTATCCAAACAAAACACAATAGAGAGTGTAAAATAATATACTTATAAAAGTTCAAAGTTCAAATTGATATACTTAATGGTTATCAGTGCCTTGAAGTTTAGGATATAAATAAATACTTTTTCAAAAGATAAGGTAGTGGCTATAAAATAAACTAATATATCATTTAGTGATTTAAGTACTACCAAATTTATCTATGCTCAAGCAAGAAGGAGAGAGAAATAAAGAGAGAGAGAGAGAGGAGCATTACCAGGCTGATGGATTTCTGTGATACTACTGGAAATGAGAATCAAGATGGCCAACAAAAGAGAGACTTGTAGGGCCCTTCCATTGTGCCTCAAAAGCAACGATGATGCTGCAGAGTATAGAGTGGTTGTCTCTCTCTTGCTCCCCTCTTTTTCCTCCTCCCTCTTCTACTTCTTCTCATTCTCCTTTTTATTCTCTGTTGGCTCCACTCATCTCTTTTTCTGACCTAATCCACTTCCTATTGCTTAATCTTTTAACCAAAACTCCTCTCCTGTTGCAATTTGCACATATAAAAAAACCTAATCTTCCCTTAAACCCTTCAATTGTAAACCAAGAATAAGAGGAGTTGTAAGCATATTCTTCAAAGTTTTTTTATGGGGTCCAAAGTTTTCTAAAGGGTAGGTAAAAGTTCCTGGTGCATCATTCATTTGGCATCCATATATAAATGACATGTCTGTTTGAGCGTAATCTAAACGCTCAACTTGAGCCTTACTGCCGACTGAATCAATCTTCTTCAATCTTCCTACAGCGGAGAGTTGCTTAATTAAGCCCCATTCTTTCGTTTTCATTCTTCTCTCTATTTCCTTAAATTTGAAGCAATAAATGCTCCTTATTCTCACAACCTAACTCACTGTCTCTTCTCCTCAAGAAAGCTACTCTATTTACTTCTCACACATCCCTTCCCATATCTTTTACACACTACACGAAATCTCTTTCTCTTCTCTCTTTAAAGCCACTATTTTACCCTAGGATTTACATCTCAGTTGGAAGGTTCAAATGTCAAGGAAAGCGAGCAAACGAGTCAGCTTCAGTCCTGATGTGAATGATAAGCCAACGGTTGTGCTCAAACACGGCGGCGGTGGTGATGGCGGAGCCGGAATGTGGAGCTTCGGCCTTAGCAGAGAAACAAGGTACTTGCCGGTGAGGTTTCTACAGAGCCTTAAGAACAGAGTAAGTGAAGCAATTCGCTTTGTCTCAACAAGAAAATCTTCACGAAAGGTTTCTTCAGCCTCCACTTTTACAAGGTCAAGATCGGTCTCGGATTCCATGGACTCGCATCGAGCTGAAGCCATTGAAGATTGTATCGAGTTCTTAAACCACTCTTCATCTTTGTCCAGATCAAATTCAGTCTCTGGAAGTACTTACTGAAAGTTATGTACTTGTGAGAATAGAATGTGCATGTAAAATTTAGTCGATATTTTAGACATTCTTTTGCGTGCCCGTCTCTGTAAGATGATGCTTTAGCAGATGATAATAGAGTTTCTGCCTTTGAAGCTCAGAATTCATTTGTCTAAATGCCGTGATCACGAGCAGATTAAATGCCGTGAAGCTCAGAATTCATCTGTTCATTAAAAAATTAAATAAATTGGATATCGACAAAATATCACCTAATCGGGTAAATTCAATATACGTAAATGTAAACTTGGCTGAGTCATTCTTGTTCAGTGGTGTCTATAAATGAAGGATTGGATGTAACAACCACCATTAAAGGCCTAAATAATGGCATCTCCTCGAGGAATGAATGGCCTAGACAGCACGAATCTCTCTGCGTGATATGTTTGGGCCATAAATTTTTTGAAGACAATAGTTAGGGAAAGGGATGAGTTAGACTTAGACCTGTGAATTTGGAGGGCCACGCCTTTGGATAGCCGAGAGATTCCCAATTAGCAAGCATGGTTGGTCGATTCTCAATCACGGGACCCACCTGTAAAACCCCAGTTTGTCCAAACATTTGCAAAGTAGAAACATAGGAACATGCAGACCCACATGCAGTAGAATGCCCTTCAAAATATGCAATGCTTAATAATAATGCTCAAAATGATTTTCCTTTTTTGTTTTAGTTTGAGGTATGCATGGAGGGTGGGGTTCATGTCTAAGGAAATAATGAAGGATGCGTAATACTCGTGCGGGATAATCTCGTGCTAATCATAATACATCACCACAATCTTAATTTATCTCAAATTAAAAGAATCGAAATCAAGATCCACTGCAATTTTTTTTACATAAATAGGCGGGGGTAGTCATCACTTTAACGAGAGGGGGGAGGAGGGAGAAATGATTGCTGTTCTAATAATTACCGGTCCATTCCAAACCACTTTGTTGGTTATCTAAAACATTGAATGGCATAATCAGGAATCGAAGGAAAGTTTTTCAAGTTCTCGAATTCCTTGACTGGAAGCTTTCTTCATTTCGAGAGCCCTCTTGTATGGAGGGGCAATAGGAGGCTGCACAGGATCTAAGCTCCGATAAGTTCCCTCGGCACCTCTGGGCAGTGGGTATGAACGGTCGGAGTCATATCCACTGAGGTCCCCACAGGCAAGAAATGGGATGTAAACTTTATTGGGACCTTCCAGCCACCCACTACTGCAATCTGAGAGGGACAAAATGTAGCAAAATAGAAATGCTATTACTTCCTCTTATGTAACCAAAAATACCAGGGCATTGACCACACATCAAAATCAGCAGACACACTAATTTTTAAAAGGCTAGAGACAAGTAGACAGCTCGGTCACAGCGCCAGCTGTAAAACAAATTAATCTTTAAAAATAGGATAAGAACATGCTTGATCTGAGGATACGTCTATCGAAATGTGAACTACAAATGAAGGTAGGATATTGAGTTTACCTAAGTCATCTCCTCCTGACGGACTTCCCACCTTTTCCAGCAAGCGATGCAGATCTTTTGGATTGAAACCTTCGGGAGGAGAATAGTTCTCACAAACTGCAAATGCTTCTGCATTTGCACCCAGTCAACGAATGAGCTTCGACATAAAGTTAAATCATCATCTCAACTTTGTTTAAAAGTTGTTACCGTGCGTTCACCAAGGCAACTAAAAGAAAGCACTGGAATGAATTACAATTTAGTTCAATAGTTTTAAAACTTGTGCCCACTTAGTCCATTCAACTTTCAGACATTCTAATTATGTTATTGAACTCTTGATTTCTTATCCTAGTAATTTCTTATGGTTAATACCGTGGCTTAAATGTTTTCTTGGAACTTTGATTTACTAACGTTAACAAATAACGATCTTGTATGATATACCACCGTGTGATATAAAAGAGAAAGCCAACTAAATAAAGGCAGAAAAACCAAAAAACTCGATTTAAAATGTAATGCTCTCATTGAATATTTTGGCCTACCATAAGGTTGTTTAACACATCTATTTCCTACATAAAGCCAAATAATCACTGCTTACCTGTTTAAAACATTTAAGCAAGTGATCAAAGAAGACTTATCGTAATCAAACATTTGACTCTTTGGATTCATGGCAGGATTCATGGATGTTCACAAAAGCAACAGTGAAAGTTCAAAATTTTTACTTTTACCCTCTATTTTGTCCTCTTTCACACCTTTTTTATATTACAGACCACCCCTAAATGTACCAACTCCACACTTTGTTGTTGGGAGGACACCAGTCTGACCAGCTAGTATTAATTGATAACAATCTAAATTTGATTTAAGGAATCCAAGTACAATGGATATCTAAAAATTCATGCGCAAGAATCCTATGAATCAGACGCGATAAAGAGAATAAAAAAATAATAAGAGAGAGAAAGAGAGAGGCCATTTTCAATTAAGAGAGTATTATTTTCTGTAAACAAAATCAATTATAATCGAAAGATGGACCTCTATAGCAACCAATCAACAAAAGTGGAAAACCGAAAGGTTACCTATACTTGAGTTCCGACTGCTTTTTGGCTTTGCAAAAGTCACTACAGGGAAAAATAACTTCAGCTGCAACAGAAAATCTCGAAACTGTAAAAATCATTGGTGGCTTCATAACCATGTATGGAACAACAAACACCCTTGATTAAGCTGCTTATGTAATCCATGATAATACTTGAAAATTTTTATTAGTGCTGAACATATCTAAAAAAATCATATACGTCAATGCAATAATTACAGGGAAAAAGAGCTCAAAGCAAAATTTCCAACTTGATTGGAAGAAGAAAAGTTGAAAGAGAGATTCTGATTCATATTGCAGATGCATTTAGTGAGAACACCATAAATTTTTTTACAACACGAGTATGCTACATATTTCTATTGGGTCCTGTAACAACCATTTACCTGACTATACAGAAGGCTGGTATCCTTTCCACGGAATATCTTTGCTATGAACTTACCACCTTCTCTGAGTATGTGCGTAACAATTGTTAAACCCTGAGAAGAAAGGAAAAAAGAGTCCAGCTCATCTCTGTAAAACTCATAAATCTCCTACAGCATTGAGAACTAGCTGAAGGAAGAGAGAGAAATAGAGAAAACAAGGCGGCAGCAGAGGACACTGATGACAGCAACAAAATTCAATCCATAGAAGGAAAAGGTCAACGAGTGCAGGCAACATATAATGGAAAAACCTTTAGAAGATTTCAATATAACTTCATAATATACAGCAACCATGATTAACCTAAAGTATCTCATCTACCTTGCTCACTTGTTTCACGGTATTTTCTATTTGTAGATTCAAACAATTTGACACTCATTAGTGCTTCTTGTTGGTTTTATTTTTTTTATCCTCTCCACGCTCTGTAAACGAGAACTGGAGCAACATCATTTACTGTCAATGTGCATGCATCTCATGCATTTTTTAAAATATCTTAAACTATTCATCAGCACCATCTAGAGAAATTAAACAGTTTGTAGAAAGAAACACTGCACTTACAGCTAGTATGAGCTGGAACTGAACAAACTCGTCCATGTCATGAAGACCTGTAACTACAAACACAACCACATAATCAGTAACAAAATATCATCAGTTAGAATCCCAAGAGAGAATTCAAAAAACACAAATATCTACCATCAGGTGCACCGTCACAAACAACCAGGTCAGCCTTGCACCCATCAAAATGCCTAATGACCTGGTAAAATTAAATATTTGATAAACCATGAACAAAAAGATATCACAATTTCGTATGTGACAATTTTTTTTAATAAAAGAAAAAGGACTTACAACACAGCGTGAGTACCCATTCCAAAGAGAAAAGCAATCCAATATGAAGAAAATTGTAGGAAAATTATCATAAATAGAAATTTTAAATCAAAATTGACCATGTTGGTGCATTAGGATCTGGATATGTCTTCGTTTACCATATCAAATGTTAAAAATAGTGTGTACATGATACACACTGCTTACCACTTCAGCTGTCCTAGCATTTGTTATATCACCCTGCACTTCAATAACACCTTCAATTGGAGCCATCGGCTGTAAATCAATAGCAACAATAAGAGGAAGATCGCCATCCCTGCAAATGAAGCTAGAGAATCAATGAAAGAGGGAGATAACAAGGGGACAGTGGAGAGAAGGATGGGGAGGAAAAAGTTACGACCCCATTTGGTAACCATCTGGTTTTTAGTGTTTAGTTTTTTTAAAATTAAGCCAATAAATACCCCTTCCACTCCTAAATTTCTTACTTTGTGGACTACTTTTCAGTTTTTACTATTGTTTTTAAAAACCAAGCCAAATTCTGAAAACTAAAAAAGTAGCCTTGAAAAACTTGTTTTTGTTTTTGGAATTTGGTTAAGAAGTCAACTCTTTCAATTAAGAAAAATGTATATCATTGTCAGGATTTGAGAGAAAACAAGTTTGCTTTTCAAAAACCAAAACCAAAAACAAGATGATTAATAAACGAGGCCTACATTTTCATATAATAATCTACCATGCTTACTTTAAATCTGGAGAAAGCTTTGCTGGGAGATACAATTTTCTACTGAGGACCTATATATGATTAGTAGGCGAGAAAATGTCAGAACAACTTTGAAATAATTAACCACAATAAACTATATTTGTAAGCAATAGTGCATCACCACATAGTACATTGCTTTTATCAGTCCTCATGATATTTTGTGTTTATCAAAACGTACTCAGTGTGCCAAGATGCAGGGTCAATGAAGGGAGGAGAGGATTGCACCCCATTTACAGGCAGCTTTCCAAACAAAAAAGATGCTTAAAAGGTCTATTGCAAGACGAATTCTTCTTAGGTTTATTTGTATTTTATACAAAAATTTGTTTTCCCCATAAGGCATTGAGTCATTGACCACTAGTTTGATAAACAAATTGCAACAAGAAGATGCTGAAAAGAAATTACCTGGCTCCAGCTACCGGGGGCTGCACATAAATCTACCACTCTCTTGACTCCTGCATATGAAATTTCATTGTAGACAATGTACTTAGAAGCATTTTGAAATACTTATACATAATAAAACAGGATAATTACAAAGTCATAAAGATCACACAAAACAACTCCGTTAGAAAGGTTAATCCAAAATGTTGCAGAAAGATTAATTATCATGACCAACTCAGTGATTGACATCCTACCAGAAACGTAACAATATTTTAATAGAAGAGCTCAATACAAGAACAAACCTTCAAATATGTTAAATTCCTCATCTATCTGAAGAAGTTTAAATGCACTTCGAGCACGCCAACCTTCTTCTTTTGCTTTACGGTAGTATATATCCTGCGAATGAGACCAAGGAATGAGACCAAGTAAACAAAACATGGTAAAAGATAATGAATCATGAATACAAATAGTCAAATAGAATAGAGCTTAAACCCTCTTATCTCTTGAAGCTTTGCCCATGATTGAAGAACCAAGAAAGAGTTACCAGTAGTGCAGAGCAGACAGGCCTCCTGGCAACATTCAAACCCAGCAAGAAAGTTAAAGTTGGGCATCAAAGGAAGTCTAAATGTATTTAATATTAAATAAAAATATTGAACCCTCAATAAAAAAAACACAATTTTTTTATAAATCCAACAAGCATTGTTGATAATCCAACTTGAGCACGATCATAAAATTCCTACTTTCGAATGTTAGCTTACAAGATATGAAGCATTTGTAAAGAAATTGTGAGAAAACATAACAATTTTAAAAAATCAAAACCAAAAACCAAATGTTTATAAAAAATGAGGCCTAAAAGTTTTAAATTAGGATAAAAAGAAGTGGTTTACGTGGCCTAAGAATTCAAACGCTACCTTAGAGGAAATGAACCATTGTAAAGAAATTGTGAGAAAGCATAACAATTTTCAAAAAAACAGAACCAAACACCAAATGTTTGTAAAACGGTGCCTAAAAGTTTTAGAATAGAATAGGGAAAAGTATTGTACTCATAAACAACTCTAAGATCTAGCTTTAGAATTTTCACCTCAGAGTACCACAGCCTAGAGTAAACGTTTACATGGGTAATCTTGATCAGGCATTTCATCGAGCATCTTCGATGCCTAGGAATACAACTTCTACACCTCTCCTACGACAACTGCTTAAATTTAATCAGACACAGCCAGAAACAAGTTTCTAACAAATAGAACCAATATTATTTCTATCATATTTGATGTCAACTTCAAGGGACAATTTGTAAAGTTATCAACAGCTAACTACACAACCAAACTAATAGTTACAACGCAACCAATCACCAACTAATTTACAAGTTGATTAGTTACACAATATAACAACAAACTAATAGGAGCTGCGAAGGATTAAACATAAATGCACTGAATTTGAAAAATATAATAGAATAAATTAGGGCAACAGAGGCAGAACATGTGTCATAGAGCAATGCAAGAAAAACAAGAAACGAAGAACAAACAAGAAAGGGATGAAACTCTTACGATGAATTAGTAGATCCGTTAAAGCTGAAACCAATCAATGGATGCTAACTTCTAATCTTCAGTACAATAGTGTTTGATGCCGGCGCGCCGCCGTTCTAACCGCGTATTGAATCTTTTCTCCCTCATTATTTCTTTATATTTTTTTTCTTTTAAATTTTCACATTAATTGGAAATTCTCTATAAATCCCATTGAAAATTTATAATCCGGTTATGGAAAAATACTACTTACAAAATATAGCAAAATACTATTTGAAAAACATAAAAATGGCTATATAGAGATGGAGTAATTTTACCTTATTTTCTAAAATAGTTTCAATATTTTACTATTTTAAAAAATGTTCATGACATTTTCAAATATAGTAAAATAAACTAAAATATTAAACTATATAGCAAAATTTTGAATTCTATCAGTTATAGAAATCGATAAACTTCTAAAATGTTGCTAATAAAAACGTATAAGTGTATTAATGTTTATTCTTGTACCATATTTTGTAAATATTTTGTCAAATTTGTTATTTTTTACTATTTTTTCGAAATAATATATATATATTATTTAGACATTTTAAATATTACCGTAAAATATAAATTTTTTGTAAGTTATATTATATATTAGACAGATTTCAAAAACCGACAAGAAAAATTAACTAAACTTAGAAATATGTATTTATGAAACATTGGGTAAAGGAATGTTAGAAGTACAGAGTTAAAAGAGAGAATTTTTCAACAAGGGAAAGTTGAAATTTATTGTAAATATGAAATTTTCAAAGATAATTACTATTAAATTTTGAGTTGTTTAACCCACTCGAGAGCAAAACACCCCCGAAGAGATATTTAGACATTATGAAGATCAAATACTATTATGAAGCAATTTACAAGCAAAGAATTTAAGCTATAAAGTGGAAAAAAGACAAAATAATAATGACAATAATAATTAATGATTCGCAAAGGAGAAAAAATTGGCACCTATTGAATGATTAATAGTTTCAAACCGATAGAATACTACAGCATAAGTTTGGCTAGTTTTATCCATCAATAATTGGAGCTTAGGATTCAATATTACTTTCATTAAACCTGATTTCATTCAAATGGCATTTAAATAAGAAAAAGAGAAATGAGTGGTCTACATCATGATATATTTGGGGAAATAAAGTGAGGGTGTACAATTAATAACATTGAACAAAAAATGGTCAGGGAAATACATGCTGGGAAACTAGCCACCTCTTCCAATAGGATAAAACAAAAATATCATCATCATCAATCAAGAACTCGACAAACAGATAACTAGTTCCTTCAACTAAGATCTTTCAATGGGCTGATGGTGGTAGCATGTTAGTTTCCAGACGCTGTGGGGACGATTGCTGGTTTTGCATCCTCAGCTTTTTCATGTTCTTTGTTTAGCATCTGGAAAACAGAATTTGTGTGAGCAGTGAACGATTATTATGAGCTAATTGATACAGCATGTGTAACGTTTTGAAGTGATTAAAAAATGATCCCAACCATATCCTACATCAGCAGGAAATGACAGTAACTAACCTTGTTATTGATTAAATTATGAAGTGCGATGACGCTCCGGATGAGTGAGGAAAGATAAATGACCAGCATCATATCATTGGTTTTTACTGCACAGTAGGGTAAATATAGATGAAGGCTTTTAAGGAAACATGTTAAGCCAACGGAGAATCTTCAGTTTGTAATATTACCTGCGAATGATTTTATCAACTCTGCCACATTTAGATTAGGAAGAAGGTTGAATACATCCTGCAATTTTAAGTAGAAATTAAGCATCAGTATATATTTTTTGGTGTAAACTTATAAATCATAATCAATTGGCCTGTTCCATGTTACTATGTCTCGCACCACATAATGCACAAAACATTATTGTAAATAAAGAACACAATGATGGATAGGTTAAGTGAGGGAGTGTGGAACGTGGCCAATCTACAAACGTGTGACACATGCATCTAACAATTGACACTCAAATCTTTATAGAAACTGTGTATTACTTTACTATTCCTTTTTTTTTTTTTGTGTGTGTGGGGTGGGGGGGGGGGGGTTTCTCATTTGATGAAATTGAGGGAAAACCGCAACACCAAGAGGTTTCTCATATATATATATATATATTAATTCCGTGAGTGTCTGACCCAGCTTACTCGACTAATCTGACGGGACAACCCGACTGACCCATGGATTGAGCCCATGGCCTCTTAGGTAGTTATTGGGCTGTCTTATATATATGAGATATCAATATCCAAAAATAGTCCACGCGATTTGATTTCATGATATCCTAGTTGAATACAAATTACAAAGGCATTTGAATCCACCAGTTAGGTTATTGAAACTATTTGAACATTCTGAGATGAGAAAAAAAACCAGCCCTTTCCAAGGCATGAGCACAAGCACCTCCAATGCTCGAGTGAGGTGCGGTGCAATATGAAATATCAAAGAAGAAAATAGAAGGCTTTTAAAGTATGTAAACAACCAATAAAACTTAAGCCAGGTAACGTTCAATTAACAAACAAAAATAAATAAAATAGACATTGGAAAAAGAAGGGAAGAAAAAGGATCACATAGGTAAGGTACTTGAATGTAACACATTTTTTCTCGAAATGTTTCCTCCTCTTTTAACTCTGGATCTTTCTGAGTTGCAAAACATGCTTGGAGTTGCAGAATATTTGTCATTATGATTAAACACGTAGTACAGAAATAGCATCAAATACATACTATAATAATTACTACACATACATACATATAAATCAGTATATGCAGTGACATGCAAAAGTATTGCACAAAAAGGGTAGAGAAAAAGTGGTACCTGTAAATGATAAAGAATCTCATGATTTAATGGAAGCTTCTTGTCAATAACAAGATCAAGGTAGCCACGAATCTCACTTAGTCGTGCATCCAAACCTTTTAAAGCAGTAAGTTTTCCTGTAACCTATAAAATATCATTTATATTAGTCAATGCCTTTGTGACCTAATACTGTCATCTAAAACTTGAAATTTAATATAAGTCCATCAAAAAACTTGCAAAACAGTTTGAATAAAACGAAACTAATTGGAGAGAACTGCACGGCAAGACAAGTATAGATAAGAAGAATAACCTCATTGGCAAGTGTACTAATGGTGGTATCCTTGACATCCCTTAGTAAATGTTCAACACCTGTATTTAGACAAACCAAGAATGTTATGTGGTAAACAAAATAAAAAATAAAACCGAAACTGAAAAACACCTTAAAATAAAGATTTAAATCTCATTTTATTACTTACCAATTTCCTCAACCTCGTGGGCAGCAATGACCGAAGGAACATGAACAAAGATCTTCTGGCTCTTATGGGTAGCATTCTGTTACCCAAATTAGAAGATGTGTATTGGCAATTAGAAAATCAACTTTATAGCTATTCAGAACCATTGACTCTCAAATGCCTCTGATATTTTTGGGGAAAAGAGATAACATAAAAACATACCTCTTTGACTTCTTCAACATCATAGTAAGCTTTAGTAGGTATTCCCAGCTCCTTTGGTTGTACATCAATAATCACGAGCACAGGATTTGATAAGTAACTGAAAATCCACCACAGAGAATATGAGTGATTCGCAGAGTTACCAGAAAAACCACATTGGTCAAGAGGATGCAAAATTCGACATTGAACAACCATAGGATAGCCTTCAAAAGGATCTAAATTGGAGGTATGTCAGAAAACTAGAAAAAAGGAACACATAGATGACAGGAGACAAGATAAACATAATGGTTTTTATTTTTTAAGAATGCAGAATTTGAGAACTAGAAACTAAGAAATCTCAAATCCCAAACAAGTGTGGAGATCTTACTCGTGGAACAACTGGTGAATATCCAGGTCATTCTCTCGTAGCTTTGGGCCTGTGCTATACCAACCTACGATGTGCTCCTTGGCTGACACATCCACAAATTCATGGCTGTTGTGAACAAAACAATTCTAACTAAATAAAAAGCAGAAAAGGTACTAGAACAAGAGAAAATACCATTTATCCTCTTGAACATTGAAAACATCGATTCATGATAGTTGTGGTCAAGAAACCATATGCTTGGATCTTTCTCATCTTCTTCAAAGGGGACTGAAATAATGAGAGTACACCATATTAACGTCACCATTAAACATAGACTAAGACTAAATAACACAGTCACACATGCATATGTATATATATAAACTTGCTCACTACCCATTTGAACAAGAACCACCCTACTGAACATGTGGATATGAAACCAGAAAACTACAATGGAGGGAAACAGAAACTATAGCTAAAGCCTAAAATGGTTCGATCTTATGTCCAAACAATCTTGGCTCGGATGGATAATACTAATGTTCTAAAGATATTCAAAGTTTTAAACAGTGTACGCGTAGAGCATCGGGAAAAAACTGGCTATATAATCTTTCAAACCTGCAATTCCCAATTAAAGGAATCAATCGAGTATAACGAATTACCACTGTCATCCAAACCATGAAAGGAGTCAATCAATTCACAATGCCCTAATTAATTGGGTGGAAAAAGCAGGCAGCTGAATGCCCTAATTAATTCACAATGAGAGGCAATCAAAGCACAAACAATCCTTCTTTTCGTGCCTTTTTCGCGAATCAGGGCAACCACGAGAATGGTACATTTCCAGTCTCTGTAGCCAATACTACTTTATGTTCAACTAACTTCAAATTCAAACAAATACCCAACAAAATACCCAGATTCCTAGAACCCTTGAGACAAAAATCAACCAGAATCCACTTTGAGGTATCAAACCGAATCAAACGACAATAAAATTCAGATCCAACCAGAATAGAGCAAGATTTTTAACAAAAGGCGAGAGAAAAATCGGTATGAGAAAATAATAATGACCTGCATAGCTATTGCTGACATCAACAGTACCCTTGAAAGAACTACCGAGTAAAACTCCGACAACTCGTTTGCGGGAATCCTTAGCGACTCGGTTGTAGTTATCGACGATGCTGAGTAAAACCAGAGGGTGAACTACAACCTTCTCAACTGGCCTCGATGAAATTTGCTGCGTCTTGATCACATCCATGGCGGAATTTTTGCAGTGTATCGAAGTTCAATCGAATTGGCGCTTCCGTGCTAAAGGCTAAACCCACTTAGAAATGGAGCAGCGCTTATTAAGCCCTTTTTCTTCGAGGGGTTTTCTTGGCAGAAAAGCAAACCTCCGCTCTTATGAGCGACCCACTCGGCCCAAAGAAACCGCGATTCTAAAGCGCGCTTTTTGCTTGCTTCGTCCAAGGTTCGGATATAAAGTTTAATGTAACAAAATTAAGGTCCAAATCTTTGCATTATTTAAATTAGGTATAGTTAATCATTCTTCTTAAATTCTTATGATGTTTTAAAGTCACCAAATTTTATTGAGGGTTGTCGAGTACGAGTTCTAAAGGAACGTCTTAAGAGAAATAAGTCGGAGTCTCGTAGTTTTGATCAACTACTTAAGCTTACAAATATATATATGAGAAATAATCAAGCTATTCTCGATTTGACACCATGCAACCTTGGTGGTGAAAACCATATGTGACTATATGAGAATTAACATTTTAAATATCTTCATTCAACGATCTCATAATAGAATAATAAATAATCTTTAAAGAAAAACCACGGTCTTACTCATTGAATCTTTAATTCAACTATACACCTCATGTACTAACTTTGCCCATTTAAGTGTGTTAGACTATCAATATCACACAAGCAAAGATTTTTACACGTGTTAGCTTGAAAATGAAAACTTGATCAACATAAATTAGTGGTACGCAACAACAACAACAACAAATATGGCCAAGATCTTACCACCGACATAATTCATTTGTCCACGTCCTTGTTGTTGACAACGACAACCACAAATACTCGTTGACAAATCCATTTTATCACATATGATGATCCAACGACCATAATGTTTTTTAATGTAAATTTAAAGTTTTAGTTCATCGGGTTAACTAACAACCATTTATAGTAACTCTGATACATGTAGACATATTTTGTACGTACAAAAATAAATTGGGTTGAAAACGCTTTTGATAAAATGTAACAAACATATGATTGTTTTTTTTAGCATGTAAGAGATAGAATGATTCAAACAAAATACCTCTTAATTGTTAATGCACTTATATACCAATTGAGTTAATACTCATATAGGTTTAAACACATGTGATTGCAAAAGCTTCATGAACATTTTCTAAGTGTTTATAAAATAAGTACTTTGGTCAACAACTTAGGAAAATATGGTTAACGATAATCTACTGAAATTATTACAAACTCAACCATTGTTTAATGTACAACATTCAATAACACTGTTGATTTAAGATTATTAGTTCGAATCTAATTATTTCACGTATTGTTTAAAACATATAACTGAGTTCACAACCG
Source organism: Cucumis hystrix (assembly GCA_025688845.1). Classification (NCBI taxonomy): domain Eukaryota; kingdom Viridiplantae; phylum Streptophyta; class Magnoliopsida; order Cucurbitales; family Cucurbitaceae; genus Cucumis; species Cucumis hystrix. The sequence continues at coordinate 27,075,681 of CM046886.1, forward strand.
AAACATTTATTTTACTTTTATAACATATTCTTAACGTATATTTCCATAATCAGCAAAGTACGAGATTCGAATCTCTATGTCGCATAACTCAAATAAAATAAACAAAGTTTTCGATACAAACCATATAAAAGGTTGAATATTTTTGTAAGTTGAAAATGAATGGCAAAACAAAATTGAAAAAAAAAAACGTTAAAATGTGATTTTGATTCCATCATTTTTGGATTGGTTTAATTTTAACTCTCATATTTGAAATTGCCTACTTATTTTTAATAAATCAAATTCCATATTTATAATTATTGTAATAAATAAAGGGTAATGTATAAATTGGGAGAGAAACCCAACACAATTCGGCAGATCTCAGGAGAGCCCATAAAACTTCAAGGCCCAATATTAAAGAAGAGCCTGCTTCACATCATCTAGAGAGAGAGGATAGGGCAAGGGGGACAAGGACTAGGACTATGAGGGAAATCATAACATCATACCATGGCAGCAGTAAATAATCCTATACGAACATCTCAATAACAATTTCATTCAACAACACCAAAAAGAAATAGTAAGTAATCTTCAAAGAAAGAGTTTTAACCCTACTTTTTATGTTTTTAGTTGAACGAACTATCAACTTACGTACTAACCAAAACACATCAAAGTGTGTGGTAACTAACTCGACACTATACCAGATGTGAATATCAAATACGTAGGTTAGATTAGGAAGTGAGACTAGAACAAGAGAAACAGACCAAAAGTCAAATCGTCTACACAAGAACGAAATTCAAACAAGGGAAAATCAACATTTATTTATAAATAAATAAAATTGCAATAAATTCTCATTTTATCGAGGAGTATAAATGGTGAGATCTCAACAAATCTTATTCCATCAATATCAACACTTAAAAGAAGACAAGGAAAGTAGTAGAAAAAAAAAAGCTGAAAATAAATAAATGTAAACCAAACATATTATTTATAAAAGAAGGAAAGAGAAAGGATATGATATGTTGACAATGGGAAGCCAAGAAGAGAGTGTAACCAATTTTGAAGGCAAAGGCATCCTAATTAGTTGACATTTATTGATCACTCTCCCCCTCTACCTCTTTCCCCATTTCTACCACATAAACATATCCCCCTAATTCATTTCTCCCCCTCAACTTTCCAGTCTGTCCTCATCTCTTCTTAATTATTATTCATCACTTCATTTCCACCCCCATTATTATTTTCCCTCCTTCAAATAAAAAAAAAAAAGAACTATTATTCTAAGAATGTTCCCATACTATTCTTCTTTACATATATACGATCGTGTATGAAAACAAAACCAAGATACCCAATCACCATAACACAAGTTACCAACTTTGAGATGAAACGTTTTTGTGTTATGCCATAATAAATATTATTTGATGGCATCGTCATTCTAACCATTTAGAATTTGATAGAAGGTATATGCATTATGGTGAGGTCAACGATGTTTGGGATTGAGTATTAATAGTTTATATTGAATGATATAATATTTAGCTGTTGTTTTGTTACTATCCATGAGGTATTGGGATCAACCCATAAATTTGGTTGGTGTGAGATTTATTGAATATCCTCTACTATTGCCAGCGTTGTTTAATAAATACCACATAACACTATCACATATATTATTTATTTACACTCTCCTCTACCAAACTATAACCTACAGAACCAACCAAAATTTGCCCTTTTATTATTACTATTATTGTTGTTGTTGTTTCAACAAGAGTATGACAATTTCTATTTGTTATTGTCGTCGTTTTTCTTTTTTGTACGAGTCAACAAAAAACAATGATATGTTTCTTTTGTTTAGTACAATCGAATGAAGGATTTGAACTATACATACATGTATTGGTTGAGCTAAACTTTGGTTGATGGTAGATGTGTTTACTCTATTCGGTGAAAGGGGTAGATGGGTTATGAAAATTTTGGAGTTTTGTGGGTGTGTTTTATGATATAAATTAAAGGATGGGGGAGTTGGCAGAGATATAAATGCATATTGTAGCCATAGCATTGACATTCATATTGCCACACCCAAATTCAAATTATATGCTATTTGGCGAATCCCAACTGATATAAGGTTCTGCCACCGTCAGCGTCGCCGCCATGGCTTCCCCCTTCCCCAATTTCTGCCGTTCTAATTATATTACATATTGAAAAGTATAATTGAACTATAACAATTTGAATATCTATATGATTTTTGGTTTATTTATTCTTTTTCATATATATACATACAAAGAGACAAAACTTAAAAGCTTACTTAAAATTTGAAAATAGTAAATTCGATCAAACGGACGAGATAAGTGGAGAAGCTATTCTTTTTCTCTCAAGACACGTCACTAAAAATACTTATCGATGTATCTAATGGAACCCATGAAATTTGTGAATGTTTATGATATGAAGAACTTTAAAATTTATCTAGACATTGGTCAAAATTGTTGGTTAAAACACATCAATTCAAACATATAAAACTTAATAGATAAAAACCCTTCATTAACATTTAAAAAGTTAATGATTTTGAGATGAATGTTACATAATAGTCTAAAAAAGAAAACTAAGAAAAAGGAAGAAAAATATAACATTAAAACAACAACATTTTTCTGTATACATATTGGAAGAGAACAATATACATAAAACGATTTATATGATGATTAATTAATTAATCTATGACCATCTTGGCACCCGAATCTTATTTTTGTTTTTTTCCCCATTCTAATAATTAACTTTTTTTCTTATGCAAAATCAAACCAATAGAGAATAATTGGGATTTTTTTTGTTTTTTTTTTTTTTCTTTTCTTTCTCTTTTAAGTACTTTTCTTCTTAACAACTAATTCTCCATTTTCTTTTTCAGGAGAAACTCGGCCATCAGTTCCGGCGAGAATTCCATATTTCCCCTTTCTTGTCAAATTCGTACACTCAAACCCTAGGGTTCCGCCGAGTACCTTCTGAATGTAATTCGCTACTTCAATCGCCGATTTCCCACTGCTGCAAGTCATTTCCGTTGGCAATTGATTCAAGAACGTGATTTCGTAAGTTGGTCTTGGATTCATAAATACAAAATACGGATCCAGCAATTTGTGTCCATTAACCGTTGTCCCATAAAACACACTCTGTTTCGTGTTAATGGCGACGGGGACGATTCTGTCTGTTAGCTCCGCGAACAGAGCACTGAATCGCAACAGAAATGGTTCTCTACAAGTGGTCCCTTCTGGACAAATTACAAGGTCGCCATCTTCAAGAAGCCGTTTGATGTTAGCCGCATCTTTTTCCCTCTCTCTCGACAGAGCCACGGCCTTGATCGGAGAAATTATCTCTGTGAATTTGCTTATACTGTAAGTAACGCAGCTGATTTTTCTGCCTAATGCGACGGCGACGATCACTGGATCTAAGACGGTGCGGTGGTTGCAGACGAAGAGAACGCCGCTCTGCCCTTTCTTCGGTGGCGGTGGTGGACTGCCCTTAACAATGAGCTTGATTCCGAGAAATTTATAGTTGTACCAAGCGATTCTTTCCGGTAGGGGAATGTTGGTGTAGACTCTGAAAATTGAAAGGATGATACCGACCGGCAGCCATAAGAAGGTCAATAGCGCCGCCAATGGCGTCGGCCGTTGTACAAATCGCCCGTCGTGGAAAATAATTGGGCTCAAAAGTTCGTTTCTCGGTAATGGCTCACACTTGGATCTTGGTACCATATAACCTTCCTGCAAAATCACCCACAACCCCCTAAATATTACTTCCAAAACAAAAATTCACATAAATTTTCAATTTCAATTTTTTCAATACAGTCGATAGGGATATGAGATTCCAATGACATACCTAACAAAAAAAAAGAAACTCAAGTGTGTCACATCACAATTTTTAATAGAGTCTGGCATGGGTTATTTTGTGCAGGGTATTGAATGGCTTGATATTCATTCACGATGAATGAAATTGAGTTTAGAATGTATGGGTGCGAAATGAAGATCTTGTGGCAATACAATACTCATACGATGAGTTGCTATCACAATATGAAGATGATTTTTTTTAAAAAAAATACACAAAACAAAACCAAAAAAAATATTTCAAAAAAAATTTATTCTTTACTATTTTGGACAATTTTTGTTAGTTTTTGTTTTTATTTTTTTATTTTAAATGAAGGTAATTAATTGCTTTACCTCGAGCCGATGTAAATATAGAAACTTTATGGTATACGGTACACGCGTAGTTTAAATAAAAATAAATGTACATAGTAATAAAACAAAACAATATTAATTGAAGGCACGTGCTAGGCAAAAAAAAAGAAGAAAACAGCTGGATGATTTTAAATATGTTGAAATGAAAATGAAATTTATTGAGGTTTGGTTGGAGATTGAGTCACATAATATGTGTAAATAGACCCACTAGGTGCTAATGAAAATGGTTTAATGATCATTTAATTAAAGTTAAGTTCATTAATTAAATCTACTCTCAAAAGAAAAGTTCAATCCCTCAACTGTCCAATATATATATATAATTTCTAAAACATTCAATTTTGTATTAAATTTACTAAAAAAGTTGTTTGTCTAAATTTTTTTAACTTAACGTTAATTTTTCTTTTTAAGGACGAATGATTAAAAAAATTTGAATGCATTTGGATTGAGCTAATATACTAATTTTTCTAATATCAATACTTACCTACCCACCAATTACATTATGTTTTCCTTTATAGATCTGTTTAAATGGCATAAACACCATAACAATGAACACTATTAAATAGTTAAGTTGCAACTATTTTTATAATATCACATAAAAACTGTGTAGAAACTTTAATATAAAAGGTTTGATCTTAATTACACATGACATCTTAAAATTTGACAGCTCGAAAAAATGACAATTTATTAGGAACGATGACAACTCATTAACAAAATGATCATAGTTCAAATACGTCAAACTAAACTTGTCTTAATGGTATTAACATGACTTGTGTATTTTACTTCACTTTAAAGTTATTATGCTAAGAAAACAACCTCTATAACCTTGGTTGTACTAAAAAAATTATATCGTTTAGAGATAACTTCTATATTAATTACTTTTAGCTAAAAGAGAAAAGTTAGGAATACCTACCACCACTCTTTTGTGACACTTCATATTTATTAATTTATTTACTAGACCATACTTAGTTCTTAAATGCTATTCTTAGTTAATGAAGGAATGAAGTATTGGAAATTTGTTCCTGTATTTGAAAATTTGACATGTTGATTCTTTTATAAATTTAGATCATCATATAAAAAAAATGGATATAGCAAATATGAGATTAGTAGTATGAGAATTGAAAGAAATTGGTAGTAGATCACCTTGCAAATGGACATGAAATCATGATCAGTTTCTCGATCACCGAGGCCTAAATCAGGCAAATCAGTCCCAACTTCCTTAACAAGAGCCGTCTTCTTCAGATCGCTAACAAGCACCCCAGGTTTCTTAACAAATCCAGTAGCTCTACCGGATTTCGTCACTCCAAGCTCTGTTCCGATCACCTTATCAGCGCCCAAAAACGTCTTAACAAACGGCTCCACCATAATCCTCGGATTAGCCGTCACAATAATCTTCTTCCCAAACGAATTAAAAACCTTCCAAGTTAATGGATGAACATCCTCAGAGTAAAATTTAGGCAAAACAGAGCGAGCCACCATTTCGATATCCGCGACTTTCAATCCAGCAAATGCAACGAAAACGAAAGTTTGAATGGCGAGAGATTCAGATAAGAACAAGTAAATTAAGTAAACTAAAGGAGATGAAGCCAGAAGGAGAAGTCCTCGGAAAATGCTCCCGGCTTCGACGGCGACGAGCATGAAGTAAGGGAAAGCGTTATGGGAAATAAGAAGAGTTCCGTCTAAATCTGCAGCGACGGTCTGGTGGGAACGGTCGTGGGTGGTGGTGCATTTGGAGATGGAGGGGAATTGGCGGTAAGCTCCCATGGGGAATTCGTTAGGAAAAACAGAGAGAAAGAGAGAGAGAGAGAGAGAGAACGGAGGGAGGAATGACTAATGAGTTGAGAAGAGAAAAGGGGAGAAGAAGGGGTTTATAAAGGGAAGTTAGCCAAATGCTATAATTTCAAAAATGATGCATGGAAAAAGATCCATGTGGTGGAGAGACATCTGTACCTGAATTTGGAAATTTTACACAATTTTTACCAACTGCTTCAAACTCTAATCTCTTTAAAAAAAAAAAAAACCATTTAAAATTTTCAAGTATAATTTGTAATTTAATTCAAAAAAATTTGGTAATATTATTAGTATTTAGTATGTCTCGAGTTGCAACTTTTCTATTCTATGTGATTAGATGGGCTATAAAAATAAGAATAAGTCTAAAATATCAATGTTGATGAAAATATAAATTAGCATTGATGTTCATAAATACGAGTGAAAAAAATAATGAAAACAAAACATTTTAAAAAATAAATTTTAATTAATTGATATAAACTTTATAATTCTCAAATAATGTAAACATTAATAAACACGTATATGCTTCTATCTGCGATATTGATATACAATGATAAAAGTTATCAGTTTCTATCAAGAATAGAATTGCAAATTTTACTATAGGTCGTAAATATTTTAATTTATTTCGTTATTTTAAAAAATATAATTTTTTTTTTAATTCACATCAATAATACATCCAAGAAATGTGATATTAACCGTTGGACGTAAATTTAATATTATAACCGTCAACAATTATTCATGTTTAAAATATAATTTATTGTTTTTAGAAATTAGAAAGATAGCTTTTTAGTTGAATATGTTTAAAAGTAGATACGAATAATTTTTTTCATTATGTCAACTCTCAACCCTCGAGTCTTCTTTCCGTTTAATTATTGTTTTTTTAATTTAAAACGAAATGTTTAGAAAAAGTAAAATGTTTATAGAGTATACTTAAAATTGATGATAGAAATAGAATTATTTTAAAAGATAGGTAAAGTTAGAGAGAGGAGTAAAGTATTAAATAGGTTTGGTTAATATTTGTTTTTATTATTAAATTTGTTGAAGAAATTAAAATAAATAAATAATAATAAAAAAAAGTAGAGGTGTAGAAGTAAGGGGAGATTTGAGTGGTTGAGGTGGATAACATTGAATTGGCCTACTTTTTTAGTTTATAGGCGCCGCCGTCCCACCCTCACTGCCGCATTTAACCGCCTCCGCCTCCGCCCCATCTCTCACTTTAACCCACACAATTTTCTCACCACTCTCAACCTCACTTCTCTCGTTTCTATCCACCATTCTTTCTCTTTTCCCTTTTAATATTTCTCTTTCGTACAATCTCTAAAATACTAATATACATCTCATCATCCTTTTAAATTCAAAATTGTAATAAGTCTAATTGAATTGATTAATTTTAACTTTACGACAAATGAATATGGAAACTTATTCGATGTGTAATATTGGTTAATTTTTAGGGATTTTTTAATAATAACAAAATAAATTAAAATCAATAGAGTTTCAAATTAAAGTTTTTTTTTTTCTCAACAACCATATTTATTAGGTTTCTTTTGTCTTTCCACCTGAAAATTTTCTTACTGTTTTTTAAACCTTATGTGGTGTATACTTCTCAATTCTGCCTTTTGCACACTTGCATTCTTATGTCAACAACACCCAACCAAATTATGGTTCTCTCTACAATAAAACAAGAAAAGAACCAAAACTTTATTTCTACACTCAATATATTTGGCCAAAGTCAAAATTCCACTATTTATTTAATTTTTCTTTTTATCTATACATTTGGGCAACATGATAAACAACCAAAGTTGCTTGTGATATTTAGCCAACCAAAGGTTACATCTTTTTAGGGGTGGCAACCCTATCAACAAGGGTTTTGGTTTGAATTTCATTTTTCACCCAACCCAATTCATCTCTCTATTTGATTACATTTTTTTCCCCATAGTTTTGGAAATTGATTTTGTTTCCCACGTTAATAATCGTATAGTTTTCTTTTAAAAGAAAAAGTGTTCGAAAATATTTATAGTAGTTATTTTCTTGTTCTAGAGTTAGTCGTATTTCATATTGAATTGAAAAATCATATGTACTAACATTTTTTTATCTTGTCCTATGAAAAAACATTGTAGTGATACAATTTTTAATTAAAGTGGGAGAAATAACTCTCTATTGTCATTTGGACCACGTTCTACAAACGTATAGAATATAGCAACGATTTTTCTTGTCAATCAATTTTTCTTAGTACAATTATTGATTCACACAACAAAATCATATAATTGTTGATTGATACATATTGTGTAAATATTGTACTATATAATGACGTTCACGTATTTTGTCATATTGAAAGAGAGAACATAAATAACTTAAACTATTCCTTTTATAACCTTTCTTAAACTTTTCTATTTTAATTAGTTGGTTTAATTAGATGATGTAAGAAAAACTTGTCAAACCAAAACTCTGTCTTTCTTAGAAGCATGTGGAAATAGGTCATTTAAAGAAAATTAATTAAAGAGAAGGTGGGATTAATTAACTGTAAAAATGTTGGATTTAAATGTGAAACAATGGATTTTGTTGTTGAGAGTAGGAAGAGAGCCTTCTCTCAATTCTTCTACATTTATTCTTACAACTACCTACAACAACTGTCTTCTTATATCTTTTTTTATTATATTTATATATATATATATATAATTTAATTTAATTTAATTTACTTATTATTGCCATCAATCAAAAGTAGAAAATAATAATTTTTTTTAATGGGGTTTTATTAAATCAGAGATGGGATGTATGAGGATCACATATGATGATCTTCTGCATTTTTTATTGAGATTAGATCAAATAATTCAAAGAAAAAATTATGCTTTTGAGATCATTTAAGTTAGAATCTTTACGGATGATATTTAAGAATTCTAATATAAAAACATTTTGTGTAGACGAAAAAGATCAGATACTATGATATTAAAGTTGATAGTTCAAATTTTATATTGCTTCCAAAGCGAATTGAAATGGAGTAAGGTTGGGGATAATGATCTGAAATGAAAAGCGGAATAGGGTGGTTGCTTATCTGTTTAATGTTTTAATGTTGCTTGAGCGAGTAAAATTGAGGTAAGATTTGACACTAACTTAAATGATAGGGTATGTTTAGGTGAAATCAAAGGCAATAATTATTACGAAGTTGGTTAAGTTTTACCTTTTCTAAGTTAAGAATAATATTAGGATAAGTTTATAGGTTAATAGCTAAAATTAGAATTATGGACTTCTTTCAACCAACACGAGTCAATGTAACAATGCGTAACATATAGTTTGGCCACACACATGCGTTTAACTCTAACATCTGGACTTTTTTCTTGATGGACTTGCTTCTCTTATTGCATAGGATGAGGGAAAAGATTTTCTCTCTTTATGTCACTTGTGCTCGTTTGACAATCTCTTGATTGTACACAAAATTGAATACCAACCACAATATTGTTTTATGTATATTTACATTTTTCCTTCATTTTTTGATTAACCTAACTCGTCCCAATCCAACTCGACATGTTTGCAATTTATTATGACTACATCGTATCTAACCGTCTCATAAAAACATGTATTTCACAATTCTATCGATTCTTCAACAACATATAGCACCCATAGGAACCCAAATAAGATTAGAAAAAAAAAAGGAAATAAAAGTATATACACCAAAATAGTATTTAAAAAGCACAAGCATCAATGCTTGCTTAATAGTTTTATTTTTTTTTAAAGAAAAGATGTATATACACCAAAAAAAATAGAGAGAATATTTTAAAAATAACAAGTTGTTTTTTCCATTTTAATATATTTGTAAATATGGATTTTTTTTGCCATTTTTAAAGTTTTTAATCCATGGTTGACGATTTTTTTATAAAAAATCTATGATCCGTGTTGGTCTTTTATAATTAATATTGAAAAATTTGTAAAATAGAATATTTAATAAAATATTTATAATTTTGTTTTTTTTAATATTTTTGTTATGAAGGGTAAATATTTTGTCAATTATTTCTTTCTTTTTTAATTATAATTGGTAGAAATATTAAGAATAATAATTAAATATATAGCAATATTTTAAAAAAATTGTAAATATAGCAAAATCTATTGGTGAACTGTTATGGTTTATTAGTGATAGACCAATATTTACAACATGGTTTATCAGTCATACACGCACTTCTATTATTGATAGACTTTGACAAGTTTTTGTTATATTTATAATTTTTTTAAAATATTACTATATACTTAATTATTTTGAATCTAACGGTTATATTTGCAACTACATATTTGAATAAAATACTGATGATTGAACGTATGATTATATATTTATAATTTGAAAAAACGTTATGCATGTTTTCTTTAATTCGAATTCCCAATTTCAAAACAATTTAAGTTCAAACAGTTCTCATAATTGTATTAATCAACACTTTCTCTCTTTTCTTTCTCCCCTTTCATTTTCATTCTAATTCTCTCTCAATCCATAAATAATACCTAACGTAAGAGAGTTCTCTACACTTCGATAATTAATACTCAACACAATTTGAATAAGAAATTTAACTTTCTAATTTATGGTGTAATTTAATTCATAGTTAGGATAGAACTAGCTACGTGTATATATGTCAATATTTCTATAATTAACTATACTACATATAATAATTGTTATCTACTCTATATTTAGGCACAATTTTAGTTGACTTAAATATTTAATTATTATAAGTGAATATATTACTTGTAGTAGTACGAGTGCAATTTAATTAAACGTGTGAAATAAACTTACGGATATAGTTATATAGTAAAATTTAGATATAATAAATTAACGAGTACAATCAAAATGAAAGAAGAAAACAAACACGTAATTGAACAACAAGTTAACACATTGTTATTAATCGTAGAATGAATTAAACTTAATTACAAATTCTATGGACCTAACTTGGTAGCACTTATTGATTTATATATGTAGGGAAAGTGACCTCACTTTGTCTCAAATTTATTGCTCCAAACAATTTTTGGTGGATCCATCCAACACTATTTGCCATATGACAAATGGGTTTTATTTTGGTTTTAAAAATAGAATGTAGGTTTAGAATTCATCTCAACTATAATCTAAAAGAATTTTAAAGCTTTTTTTTTTCTTTACATTTACATGTATCTTTTCTATGCTATAAACAATTAATTCAAATTTCAAGTGAAAACAATAACTATAACTAAGGAAAAGTACTTGAAGAACAATAAGTGTGGATGTTTTACAAGATAAACTATGTATCTTTTCTATGCTATAAACAATTAATTCAAATTTCAAGTGACAACAATAACTATAACTAAGGAAAAGTACTTGAAGAACAATACGTGTGGATGTTTTACAAGATAAACTATTAAGTATGTCAAATTTTAACATTAGAAAAATATACTCTATCTAAAAAGTAACCAAATTAATGTGACGGTATATCTACTTATTTAGTAATCAATGTCAAGTTTAAAAGGTTCACTTCAACTCGATTTAAACATACAACTAAATTGCAACACCAAGATTGTGAGAAAATATCAAGAAATTGAATTGAATCGCTAAGGGTGGAACTTCACAAATTATTCAAGAATCACACTAGTCATTCCGTTTCTTTAAATAACATAAAATGTTTACGAGTACATAGAGGGTAAATCTAGAGATCCAACTGTGTCAAGCTTAGTTTTTCGCTTTTTAAGAGATTCAAATTAAAAATATATAAAGTTCATTCGGTCGATTGAGTTAATTTTGGTTTTTCCATAAATACTTGATACCATTGAATCAAATTGATGACCAATATTATTTTTTTATTAATTTTAATTAATCAGGTTTTCAAGTTTTCAAATTTTCCTCACACCCCAATTTTCAAGGGCTCAAATTAAGGAGGCAATGGAATGTCAAATACCACACCAATATGATGAATCAACCACCCCGACAAATAATATGTTACCAAAAACACTTTTTAACATTAGAGTAAGGCAAAATATAATGAGAGCAAGATCAACTCGGACAAATCAAGTTGTGCATAATCAAGTTGTGCGTCAATGCACAATGCTTAATCATGAAAGTACAATTCTCTCTCGCTCTAAAGTGAGCATAACTCTATTGATATAAAATATTTTTATTATCCTCGAAATAAGAGGTTCAATTTAGGGTTGAACTCAACGAAAAGAAAAAGAAAACATTTCTCTTGAATGGATCGTGGTGACTATTTTGGGTAATATGAAAATTGATTATCAACTATATTAGTTAGGTCGATTGTGATTGATAGGTTTGGAACAATTTCCAATTCCAATTCCACTTTATCTCAATCTTGGTGCACTTCAAGTAAGTCTTACAAATTTGAATCTATAACAAAATTTATTCATTTACCAACGAAAAAACTAGGATAGAGTACAAAAAAAATTCCATACTTTCCCTATTTGTTGTTTATCACAACATTAACATTTAAGAATAATGTCGAGGTCTACTAAATAAATTAATAACGAATCATATAACGATCAAAAGAAGTTGATATTACAGTGGTACTAGATTATTTTTTCTCTATTAACATGCTTTTGCGCCGTTTTAAGAAATTCATCTCCAAAAATTAGTTGATGAGATGTTAGCTATTTATTGAGATTAATCTTTTCGTTTTCAAAATGCTTCCTTCATACTTCACCCTAGAAAAGGAAAAACATATTTTTTAACCAAAGTATGTAACAAAGAATGCGGTCAATATACCTACCTTATGAACATTAATTTATATTTGAGAACATGGTCATTTACATAAGTGTGGAAAGTTTAATTTACATTTTTTGTTTTTACACCAATTTGGAAAGTTTACTTCATATCAAACTATAAGTGAGATGAAAGTTCACTTTATATTATATCACCAAACTTAGCGGCGAATTTAGAAAATAACTTTAGAACAACACAAATAAATTGAAGTTATTATATATGTGATAATTAATGATTTCTCACTTATATCACTTACATCACTTAAGGTGTGGTTTTATTTATTTTTAATGATCAAATATGATTAAAAAAAAAGGTATTAAATTGAGTATGGCTTAAACCTGTTTCACTTAGTTTTTTTTCTTCTCTCTTTTCAACAAAAGGAAGTGTCAAATCTTCACAATTAAACTACGTGAAATATGTATAGTCTTTTTTGGTTCAAAGATTTAAGCATGAAGTCTCACCATTCTTTTTAATAATAAAAGAAACGTTACCGATTAGTTTATGACATTTAACACTTGTCTCCTTCAAATCTTTAACAATTAATATGATCTTTCTAATATTATTAAATGGTAAGATATGCATGGCTGTGAATTAAAGATTCCATTTCAAACTCTAGTCACGTTTTTAATACATGCATAACAATTGTAGAGATGATAATAAAGTTCTTAACAACAATAAATAATATTTACAATACTTTTAAAATCTCTCTATATATATTGAATCTAATTGGAAAAAAAGTGATAAATTTATATTTATATTTGTCAGAACCTAGAAGGATAGTTGCAAATATAACTATTAGATTCAAAATAATTATGTATATTGTAATATTTGTTTAAAAAATTAAATATAACAAAAATTTCAAAGTCTATCTAGAAGTTTTGGTACATAAAAGTTTAAGATTTTGTTATTTATATAGTTATCTCTAATTATTATTCTTAAAATTGTTACCGAGTACATGAAACTAAACGACAGGGGAATCAACGCGCAAGGGGATATAATTGGGCTTTCACTCAAGTTGGGCTGAAAGATTCGTTGAAGTCCAATCCTTATTAAGCTGAAATATGGCCAGTCGGCCCATATTTTATAGGCCCATTTCACTATAAATTCGATCCCGTATCAATGGCTTGTGAATCGTTCCAAAATGTACGATTAGTGTTGAGATATTCGAACCTCGAGATTTCGAGATTTATAGAAAAAGCCTGCCTTCTTCCCCAAAGAATAAGAACCCTTTTGGTAAAAGGTAGAAAATCTTCGTTCCAATCGATATGCTTCGGGATAAAACCCTAATCTGTCTAATAACTACTTTAGTACGTTCATAAGCTCCTAACATGAATTTACTCTTACCTACTTCGATTCTTTGTAAAACCAAAATCAAAATCACGATCAAGATGCTTAATCAAACAAATCAATCAATGAATTTAAACACAGAACACTACATAAACCCTCGGTTTCTTTTCTTCGATTATGGAAAGCCATTCCTTCGAGGTATTTTTACACATTTCCTGTAATTGTTCTTGTTCGGTTTGAATTGTCTGAGAGATATTGGTTCAAGTTTCATATATGAGATGATGGCTATGTGGAATATGTAGATGGATAGTTGATATAATGCAATGGCTTTGTTAATTGGTTATCTAGATGCTTGCTTTTGGAACTCTATCTTCTTCACAGTTCTTATCATCTCATTAATAGGGTTGAATTATGTGCTTGCCTTTATTGTTACATGGCTGTCTCTTTACATTCGTAGGTTGTGTTTGGTAGATGGTTGTCAATCCAGTTATAGAAGAGAGGATCATTAGACATGCCACCTTCTCCAGCACCAAGGCATAGCATTCAAGTGTTCAATTGAGAGTTGTAGCCGTGAATTTGCATAACTATCTAGTGTAAATAGACACTTGAAAGAATTCCATGATGATAATGCTCTTCTTGAAGTTGAATGCCAGAAACAGTTTGTTTGTCCAGAGGATAGATGTGGAAAGGTGTTTAGATATGCATCTCGACTGCAAAAGCATGAAGATTTCCCATGGTTAATTTCTACTTTTCTAATTTGCTTTAAATTTTGATTGTTTGATTCAAGGAAATTCATTTATCAATTTCAAATTTTACTGTACTGTAGTTAAGCTGGAGTAAATAGAGGACATCGTACTGCATCGGGTTGCACGAAAACATTCACCAACAAGCAATACCGTACGGCTCATAGACAGTCCTGCCACAACTACATAAATTGTGAGATTTGAGGGAAAAGAAAATTGAGAAAGAACATGAAACAGCATCTACAGCAATATCACGAGAGCGGAGAGCAAAGGTCCGCAAAAGACAGCTCAATGCATGCATGAGAGCTGTCGTAAGGTCTTTTGATCAGTAAGTAGCACAGACTTTGCAAATGCGTTTATGATTGAAACTACTTTTAGCTGAGCTATAGAGCTTCCCAGTTAATGTCATTATTTTTACATTGACTAGATGAGATATTTTATATGTTCCCTTGTTAATAACGTCTCAGATTTCAAATCTCTGACAACATATGAAAGTTAAACACTAGGGTAAAAAGTCTTTTGCTTGTGGCTTTTCTGGTCGTAGCATGAGATTTGGCTACAAGCATACTAGGGACAATCATGTGAAAAGTGGCCACCATGTTTACACTAACGTGAGTTCGCAATTCGCATTTAGAGAACTTTATATATTTATATACATTTGACCTTTAAAATGATTATTTAAGATGCTGTTACTCTGGTAATCAGGGGGATTTTGAAGTAGCTGATGAACAATTCCGCTCAAACCCAATGGGAGGACGAACAAGAAAATGTCCACAACTGTTGAAATGCTTATACGGAAGCGGGTTACCCTCACAGCATGCAATTTCACGATGGATGAGGAATGCTAAGGCATTTTTTTGTGAGCAGTACTCGAACCTCTAAATTTTGTTAATTAACCCATAGTACTAGTTAATTCAACATTAATGAGAGGGAGGCAATGAAAACGAGTGGTAACTATATCTTTGAACACAGGAAAGTAAGGTGAATTGGGAATCGAAGTTACACATAATTTGAAAGCATAGTTTATAAAATAAGAGCGTCCATAAGCACAGGATTAAGAATTGAGATTATATCATTTGGACTTAAATGGAATTGCTCTTATCACCGTCTGATGGTACGAAGCTGCAAGTGCTGCCCCGATCAACGACCCTGCCCAGAACACCCACTGCCCACACAATATTAACCAAGGTAATTAACAATATTTAATGTTGTCTAATTCTAATTTCAAATTAATTATTTCTCAAATAAAAAAAAATGTTTGGAGTCTTCTTCTCTTAAACGTCAAAATTCAGTATATGTTTAGTTGTTAAATCTTAAAAAATACAACCTACCCATGGACGACGATATGTACATGAAAACAACCCATTATCTATTGAAAGAGGGGAAATTTTGATTTCGAAATACTAATTTTAAAATTTATTGAAAGCAAAAGAAATAGATTGGTCGTAAAAAAAAATTTGAAGAGAAAAGCCGAAATAGACTGGGTGTGTATAATATGAAGCCCACCTAAGATGGGCCAATTTTTGGGCACAAATCGCATTTCTAGGCCGAAATAGATTCATTTGCGAGCTTTTGAATTTGGGCTCACATCGACTCAAGCCCAAATGGATTAAACCCCTAACAACTTTCCATGGAGAATCCCACATTCTTAATTCTTTGAAGAACTGAGAGACGAAGAGAGCAATAAAATATTGAAGTTATAAATAAAAAAAGAGAAAAGAGATACGTTTGTTGATATGTTTGACTTTTGAATAAATAGAATTAAGATTATCAACTTCCATATAGGATCTTTAGTTAATAACCACTGAAGTTTTTTTTTATTAAATTAAATTAATAATAAATTTCTTCTTACCTTTAATAAAGCAATATTTTATTTATGTTTGAAGATAGTGAAAATAAAAGGGGGGGAAATATTTAATAAAAGAAACATAGCGTAAAATGTGGAGAGAAACACATTTCCAACAGAATCCTATTGGTTTTCCAATGTCTGCCATTTTCATCAAATCCACAAAATCAGGAAGAGGAAGAAGGAAGAAGAAGAAGAAGAAGCAGTAGTAGTGGAGATATAGACAAGCTGTAACGCAGTGGCTGACGAGAGATATGCTTTTCTCAAAACATTTTTAAAAAAAACCACTACACATAATAAGTAATAACCACCCATTTAATTTGTTTCGATTAATTTAAATTCTCGTTTCAAACATGTTGATTTATTATTGTTTTAATTTGGACTGCCAAAATAATAATGTCTTAGTTTGGACAAGATTCAGCATTTTGTGATATGATGATGATAATGAAGTGATGAAAATAAAGTAGAAGGTATTGAAATTGTGTTTTGTGATGAAATCTAAATCATAATAAGATATGATTAAATAGCTATTAAAAAATATGGAGACCCAAATTGGAAGTTGAGAGCTTCTCAAAATGGAACCCTAATTGAAAAGAGAAAATTACATTTTCAACCTAAAATTTTACAAATCTCATTTTTCAAATTCTTAAACATATGTACAGTACTTTTTTAATTAAAATTAAGAATATATACAAGTTGTTCTTAAATTTTCAATATATATATTTATTATTATTTTAAATAAATTTAAGATATTTTTAATTAATAAAACAAATCTATATTAGAGGTAGACACTAATTTTTTCAACCAATTCTGACCAAAAAATAAAATTTGAAAATTCAGGAATGAAACACATATTCTTATTGAGAATTTAGGAACTAAAAAAAAAGTGAAAATGATATGTTTTGAGAAGTGGTGATGAACATGGTGTATTCTCGAAAACTCTTAGAAAATTGAAAACATCTAAAAATGTAATAATTAATGATTGAACATGTGATACGATAAAGAGTAGGAAAAAGAGAAGATAGTAGTAGATTGAAATAGTTAGTTTAAGCTGGATGATACTTTCTTCTCCGGATTCCTTCTTCTGTTTCACCAATGGGTAATACAGCTTCGGCCGAAAAGATAGTTTTGTTATGACCCGAAACCGAAACCAGAACAAAAGGGAACAAATTCAAAAAAGAAAAAGGATTCAATACACAGCTCTGCACGTGCATAGATGATTAAAAGCTTTTCTCTTTAGCTTTTTACAATAAAAATCAAACAACTTTTTTTAAAAAAATTAAAAATCTGCCTAATTTTATGATCCAATTCATCCATAATTCTCAACAGTTCAACATACATTTTCCTTCAATTTTAAGGCCAACAAGAAGAAAAAAGAGAAGAAAACAGCAATCGCTACTTTCTTCTTTCATTCATTTGGGTTGAAAGGAGAAAAAAAATTATCACGTGGCTTGAGACATTCTCAGTGCCCACTTTAGCTAAAAAAGAAACATCAAATTTCTTTTTTCTGAATTAAAATGTATCATAAAGTCAAAAAGATACCCACAAATTCGGTGGTTCATGTTGATTTGAAGAGACAAGACCATTTTGATTATCCTTAACAATACTACTAATTTATTTAATTTCTCAAATCTAAATTCCTGTTCAAATTAATACATAGTGGATTCTGAACTACCCCATGTCTCCTTCACACTGATTGACATCCAAAAGATTGTTTTTTTTGGACCAATCTTTTCTACTTTATCTCAAATCTATCTTAAATTTTTCTGTTTTCTCCTCTATCTTAGAGTGGACAAAAACTCTGTAACTGAACTATATGAAATGAAAGAGAACTATATTAACTGATCGAATAATGGTGATTAGGTTTAGGATTAGTGTTTTTTTTTTTATTGGGTTATTGATAGAATGGATATTTAGGCAACTATTGGATTGGCTAAGAAAGAAGAGGGCCACATGAAGGAAAGGTGAGGTTCCATTCGAATGTCTGTCTTAAGACCCCCGCCCCCCCCCCCCCCCCCCCCCCCCCCCAAAATTATTTGATTGAGCACTCAGTAGCTGGCTCTTAGTTTTGATACAGTTTACCTTTGGAAAGACCCACCAAATTAATGCTGGGTACTGATTGATCTAATGAACAGTATCTACTTTCTTCTTCTTCTTCTTCTTTTTTCCCTTGAACTAATTGTACAATTACACAATCAAGTGACAAAAGGATTGTGATTCGAAATATGCCGAGAATTGGAAGGAAATGGGACCTGTGTAAGGTTAGTGTGGGCTCTCCCCTTTGGCTAAGCAACATTTCAAACACTTGGCTGAGAAGAATTGGCACCCACAGCATTTAACACAAGAGTATACATTTTCTTCGATGCCCTAGTGAGAATTGGACCTATTGGGTTAGTAAAGAGATAATGGGGTCCTTATCTTGTTTCCCCATTTCATTCACACATGATAATGGCCTCTCCTAATTTGACTATAGAAGAAGCTCCAAATGGGAGTTATAATTCCCTGTGGAGTAAGCATCTGGATTGATACCCCAACTAGATGTGCATGAATAGAAACTTGAGCACACAAAGACTTGGGTTTTGAAAGGGAGAAGGCAAGAGGTTTTGATAGCCATATAAATCCAAATAAAAATTCAAAAAAGAGTCTTGGAGATCATCATGACCCAACATATCAAACAGGTGGCAGGTGGAAGACATTGACAAGATTGATGGCAACAAAGTTTTTTGGGTTTACTCTGGCCATCAAGTGTTCGGGGAAAAAATTTTACTCTACGGTTTATCACCTCACCTCCCATTTATGAACACAATTCTTCAATGGACAAGGATGTGCAACAAACTCCAGTCTAATTAGACAGATAAGAGACAGATCATATTGGTATGGCAACTTGCAACAACAAAGTGGTAAAGAGACTCACTCACAAATCAAACACCATCATCATCTCAATCAAAACCCAAATCAATACTTTTCAAGAAGATGCCACAATGCAAAATAATAATTAAACCTTGTAAAACAACATTTTGTTATAAAATTAAAATTTGTATCAACATGATGCAAGTACCGTCATCGCCAAATATCAACTCAAGTTCAGCATGTTAGTCGTATTATGATTCCAATTATAATGATTAAATTAATGTAAAACAAACACTAGATCTTTAACCTCATCATTAACCACAAACTACCCAATTTCAAAACCACCCCCTCATTCAAATCTGACTAATCATCTCTGACAACTCTGTTTTCTAGCAACAAACATTTGAAAAAAATATAGTTTTTTTCTCCCACATTTCATCAAACAGCTAGAGTGCATCAGACAGTTAACGAACAAATGAAGCAAATTGAAGGGTGTCGGAGGGGAATGGCAGCCACTTTATCGGCGTGCATTGAGGCCGAGCTCAAGTAAGCTTCATCCTCCCTCCCCCCGTTCATAAAAAAAAAAATCATGTGGTTAATAACATGCCTTTCCACGCTTTCCAATGGCCACCAAGCCATTGCCCACATGCCTATGTATGCTTAAAGTTAGGCATCTGACATTACTTCCAATCAAACTCATCAATACCTTCTTTTTCAAAACATTTTTTTAATCTCTCTGTAAAATATTCATCTATGTAAAAAAACATAAAAAAATCCAAAACAATTCTTCAATTGTAGCTTACTTACATTACACAAATCCATTGCGGGGCCATGTCTTCTACCGCTTTCGTCCCATTTAAGCCTTCCAACTTTTTATCCTCTGGGAAGAAAAATCTGACAGTTTGTTTTTCAAAAAAATTATTTATTTATTTTTGGAAAGGATATGACTATCTTTTCTAAGAAATCAAAGAGTGAGAGTTGGATTTTGCAACGCCCAATTCTCTAAGGAACAAGAAAGCGCCCAAGTAGTTTAACTGTTACTCCATTTCCTATGACTTTGACATTTATTACCTCTTACAATACAATTCTTCAATTTGACATTTCATCATCACTCAAATCTTCAATTTAGGCCTTTCTTTTATTCACATTATTAATCTTTTGGTTTGAATTTGAACAAGTTTTGGTGAATCTAACCTCATAAATTTCATACTAATTATACTAGGAATAACAATCAAATATATAATAAAAAATTTGTAAAAAGTATAAATATAATAAAATCTATAAGTAATAGACTAATATTTACAATATAGTCTATTGGATATCACTTATGGACTTTCATTGATTTTGAAATGTTTTTATATACTTAATTATTTCAAATCTAATTGCTATATTTACAACTATTTTTTAAAAAAAAAATATGTCAACATACCTTACAAGTTCAAAAGCAAGGTATTATATAATTTGCATTTCTCCAAACAAAAGAGAACAAATGAAATAAGTTTAATATCTCTTTGAAAAATAATGCTAATTTGCATTATAAATTTTCAAATTTTCAAATTTTCAAATTAGTTTTCTACGCCTTTTAAGTTATACTCATGTATTTATGACTATCACAATATATGTAATTAATATACATTGATTATTAGGTACGACTTTTTACTCTAAAAAAGTGAAGTATTGATGTAGTCGTTTTGCGAGGTAAGGGATTTAATTCGATTTATGTATCAAAATATTCTACATAGTTTTTCTTTTTTTTTCTCTCAATAGATTTGGTGGTTGGATTGCCGTGTCTAATTTGATTGCTTTGTTTCCAAGAGTACAATTTGAGATGACCCACATAATGCATTGTTCAAATTTTATAAGTATTTTTTTGTGGAAAACATTGGTATCAATTATTCTATTTTGTAGAATAATTTGACTCCATAAAGCAAAGTTATCATTTACAATATTAATTTGTTAATATGTTTATATACCCATCCATAAATCTATAGATTTAAAAACTAAACAATTACATTAATTTCAATTAAACATATTATAGACGTAGAAATAAATTGAATGTTAAGAAAGATGCAACAAATGTTGAATTATCACATCATCAAAACGAAAAGGTATGGAAAAAAACAACATTATTATTCCTTTCTCAAAATGTGTCACTCCAAAGATAGGCTTCACTTATCCTTTGAGCATGCTTGTCATTCCATTATATGTGTATTTAATGGGCCTGATCGATGTCACTTTTAGGAAAGAGAAATATATGTGTATTATTTTACGTGTATCCTTTTCTTAGAGTTATAGATGATTTTGACATCTTCTTCGTTTTTTTTCTTCTTTATGTTCTCACTGAATGTAAGACATTAGGCATAATCATGACAGAGAAAATGAAAGAAAGAGAGAGATTGAGAAGAAAAAAAAAACTTATAGAAATGGATGGATCATAATGAAAAAGTGAAAAGAAAAAAAAACCAAGTAATACTCCATTAGAGAGTCGTTTGATCCTCCGTTGTTATTCATTTAGTTGTTTAGGTGAAGAAATAAGATTGAAGACATAGCATTGAAATTAATTGTGTATGTCTCGTGGCGGTCATCGACCGTGAATGAAACTCCTTTAAACTTGTAAATATGTTTGGACCGACCTAGAAGAAAAATTACAAGGATGTGATGTGTCGAGCACAGTAGACTTTATGTTTGAGAAAAAAATGTTTGATTCGGATAAGGCTATCGAAATATTATTTACAAGGTTTAGGCTATGCCACAATACCGACCAGTTAGTGTAGGTGTAGTTTTTGAGGTTCTATGCTTTTAGTCAATGATGTAGGCTCATATATTACTCTTTTAACAATAAGGACCAAGTTCGATATTGTTAGCCCAATACTATATACTTTGACGATTAAACATATACTTTTGTGATGTTTTAGATAGTATTCAATCATTTATAATTAATTTTTAAGTTATTCTCATCTTATTTTCTTTCTTAAAGAAATCAAAAAGTAATTTCAAACAAATGTCAAAATTAAGAGTATAAATAAAAAATTTCAAAGTGCATGAACATGGTTGGAAGATGGCTTAGATTTCGGTTTACCATTTATCCAAAGTTATTCGATAATTAAACATAATTAAAGTAATAATGTTAAAAGGAAGACGTGGATTGTCGTTTTAATTAACAAACCGCTTTAACTTTATTCACTTTTGTAATTTAATTAAGTTAAATGATTGAATTGTTATTTTATTATTGTCATGAAGTTGTGTTGAATGAAGGATTGTGAGGTGAAAGAATTGACTTATCTTTAAAATTGCTTTAAATTAAATTAATGATGGGTTTGGATCCAAAATCTGTATCGCATTAATGAAGAGAAAGCATTTGAAAGCAATCAAAAACCAAAAGATGAAAACTGTTTTTATAATTTTTATATATGACATGTTTATTTAAAAGAACAAATTTCGATGCATTCACAAAGTCAAATTTTGTTATGATGAACATTCATCTTTACTTCATCCTTTTCTACTTTTTTTTTTCCATTATTACTTATAATTGTTTGGTTAAATTTATGGATTTTATAGCTGTTTTACTCTTACACCATTTAATTATTAAAAATTTGTGAAGTTTTTAAAAAATATTTAATAGTTGACTGCCACAAAGTTCAAATCATTTTTTATTAAAAGAAAAACTCCACTTTTATTGCCATAGACTTTAATTTTTTTTTTTAATTCATGAACTAATATTTGATTTATATATATTTTTTGTAAGGTAAGATATTATATATTAAATTTTATAATTACATGATTTTCATATTTATTTGAAAGGAAAATATATTTTATTTTTCGAAACATAATTGCAATTTAGACATTAAACATGATGAAAGTCATATGGATTTAAGCCTCAAACTAATCTCAATTTTTTTTAAAATATATCAATTTAAATAATAATATTATTTAAATTTGAATTTTAAATTGATATAATTCTCTTAAACTTATTGTTTAAATTTCTAAGTATTGATATTGGGGTAATTGGTAGTGTGGATTGAGGTTCTTACAAAAATTGATTGATGGGGTATGGGTGTGTTGGGTGAAATTTCATTGTTGGAATTTAATCAAAATGTTGTCAGTATAATTATGAGTAGGGAATTTCATGAGGGCGACACTCACGGTGGCAGCGCAGCCGCAGACGGTGGTAACGAAACCCAAGGTTACATATATTGTATTATATTATATTATATTATATTATACTATTAATGTTGATGTGAATTTTGATGAAACGTCAAAATTATAGGCTGCAAAGTTTACAACTTTTTGGAGTTGGGAGTGGTACCTTCTCACGCATAAAATCCTCTCTTTTTAACTCTATATTTCTATTTTTAAAAAGCTAATGTAAACCCACAAAAAAGAACCCCAACCCCTTTAATTGCCTTTCAATTCCTTTTCTTTTTTTCTCTTCACTTATCCAAATGAACCAAACCCATGAGGTGAGAGAAGAGAGAAAACAAAAACAAACATTCGCATTTTCTTCTTTTAAAAAAAAAAAGTTTCGAAAAAATCCCTTTTGGAAAGGTTAAAACTTAGGTATTAGAATTCCACAAGTTTCCTACTTTTCGCCTTTCTTGTCCTAAGATTTCTTTCACACCGAACAACGACTAAAAGAAACATACTTCCATTTTCTTGAAAGAAAAACCAACAAACCCTAGTTTTCTATCATGTCACTAGGAAATTATAGATAAACATGGAAAGATTATGGCATTTTAAAATTACACTGACCAAATTAATTCTTAATTAGGTTAGTTTGATACCATAAGACAAGTCATTATTAGCATAGTAGAAGAAAAGAAACCACATTGATTAGGCATAATTTAGAATATACAATATGGTCAATGTAGATATAAATATTGAGAATGGGCAATGGCATTGGCATGCTCATGTGTATTCATTCATTCATTCATCACAAGAGAGGAACAACATGATACTTCACAATAATGAGCAAAGGTAATAGCTGTTAGGGTAGGAATTTTTGGACCCCTCTATAGGTGTGGCCCATAAATATTTATAAATAGAGAAATCAATTCAAGAAAAGTTTGGTCAACTGGCATTTCCATCATAATTTATTCATACACACCCTCCTTCTTCTATATCTTATAGTACGATCTTCATTTTATGTACTGTTCAGCTTCCTTTTTTTATGTTTTATTATTATATTTTAGATTTAAATACAATTTTAATCGTTATATTCTTTTGATTTAGTTCGCTTTGGTTCCTTTACTTTTATATGATGTTCATTCTTATCTCTTAAAAATAAAATAAAAATAAAAGAAGTGCGTATAAGATTGAAATGAACTAAAACCAAGAGGGACATGATTTTAGAGTAACTATTTAAGAGAAGTAATTGAAAAATATGGGTGAATAAAATGTATATGAAATAAAGACAAAAGGCAATAAAGTTAGGAATTTGTCAATTACATTTTGTAGTAGTACAACCTAATTAGTAACACCTTGTTGAAGAGGTAGATAAATATCTTTAATGAATTGATTAACTAATATTATGAATCTAAACTTACCTGTGCATTAATATAATTTTATATTCAACATGTTAATAAAATGATATCGACTAATAAGTTCTGTTCAATTGGAGTTAAACAGTTAAATCTTGAAATAAAAAGATCAAGTTAAAACAAAACACAATTTTCAATGATAGAATTGTAATATTTTAAAACTTAAAAACTTAAGTTCAAACCAAACTTAATGTTAAGGTACTAAAAAGGTAATAATTTGAAACTAAGGACCAAGTTAAGTTTTTTTCATAAAAAACGAGATATAAATGATAAAGAAACTTCTAGATAAATAAGATAAACTGATTTAACAAGTGAGATGTGGTAAAAATACAAGAGAGATCACTAGCTAACATATAGCTATGCTTCCATTTTCTGCACTTAAAGAGTAGTCATGTACAAATTCTGAGATGAAATGAAGAATTTGAGTCTTACATTCGTAACATACTAGCTGTCCAATTTAGGGTCGAGCAAGATTGGCTTAATAAGTAAGACTAAGTTAAATTCCCAAGGGATAGAGGGACCTAGAGAGAGTTTAGGGTATGGGTCACATAATGAAATGGGGTCATAAAGGGAGAGGGATAGTCACTTTCAAATGGGTCCAAATGAACAATATTTCTTACTCTTATCAGAATTCAATGCCTTTATTTGTAGGGTCATTTTTTGAGTACCAATTATTGAACTAACTTATTCACATATATTCTTCTTCTTTACTTTCATTTGAATCCTTACCCTTAACTAATTAAAAGCCTTTTAATTCCCATATACTCTATGATCTATAGCAACTACACATTATTCCTTAGAGAATCCATTAATATGCAATTTTTAAATAGATAGATATCATCAAAACCAATCCCACTCAATTTAAATTATACCCAAATCATTAATATGTGTTATCACTATCTTATAACATAAATTAATTAGTGCTTTCAAATAAACCTAATTTCAAATTTATGCATAAGACAACATGTGTTTGATGTCTTTTTAATAAATATATTTTTTAATAATATATTATTGATTTGGTTACAAAAAGGTTAAATAAATTTTTACATATTAAGTGAATTAGGGTTTAAGTGTTTACTAATTTTAATTTTTGTGATTGAATCTTTGTTAACTTTTTTTTTTCAAGATGATGGAAATATATAAATCCATTTTAATTAATACAATTTTAAAAGAAAAAACTCCAACATGCATAATAATAATTTACAAAATAGAGCCATTTTATATATAAACAATTCATTCAATATGACTCACGCATGTGAGATCTAATGAATAGGACTAGTAAACTTATTTTATTCCTCATGAATAGTATAGAATAACTAATGTGGTATTTGCTATAAATATATCCAATCCACTAATAAACAGTAAAATATAAGTACATCAATAATGAAAGGGGGAAAATAATTTCGTCAAGGACATGTGGAGGAACTTTTTTATCAGTACACAATTTGAAAGGGAAATATTTTTTATCATAAATTTAGTCCATCAAATTTGATATTTGTATTTAGTTGATTCTTAAACTTGTAAAAATAATCATTTACAAAAAAAAAAAAGTCTCTTGATCCATGAATTTCAGAAAACAATACATCAAATATCTTAATTAGACTATTAACTTAAAATTTAATATTAAGAAGGAAGTGATTTTGAAAACTTATCAGGCAATAAATTAAATTTTCATCTATTTTGTCGTTTTATAATTCAAACATAGAAATGATTTGACTCGAATATAAAATATCATATATATAAACAAACAATTTTATGCCTTTTTTTTTAATACATAGATCACCAAGCTGTATATAAATGATGTAGTGAGTTGTTTTATTAATGAATAAATTCACCAAAATCTAAAATTTTGATTTAAGTCAAACTACAAATGATTTGAATATATACTATTTTTTAATATTATGGGAGATGGGAATAACTTATATTTATACAAATATTCGAAGGATCTTATCTCGTGAAGAAACATTGGTGTCACCAAAATCTTGGATAGAGACAATAGAGAAAAATACAAAGAATGATTGAAGGTTTTGGTCATCGATTGCATCATAAGGGAGAACGTTCCCATGTCCAAAAATGTTGCGTTTTGTTTATTCTCTTATTGAGTGGTGTTTTTGGAAGCTAAGGAAAAAATAAATCTATGTATCTTCATTGCTATGATTTAAGGCTTGACCATTTTGATGCAATTTGTCCATTTTAGTTGTGACTGATTGGAATTTTGAAATGGAAGAGAAGAATGGTGTGTGAATGTTATGGCCAATATGTTGACATGGAAAATATGTCATGCTTTCACATGATAATTAGTCGATTAATTTATAATTTGGACAGAAGATAATTTACCAAATAAAGAAAATGACTAATGTCAAACTCATAAGTATATCTATAGAGAAAAAAATCAAGCTTAGTATATTCAAGTAAGGGTTCAATTTTCATATAGTTTCTACAACAATAAATTAGCTTGAAAACTAAAAGTTAGGGTTCTTTTAAAATAGATTAACTAAAATTAGAGAATTGAAAATATACAAAATTAAATTGTAATAATTATCAAAATATACGATTAGAAGAAAATGGTATTTGAAGTTAAATATGTTTTATTGATACAAAAATATTGTGCCATGATTTCTCACTCTGCATGCTTTCTGCCAAAGACGTCGGCGCCTGACTTATCAACTTTCTATGTCCAACGGTACGATCTTATGAAATTTTTGGCAGATGATATTATTTTCTATAATAATTTGGATTCGGAATTTATTATTAAAAACGTTATTTTTCCTTTTTTTATTTTGTTTTTAGGCCTAAATTGTGAGGAGAAAAAGAAAAGGCAGCATTCTTGTAATATTAGTTTGACACTTATAAACGTGGCAAATAATTTTTATTCTTTTAAAATATAAATTTTTGTGATTTTCTTTTCTTTTACTAAAAATGAAATCAAAACAGTGTCTATGACAACTTGATATTTTTTAGAAAAAATGGATTAAATATCTACGTCAAATAAGCATTCAACACGACGTTTGTTTTGTTAATAATATAATATATTAAAAATTAAATATTGTATAGTTTTTTTTAATAATAATACTCTTGCTCTCAAATTAATTACTAATACGACACTAACGATATCAAATTGAAACATCTTTTGGTCGAAGGTGTAATATTTTGATATAAATGCATGACTTTATAAAAGAATGGAAAAGAAATTAAAATTTTGAAAGTATAAGTGTTTTTTCTATCTATTTAAGAGTATAAGATAAAAAAAAATACATAAATTAAAATAGCAAATTAGCTATATTTGTTCTTGCTTGTATAATTGAGGGGTGGCATTTAAACTAAAAATATGAATTTAAAGATTTAAATGAATAAAATAAAGACTATGTTAGACAGCCCATTATTAGTGGGATACATAGAATGATCATGAACACAAACTATCACTTTGGGTGTATATTACAAGGTTACAAACCTAAGCTTTTTTTTTTCTTCCTTTTTTTTAATCTTATTATATTATATATACATACATATATTTATATATGGGACACTTTGTGAAATGGGTTTCTCTTAAGCAAAATGATGAATGGGTCCATCAATTTGAAACTCAAGAAAATCATAGAGATTAAACAAACTAAATAATATAAAATTTTCATAATATTTGATTAAAAGTGAAAAGCATGTACCAATCAAACTCAACTAATTAGGAAGTACACTGACCCTAATCTCATAGAAAGGCATCTTCCGTCCTTTGGGTTGGTGGGCAGGACCCACCCACCCATATTTTGTTAAATAAGCATTAAGCATCTCTACAATTTTATTTCTTATTTTTTCAATAATTAAGAATTCCAATACCCAAAAAAGAGAGAAAATGGTTCAGTTTCCTATACGACATGTCGTTTCCCTTAGACTAAATTTTATTTATTGGGGTTGAGGTCCCATGTGAGACTCAATGATGGGACATACTCCTAACTTTGATCCTCCTAGCCAAGCCCTTACGGACCTCAAAATCCTCCATTAATCATTGCTCTCCCACTATTAACACATGTTTAATATAAAATTAAGACTTTAAAGACGATTGATTTTTTTTTCTTGTTTTTTTCCCTAAATTCTTCTTCAATTGTTAGTTGATTTTTCAAAACCAAGATGTTTGATTTTTTTTATATATATAATACCAATTTTATGAATAATAATTAAGTATATAGCAACATTTTTAAAAAAATTATAAATATAGCAAAATCTATCCGTGATAGATTTTTATCGCTGATAGACTTTTGTGGTTTATAAGCGATAGACCAATATTTACAACATAGACTATTACTGATAAATTCTTATTATTGATAGAATTTGGAAAGTTTTTCTATATTTATAATTTTTTGAAAATGTTGCTATATATTTAATTGTTATATTTATAATTATCACAAAAAACCTTAAACCAATAATTTTATCGATTTTAATTTTAAATTTTTGTAAATGTGTTAATTTGTATAATGAGACAAATAATGTGTGAGACTCGTAATTTTACAAGAGAATTAAATTTTTAAAAATGTAATTAACAAACTACAGGTATAAAAAGGAAAAGGAAAAAAAATAGAAACTTTAGCTTTTGAGCAAAAATGTAAGATAAAGAAATAAAATAAAAATAAGTGATTGGAAAGTTTTGATTTAGTGATATGGCACTTTATGCTATAGGGTAATCATGTGAGATTATTCCCTCTCGCACTCTTTTTATTCCACCTATCATATGATATATGAAGCTATTACACTCCCATTTGTGAAGTCAAATTACATCATCTACCACTTTGTATAATTATTTCTCAAATATCTTTTCCATCCAATTCTCACTTAATATTTTCACTATATCTACACTATAAATTACTTCCATTAATCTTCATCTCTTTACTATACCCAATTAACTGCCTTTTACCATAAAATGACTTTATAACATAAATTAATGGTTAAGATAATGTATATATATATATATAAACAATATATAATGGTATATTAAACATATAACTAATCATTGCTATTCAAATTTTGATTCTTTCAATTAAAAACTTATTTTGGTAGGTCTTTCTTAGAATGATATGTATTTTTTTATCAAGTGAAATTATCGAATATTTACCCAAATTCTAAAAATAAAAATTTTAGTTTCTTAAAATGTAATATTATTCGATTTTTAAAAATGAAAAGTCACTTGATACTCCTTGATTGTTCGTTTTTATACTTGTCAACAAAAATATAGTTCAACTATTATTTATAAGTGTCAAATTAAACTATCGTGTAAAAATGAGTATTTGTACCTTAAATAGCATATTTGGTTTTTAGTAATATTATCAATCCATACATGCACAAAATATAATTAATTCAATGACCAATTAAACTGTTACATAATTGCAATGGAAAGTCTATACATTAAACCACTACAAACTAAAATTTTAAAATTATCATCAATTGAATAATCCCTAGGAAATGTCATTGTTTTTGGTTTTTAGATTTTCTACCTAAATTTAAAATCTGTAATCATATTTAATACATAAAAAAACTTTATTAGCAAAGGTCAAAAACTTACCCTAAAGTCTCAAACGAGTTGAAAAAAAATCGAGTAGTGGGTGAACTAAACCTAACGTGACCCTATTTTTTCAAACAGGTAAGGAATATTAAAAAAATTAGAATACGAAAATATGATTTTATTTGTTCGTAAACATTTTTTAAAATAACAAAATTAACTAAAATATTTACGAGCTATCATAAGATCAATGAGAGCACATTTTTATCACTGACTATCAAAAGCATATTAATAACTATCATAATAGAATCTGAAAAGTTTTGCTATATGTTATAATTATTTTATCAAATTTACTATTTTTGACCATTTATGTTTTCTGTGTGTGATTGAGTGGAGTCGAAAAGCAGGGCCCAGCCGTATAATGGAGCCGGGGGAGTAAATGGGAGTAGGGTTGATTACGCGTGTGAATAGCTTTAGAAGCGTGGGGGGTTGTATTGGCTATGGCTTGGTTGGAGTTGGGTCGAGCCGGATTTGTATTTTGGTCGTTGTGGCTATAATTTCGGACATGGGCCTCGCCCAGAAACTGCCGGCTCATTCGGCGCTCTAATTGATGGAAATCCCTTCGTATCTTTTTTCTCTCACTCTCTTCTTCGGTCCGTGGTCTTCATTTTCCTTCAAACCAATTGGGAGGGTGTGGTTCACGCCGATGGTTGAGAGTGTCGTTCATATGGTTATGTTCAGTGGAGACGTGGGGTCGGTGGGAGTTTGCGGAAAATATTCCAAACCAAAATTGAGTGTAACAATGCAATTATACCAATACAACAATTAAATTAATTAAATTAACCATGGTAGACATTGTTAAAAATTGATTTTTTTTCATTAATAATAAAAAAAACACAATCTATTTATACTAAAAATAAAAGTTCATTACACCCGATTTTAATTTATTGTTTTTTTAAAATTATGTAAATATAAAAATTAGATTTTTCAAAAATAGAACAAAATTACTCAAACACAAAATTTATATGAAGTGAAAATATTCTATTATTTACAATTTTCTTGTAAACAATTTGAACTTGATTGAAGAATTTGAACTTTATTACCACCATATACCGCTTTTAAATCTTCGTGTTTATTATAACAAGTAATTATTAAAATTAGTATGAAAAATATTTCATATTTTATTTGAATTATTCTAGAAAATAAAATTACCCTCCAAACACAAATTTTTAGACGAACCATGAGAATTCACAATCCTTACTTTTTTTAAAAATGGTCAAAAACAACAAATTTGACAAAATACTTACACATACAGCAAAATTCATATTTTATCAGCAATAGACATTGCTATGTTTCTATCGATGATATTGATAAACAGTGATATAAATTTATTAGTTTCTATCATTGATATAATTCAAAAAATTGCTATAGTTTTTAAATATTTTAGTTTATTTTATTGTATTTTAAAATACCCCTAATTTATATGCCGAAAAAATGTATTTAAGAAAATTATTTCAATTCATTTAAAAAACCATACATAAATTTTGTTATATTTAGAGATATCTTAATTCATCTAAAAATATGACATCTTAGTGAAATATTGAAAATTAAATGTGTTATCGAATACTAAATTTTAGAGACGTACATGCTAAATAATTTCAAAATCTAATAAGCCAAACTATAATACAAACAAAGTGTAAAACTTATAATGAAAGAAAATATTTAAATCATCGCATTAAATAACTAGTCAATTCAAAATTGTCCAATCAAAATGAAACATACCTTGCCACGAATTTTTTATTAACTTAAACCAACTCCATTACTAATTTAAGTTAAAGTTTGAGTATGACAAACTTCAAAACTAAAATTTGATTCCCCCATTTAAATAAAACAAAAATATGTTATAAGAATCATAGATTTACCCAAAATAATTCAATGAACTTGGCATAAGGCAGCGGGATAAACCAAAGCATAATAATCAAATGAAAGTTCTATTATGAAGTATGTACGTTTCATTAATCTTGAAGGTGACAGCCCTAACAACGAAAGTACTCTAATGAGTTACATTTGTAAATCACAACATTTTTAATGTATTCAAATTCGTGCAATAGGACTATAGTATTAGAATATCACTTATGCAATATAATATACCCATGACATTATACATATATGCATGTACACCGTTATTGTTGTTAAGAATCCAATTAATGTATTTGTAAACATATCCACATATAATATATATATATTTATAAAAAGCAATGATATTATTTCAAATGTTTGGTTGGTACATTTTGAGTTGATAAAAATTACTCTATGTGAAACATTTCTTTTCCTAAAAATGAAACATTTTTTAAAATTCCTTTTTCCTTTAAGAGTGAAACAATCTGGTAGGTCTATGTATTATTTGATTAATCGAACATTTGATTTTAGAATGATTAACCATACTACTAATAAATTAGTCTTAATTTGACATAAATCCAAACATTAATGCACAATAAGAATGATATTTTGGTTTATATATTCATTTTCTTTTACGTAAATTGATTTATTAAAATCTATAGGGAAGGTTATAATTCGAAGCAACTTAATAAATTTGGGGCTATAAAAAGGAGAGGTCCTTTGTTAGGTTGAGACCTTATCGATCAGAACAACGTCTAGATCGCTTTTGTTTACCAAATTCACTTTCACCTAATCAAAATAAAGAATCGAATCATCAAGTGGTTTACAAGCGAATTGGGTGTTTCGTCTCTCTCACTTTCCTTTCCATTTCTCTCACTTCCATCGCTTTCTCTCTAAGACCCTTTGTTTTCAACTTTTTTTTTTCTCATTCCTCTGTTTTTATATATATACACAGCAACAGGTTCTTTTTTTTTTGTGTATTTCAAGCTCAGATACAAAGAAAGGGAGAGAAAAAAGAGGGTCTTTTCTTTCTTTCTTTTTTCTCCTTTATAACTCATGAATTCAACTCTCTGATCAAAATTTTCCATTCGGTTTGTGTTAGTGCTGCTTTCGAGGGTTCTCGCCGTCTTTGAATTCGGCGGTGTCTCTGTTTACCTTTTCTTTTTAGTGTCATCTCTGAGGAATTTGGTGGCGCATTAAAGTTGGGGCTTTCATGAATCCAGCTACTTGAAATTTTGCCTTTTTCCTTTCAGTGTATTTAAGGCTCTTTTGAAGAAGAAAGCACCACGTCCTTTGGCTTTGCCATTTAAATTCCTCTTCCTTTCTTTGGTCTTGGTTTTGGTTTTGTTTTTGTTTTTATTCAAAGTCAGAGAGAAACAGAGACTCAAACAAAAAATACTTCGATATTGGAACCAAACAAAACATTGAATTTGAAAACTACTCTCTGTTTTATTTTTGTTTGTGAACTCGGTCTGGGTTTTTCTTCAATCTTTCAACGAAAGAGACATTTCGAACTAAGGTAATTAGTTTCATTCTTTTCCCTTTTAAGTGAAGTACTCTGAACACTCTGTTTCTTTTGTTTCTTCCTCCTAATTTGGTGATTTCTTATTTTTACTTCTTCTTTTGTCTCGTTAATCTAGGAATTTTGGTTGCGTTTGTGAAAGAAACCAAAGACAATGTTGCCTCAGAAACAAGCAGAGGAAGCTATAGTTCCTAATGTGAACGAAACAGAGCATGAAGGAAAAGAAGAAGATAAAGAATCTCAGTCTATTTTCAGCGTAAAAAACATCCTCTGGCATGGTGGCTCCGCTTGGGATGCTTGGTTCAGTTGCGCTTCTAATCAAGTAAAAAGACAAAAAGAGAACCCATTTATCAAATTCGTCTACAATTTTCTTAAGACAAAAATTTACACTATTTTTGTTGATTTTTCTTTGGCAGGTTGCTCAGGTTCTGTTAACTCTGCCATATTCATTTTCTCAGCTGGGAATGCTCTCTGGGATCTTGTTTCAAATTTTCTATGGAATCATGGGAAGTTGGACTGCTTATATAATCAGTGTACTGTACATTGAATACAGAAGTAGGAAGGAGAAAGAGAATGTGAGCTTCAAAAACCATGTGATTCAATGGTTTGAAGTTCTTGATGGCTTATTGGGTCCTTATTGGAAAGCCATTGGACTTGCATTTAATTGTACCTTCCTCTTGTTTGGATCAGTCATTCAACTTATTGCTTGTGCAAGGTTAGACTTTTTTTTTTTTTAATTTTTTTGCCTTTTTGCATTTCTTTACGCTTGATTTTATCTGAATTTGCTTTATTATTGAAGGTTTGTTTTGTTTTCTCATCAGCAACATTTATTACATCAATGATCATTTGGACAAGAGAACATGGACTTATATTTTTGGAGCTTGTTGTGCTACCACTGTTTTCATCCCTTCTTTCCATAACTACCGGATTTGGTCCTTCTTGGGGCTTGGGATGACCACTTACACTGCTTGGTACATGGCCATCGCCGCTCTTGTCCATGGCCAGGTAATTACTCCGGCCAATTTCCGCCACCACCGTCATCTTCTTGTTTATGGGAACTTAATATCATTACTTATTTTTTTAAATTTTAGGTTGAGGGTGTCCAACACTCTGGCCCTAAGAAATTGGTTCTGTACTTCACCGGCGCCACTAACATTCTTTACACATTCGGAGGCCATGCTGTGACTGTGTAAGTTTATACGGGATTTCAAATCACATAATCATTGTAAAATTTTAAATAATATAATCTAATTCCTCAAACCCCAAAATGTTTCAGTGAAATTATGCACGCTATGTGGAAGCCACAGAAATTCAAGTACATCTATTTGATGGCTACCTTATACGTTTTCACCTTAACGCTTCCGTCAGCCACCGCCGTATACTGGGCTTTCGGAGATGAGCTTCTAAACCATTCCAACGCCTTCGCCCTTCTCCCAAAATCCGGCTTCCGTGACGCCGCCGTCATCCTCATGCTTATTCACCAGGTAAACTTTCAATTGCACCTAATATGTTTGTGAAAATTCCCCATGGAAGAAAATTCACAAGAATTTCATTTTTAGCAGTGAAAACTGACTTGGGTTGTTTTGTTTTGGGGTGTTGGATGAAGTTCATTACGTTTGGGTTTGCTTGTACGCCGTTGTACTTTGTGTGGGAGAAAGTGATTGGAATGCATGATACGAAGAGCATTTGTTTAAGGGCTATTGCGAGGTTACCGGTGGTGATTCCAATTTGGTTTTTGGCAATCATTTTCCCGTTCTTTGGGCCAATAAATTCGGCGGTGGGTGCTTTGTTGGTGAGTTTCACAGTATATATTATCCCTGCTTTGGCTCATATGCTGACTTACAGAAAGGCCTCTGCTCGTCAGGTAAAATTCTCTCTTTCTTCTTTTTCATTTAACTAATTTGCTGTTTTACCCTCCCAAATCCCACTGTTTGTTTCTCTTTCCCCCCTCACTGTGCCTACTTAACATATTTGCCCCCACAATGTTTTTTTTTCTTTTATTCCAATGTTTATGTGATTCATATACATCCCTCTTATTTCTCTTCATCTGATCTGAATTCAAAGTTTTTTCAAAACTTTTTTCAGTTGTTTCAGCCTAAAAGAACTCTTATTAATTTCAGTTTGTTTCTAAACTGAAATTAATCAATAAATGTGTGTAATTGTGCATAGTTGATGGTTGAAGTTCATGTGGTTGAGTTATTAAATGATTAAACACCTTCTTAGTTTTTGAAAATTTAGCTTACCTTTTGTTATTACTTTAAACTAATGTTATAAAATAAACTTCAAGCTAAGTTTTGAAAACTAAAATGGGTTTTTGTTAAAAACTTGTTTTTATTTTATTTTATTTTATTATTAATTTTTTTTTTTTGTCTTAGTTGGTTTGAAGTATCTGATGAAAAAGATGATGGATGAGTCAACAACTTCTTGGACACAAGATTGAACACTAAAATACCTAAAGAACTAAATTAGGCACTTTTAAATTTAGAGTACTATTGGAATCGAAGTTGAAAGTTTTGGAACTTGAAAAAAAAGTACTAAATTTGTAATCTTACTGTAAAGTATATTCGATGTTGGAGGCAATTTTGGCTTCAATTTTTGGGGTAGAAACAAAATTTTTAAAGTTGTCAAGGGTCAAATTGCAAACAAAGTAGGACCTTGTTTAAGGGGATTTTGTGTAGTTTAGCCAAAAATGTAGTACTAAATCCTTAATCTACGTAGTGTTTGTTAAACATAGGATTAGGATATTGAAATTTATGTTTTTTTTTAATAATAATAAGAAAGACAAAAATTATGTTTTATTTAGAGCATTCTTAGTTGGTTATTTGAGGAAAGAGGGTGGAATATGAAGTTATGAACAAAAGCATTTATGGCTTTGATATAGAAATGTTATCAAACAATTAAAATAGGTGAAAAGTCCTTTTCATTTAGTTATTCAATAGACTTGTATTTTTTGTACCCTCTTCAATGACCTACCCTACTCCCACTCGTCTCCCTGCCTGTAGGGCGATTGTAAAAGTCTCTGTCACACACTTAATGCTAATCATAGTTAAACCAAGTCTATGACCTTATAGTAAAATAAAACTATTTATTACTCGAATTAATCAACTTTGGACAGATTCCTCCTCTTGTTTACTGAACTTTTTCTGTTTGTTCCTTTGTAGAACGCTGTGGAGAAGCCTCCGTTCTTCATCCCGAGCTGGGTTGGAATGTACGCATTGAACACGTTCGTGGTGGCGTGGGTTCTTGTGGTTGGGTTTGGGTTTGGAGGATGGGCTAGTATGACGAACTTTGTTAGGCAAGTCGACACCTTCGGACTTTTTGCAAAGTGCTATCAATGCAAGGGTCCACCGTTACCTGCGATGGCTCCGATTGCTCATCATTAAACACTGGGCAGCCACCGGGTTGTGTTTCGATCTCCGTCTTGGTCATCTCCTCCACTTTTTGTATCATACCAATGGGGGAAAAATCACTAGCCTTTTGCTCATGGCCCCCTCTCTTTGAGTGTGTTAGAATTTTCTTCTACTTTTTCCCCCTAGTGTGCTGAATCTGTAATGATTCTCATCCAGTCAAAAGCATTGGCTTAATTTTAGCTGATTAGTATATTATTATATTATATATTATACTTGTAGCTTACTTAATATTTTCTTCAAACACTCTTAAATTATTACCATTGCCATAAATTTAAGATGTAGTTTTTGTTAATTCTCATGGTTTTTTAAGCATAATCCCTTAATCTTTTTCCTGTTAAATTAGACAAACAAGTCTTGAATTTAGAGTAGATTTGAATTCTGGAGCTCATAATATGCACTGATATTGATAATGTAAATAGTAACAATGATATAAATATATGAATTAATTAGTAATAGTTTATCGTTAAACCAATCCAGTAGTTTTATCTGATACTTGTTTAAACAATTCTTAAATTATAATCAAATTTATAATTCGAAGAACACGTATATGATAAAACGAAATTAATTGAATCAATTATTTCAAAAACTGTGTTTTAATTTTATTTTGATCAATAATTGAATTCTCTCTTATTTTACAAGAAAGAAAAGAAAAGAAAAGAAAAGAAAAGAAAGACTTAGAGAACTAATGATTTAATTATTGCTATAATTTTCAAAGTAATGGTTTAAAAGTGCAATAAAGGTAAAGGAATTCTTGCAATCAGTTTGCATGCGGAGAATTTCATAAAGGAAACCCTCGTCATTAAATAAATATTTCTTTGATTTTTAATAAATATTGAGTGGATGCCTTCAACAATGAAAGAGACTGACCAAAAGTTCTTACTGTTTATTTCGGATATGTTTGAAGATTAGTTTTACTTTTGGCTTTCATATTTTAATTATATGATAAAGAGTATTTATTCTATAACATGTGTTGAAATCTAACGAATTTTGTGGTCTTGGATTAGAGCCATAAGCTTGAAAATCAAAGGTAAAATCAAAACAACAATAGTCAAACGAGGGTTAAAGAAATGTAAGGAAAAAGGATCAACGGAGAAAGAGAATACTAGGAGAAAGAAGAAAATTAGATTAAGTAATCAAATATGCATGCTCTGATAGAGGCAACTTTGAGTCGAACACTCCAATATCCTAATTTAAACTTTGAGTTCGAGGTTGAACTCACTACTTGTGAACCACAGTCTTAGACATAAATATCACAGTCGGCTTGAATTGACTTTTTAAAATTTTTTTGGGATTAGGAACTTTAGGAACTCACCCCTCTATGAATAAAAGATCATAATTAGCACCACTAAATAAGTTTTCTTTCCTACTACTAACACGGTACGAATTTTTGCTAAATACCGACTAAATATCAAAGTTTTATGTATCGTTCTTCTTTTTCTTTTGTGTGTGAGTATGCTCCAAATTGTCATTCTTAAAATTACAGATTTATATTACAAAGAAGAATATGGTCAAATTTCTACATTATAGTTCTCAAAGAATATGATTGGTATATATATTTTTTTCATATAAGAAAATGGAACATGGGATGGTCTATTTGCAAGGTTTGATTCCCGTTTGATAATGAGAAATTAAGGAAGGTTTCACATGGTTGGCACGTGGCTTTGCACATGCAAACCCATATGATCAATTAATTCGTAGCATTGCATAAATGCA
Source organism: Cucumis hystrix (assembly GCA_025688845.1). Lineage (NCBI taxonomy): Eukaryota > Viridiplantae > Streptophyta > Magnoliopsida > Cucurbitales > Cucurbitaceae > Cucumis > Cucumis hystrix. Next base: position 27,114,645 of record CM046886.1, read on the forward strand.
TATTCAACAAATTTTTGGGATCCAACAAAATTTGATTAGAGATAATTATTAGAGGAAATAATTTAATTATATATATTGAATTTGAAAGCATTGGGCACCACCAAAACTAAAAGCAATCTGTGTTTGTTTGTGTAATAATAATATTATCAATAAGTGATTGGATATTTTTATTGAATTGAATTAGGAGTGAGTGTATGAGCTAGTGTGAGTGTGTCCTTTTTGACCCACCCTACCATTTCTTGACTCAGATCTTCAAACCACCCTTATGTTCTTCTTCTACAACTGTCCTCATACCTAATTTTCAAGATTCCAATATTGTTTTATGTGTGTATACATACATACATACATATATATATATGTCCGGAAGTTTCGTATTTAATTTTTATTTGTTTGTTATTATTTAATTTAATTTTTATATTTTTATCGATTAGAAATAAAAACTATATAGCAAAATTGAGGTTTCAGGTTGAAATTGTAACATTTTGTAACCATTAAGCTCATAAAAATACTAAAATAAAAAAAAACAATTTGTTTTTTCTTTCAAAACTTTGTCAAGAAAAATTCGTAAGCTTGATTTCTCAAGATAAAAGAAAATAGATGAAAATCCATGACAAGAAATTTACAAATACAAAAATAAAATTGCTATCGAGTATGTTTTTTGAGTATCCGTTGTGGGATCATTAGGGTTTACAAAGAGCCTATCGAAACAAACATGGGCTGATATAGGCCCAGTAACTCAATTTTGGTCATAGCAATGGGCCTTTTTATTACAAATGTCGAAGTTGAAACAAACAAATGGGCCTGACCTTACTTTCACAGCCACTTCATAGTCCAACTAGGAAACCGTCCGGGTAGCCATTATCACTATACTACACAATTCTTATTTGAATTAGCTAAAGTGCCATATCACAGCTCAAGAAAAGAAAAGCCATTTTTTCAAGGATATAACAAGCAGAAACAGCACAATAATTTTGTTTCAAGTTATGTGATTATATGTATATGAAAGTTTACACTTGGGTAACAAACATTTTTCACTCAAATTTTCTTTTACAAGGTAACGTCCACCAAAGCTTTTGAAAGACTTGAGACACAATTGTAAAAAATTTGATAATCAAGTAAGTTTGAGAATTTAATTTGTCATTATTTGTAGGCAAGTTTAGATACTAAATTATTAGTATTGAACTTGAATCGGTTATAATACAACTAAAAAAAAATACAGATATCGTGTGGATATAAATACAGTTTTTTTTGTTAGAGAAAATAGGTGGATATACATATTATACAATAATTGATCTGAACAGATATATTAAATAATTATTAGATAATGTCACAATATACTTGAACTTAAAAAAAGAGTTAAATAGATAATATCATAATACTCATTGACTTTGATTATTAAAATTATTAACAATTAGTATTTTCTTGAAGATTCTTTTAATACTTTTTTTAAAAGGATTTTTTTAATACTTTATTATTGTAAATTGATCTGCATGGCCATTTGAGCAACTATATTTTACTCTATACGCCACGTCATCGTGAAATAAATCCCTAAATTAATCTTATTTTCCGTTGAAGTAAAATATCAAAATATTTGATTCTAAAAGAAAAAATAAATATGAAAAGAAATATTTTATAAAATTCTTAAAAAAAAGAAAAACAGTTAATATTAAAAATTAAAGTCATCGCCCCGCCAAAATTTCCCTTCACGTTTCTCCGACCTCGTCCATGCGTTTTTTCTTTTACCAACCTTCTTCACTCAGTAATGGCGTTCGCTTCTATAGTTCCACTTCCAATTCCTCCTTCGTTTCTTAATCGTTCTTGTTGCAAGCTCTGTAATCAGAAACCTTAGGAAAGGAATTCATCTTCTTTCAACATCCGATCTCTCATTTTCTTCAAATTTCCATTTTCCTCCGTTCATTCCTTCCGGTGTTTTATTTTTCTCAATGTACGATTGTGATTTTGTCATTCTCTTTTGTTTTTAGTTTTGTTTAATTCTACCCCATTTTTCTTGTGGCGGAAGCGATGGCATAGCAGTCAGGGAAAGCGATTTAACCAACGGTATGGAAATTTACGCCGATTTGTTTTTTTTTTTTTATATTTGTTTGGTGTCGCTTTCCTCAATTTAGTAGGTTTTTTTTTCCTTAATATTATCCTTGTGGTTGTGGCTCTTGGCGCTTGGTGCTTGGACTTTTGTTTTTTTCTAATGCATAAGTTCGCTGGCTCGTTGGGGCCAAAGGTACTTGTTCCTATATCTCCTCCAAATTAAGAAATATAGAATTCGATGATCTCGAGTTTGTTGCATTGATTTTGACGAGTTTTTATTCTTCCGCTAAGCAGTATTTAACGTCATTACTCTTTAATTTGATCTGATTTTACTTGTTCCTGTTGCATTTGATCGGATGATTGAGCCATTTGATTCAATTCAACATAATAATCATGGAACTTCTATAATTGATTAATTGGTAAATGACAATGGGAACTTTATGATGGTGAAGTGGGCTTAAAAGTCCATAGAGGTTGGAGACTTGTTAGATTTATTTGGGGATGGAGTATTGTGTCGGATAGCAATAAGCCAATAACACCTGCCTCTAATGTTGACTTCGATAGAATTATCTGAACATGATGCCTTCTGTCCTGTAAAGTACAGTTTACCTTTTTTCTACTATTTTCTTAATGATGTACAGTGATTGGGTTCAAAAGTATCAAAATAATATCTGTAATCATGATAGTGTAGAACACTAGTAAATGAATACAATGGAGAAGATTCGAACTCTTAAACAATTAGCAAAGAAAAGCTGTAGTATAGAGCCTCCAGAGTGGTAGTCTCGTTTACCATGGCCAATGGTCTGTGAGCAATACTTCTTTAGGGGCTGCGTATGTGATTCTTTGGGTAGAATTCTTGATACCTTCAAAGATTAGCCTTGGAATAAATGCTATCTCAGAAAAAGTTCAGAAACTAAAAAAGCTATAATTTAGGGAATTTTACATCTGGGAGAAGATTAGATCACGATTTCATATGATTCTTGGGAGGAACATGGCTCACTTCATTCTTGTTAAAGATTCTGTGTTAGTGTATTAAATAAATCGTAGTTATTCATACATCTTTACATTTTTTTCTCTCGTAGAGCTTTCCCTAATTCTAAGTATAGCTGCAAATGATGCAATGATCAGAGAATAATCGTTCTATGACGCTTCCCTTTTGAATCACATAACTCTTACTCTGCTTGTTCCATAGGTGTATTCCATAGGTCTCGTTATTTAGCTGATCTAGTTTTGCTTTTGCCCACCTTTCAACAGCCCGGTTTCCCGGTTTCTTGAAAAGTTCACCAATCTTAATCCAATCCACTGGGTAGAACGCTGCAGGTGGCAGCACAGTGACGTTGAAACCAGGTCTTGCTCCGGCTCCTGTTATCTTTGCTATTACTCTGGAGACCAGAAAAGGTCCATTATGTCCCCATCTGCTACCATCAAAATTTGATGCAAAGTTTTCCATAAATTTCTCTAGAAGTGGATGCTTCTTATCAAAAACAAGAACAGCGTTATTCAGTATTGTCCAGTTCTTAGTTACTGGATCAATACTTTGTGCGCCAATTGAGTTCTTCAACCCCATGAAAGACTTCAAAACAATAAAGTCTGTATCTATGTAAACACCTCCATATTTGTATAGAACTGCAAGTCTCATCAGGTTAGATAGATTCTGAGCTAATGGAATCTGACCTGGGTCTTTTTTTCCACTCTTCATCTCATCAAACCAAGCCTCAACCGGGGTGTTTTTGAATAGCAAAGGCAAGTCCGGTGCGATTGCCTGAATTTTGAACCCATGATCAAGTAGAGGTTTAAGAATCTTGCAGCCTGTTTCTGAATCCAGCGTTCTTGATATGATAGTTAAGCATCCACGGGGGTGAGACTTAAAAACACTTTCTGCTGCCATTAATTCTCTTTCCCTGAAAGACTTTGCTGGAGATACCCATGTCATGAAGAATTGTAACTCACACTCATGGCTGAGAAACTCCAGAAGTCGATTATTAAACTGCTGCGTCAAGTTGTTTGACTGCAAAATTCGAAAGTTGGGAAGGTGGTTCCTAAACCAATCAACTCTCGCTTCTTTTGCTGAAATATTGGATGGAACTACTAAGGAATCAAAAGTTTCACTATCATCTTCGTCTCTGTTTTCTGGTGAGGACTGCCTTGGCTCTCCAACCAAAGTTTGCTTAATCTGCAATTTTGTTATGCACGTACTTGTTGAGTTTGAATTTCTTTTCTCATCTATAGATACTGTTCGAATTGAAACTTTGTAGATTATGCCATCTCCACATAGAAGGAAGATGATGGCAGCAAGCAAGATGGTTGGCAGTATGGGTGATATAGCACACCTTTCAGACATATCTCCCAGGAGGTTCTCCCACAAAAAAATGAAGTCTTCACCGAAGTATGAAAAATGAAGCTATTTGAATAAACTCATAATTGGGCAAAATTAGTTGGCGATTACACCAATGGAAGACACAATTAATTTATTCAGGCTGCTTGCTTGGTCTGCTTGATGGGGTTGGTCAGATTTTCGTAAAGTCCACGGAAGGAAATGAATTGAAATAGTCAAATCTAAATTCTTAAGAACAATGACGAATGTTTAACACAAAGGTGGTGTTTTTAGTGAATAAAGATCCAACGGCCGAGGATGAAAGCATTCAAGTCAACATTTTTCTCTCCGGGGAAGAGTTCAAATCATGAAATAAAGCAACTACTATAGTTTAGGGTTGAATTAACCTGGTTGACCAGCTGCTAAAAAGTTTCGGTAATTGCATTTTTTAAAGGTGAAAAAGGGAGATGGAAAGTTTAAGTTAAGATTAATGGCATAGGAACTAAACGAGGAGAAGTGTTTAAGGCTCTAATTAGGAATATATTAGGTCATTAGTCTGATTAGTAGTAAGGGGCATTCTAGTAATTAAACATTAAGTTGGTTAGGTTTTCGGGTTATATTAAGCGGCATTCTTTTAATACTAATTTGTTAACTTAATGTCTAATTACCAGAATGCCTCCTACTACTTATCTGAATATATTCCTAACTAGAGCCTTAGAAAATAGAAAGGGATGGTAGATATATATCAGCTCCTGTTATTGTCAAAATTTCCCAAGTTTTGTGCAACCAAAAACCAGAATGCCTCCTACTACTTATCTGAATATACAACTTGCACATTAAGTTGGTTATTTGAATTAGAATCCTGGAAGGAGTTCCCTTCGTTATTTGTTTTCATGCAGGCATTGCTTATCATTGTGGTTACATGCTGACCTGTTTAGTGGCCGTATATCTGAGGAATCACAATAAGGTATGTTGTGTCATTTACAAAAAATCAGTTTGTTCAAGAAATGAGGTAGGGAAGAAATATTATTCTGATTAAAATAGAAAGAATAATACTTAACTCAATTATATGCAATTTTATCTACCAAAGTTTTAGTGTTAGTTTCATTTAGAACAAAAGATCATGCTTAAGTATAGTTTAGGGTGCATCTAAGTTTCATGTTTCATCTTTCTACCGCCTACACACCAAAAACCAATTTACCAAAAACCAATTTGTTCTCTTTTTTTAATGAATTGTCACATGACAACTTTTAATTGGGTGCAGCAGGAACTGCATAATAAACAAATGACGTCTTTAAAAAATGAAATAGTACTTCCTAAAATTGTACAGTATAAAATGTATTTTTATTTTATTTTTTAATTGAACATGAGGTTGGGCACCTATTTTTTTTAATGGCCTCCTTTTTTTTTTTTATTATAAAAAACATATAACTCAAATTAAAAGCTATAGATGTACTCCATCAATATTAAGATTTATAGTTTCGAACTAAGTTAGTTTATATACATATATATAATTTTTGTGGAGCTAACATATTATGGAATGAGATTACTTTAATAATAATATTGTGGGTGGGGTTTTAATTTATTTGAGATATATACTTAGCTTTTCACCAAGGTTTTAATTTAATGTCTTGAATTTTAGTTAAAAATATATTTTAATAAATCTTAACGTTAGTTATGGCCTTTTAAATAAATTTTAAACTTCGTCATTAAGAGTTATTTTTCTAAATTGAAATTGGTTAAATAACAGTAAAAATTCTTTCCATACAAAGAACTATACAATTAAAATATATTTTAAAGAAAAATTGAATGTATTATAAACAGAATAGGACAAAATCTAAAATACAGTGGGGAAAATAGTATTTTAACCCAATTTTGTTTATTTCAATAACGTTAAAAATACCCCATTTCATGTTTTTAGTTATATCGAAGAGAAGCTTTCTCAACTATGTATAACGTATATTTATGTATGTATCTTATGTTGATGGGATAAGACCAAACAGTTTTTGTTTAGAAAATTTATCTAAAATAATAAAACTTTAGAATATATTTATAAATATATCAAATTATTACTATTTATCAAAATAGATTACTATATATGTCTTGTATATCGATACAATATATGTCTTGTATATCGATACAGATATAGATAATACTAGTATATCGTGATGATGTTTTCTATTTTTATAAATATTTTAATTTATTTTGTAATATTTGAAAAACTTTTTTATTTAATTATTGTTTAAGAACAGATGAAATAAACATTATTTAATTATTTAAAAAATGATTAAATAAACGTTGTGTAATTAGTTTACTTCAAAACGAATTCAACCTTACTTTTGCCAAAGTTTTCTCTCTTTTTCAACCAATCCCTTCTTTGATTTTAAAAGAGTTAAAATTATTTTTATCATATTTAAATTTGTTCTAAAATATACATTTAATCATTCAAGTTCAATTTAATGTTTAATATTACACTTTTAAATACATGTAATATTGATTTTGAATGATAAAGACATTTTTAAAGTGATTTTGAAAATGACAAAATTGATTTAATATTAGATGAATTATAATATTAAATTTGTCTTCAATCACAAGCGTAAGATTTTTTGGTCAATTAATGACTTAAAATGATATATAAGAAAGTGTTGTCTCGTGTTCAAACACTTACAATATTATTTTTTCCTTCTACCTTCATCCATGTACTTAGGGTTCTAAGTCAATCAACATGAGTGAAAAAGAAAATATGAGAAAGAAAAATGGTTTATGTTGGTAACTTGGTATTCAGTAAATTTAGGAAATATTTTTTTGTTAAGTTGTCTTTTTTATGATAATATTTAATGAATTTTTAATATTTTTACTTGAGTTATAGTGGTTTTGCCATTTCATCCTTAATATTATTAACTTATTAGATTTAATTTAATTAATTTTTAGTACATCAATACTACAAATAATAAATAAGTACTCAATTTATATTCGTAATTGTTTTTAGCTTTTTAGGTTAGTTTTCTTTTGTTTAGTTTTTAGTTATTTTTTTAGAGTACAAAAGAAAAAAATAGAAAGGAAAACCTAGAGACAAAAGATATCAGAATAAAGGGCAACAACCTCAAAGGAAGATATTCTTCTATCCACATAGTCGAATAACCAAGTCTTCGACATGGTGGCTAACGTATGAGTGACATAATTACTCTTGTGATCGAGTCATAGAAAATCAAGAATAGAATCACAATGACGAAGATTATGAATAGCCAATGAAAGTATGATTCTCATGGCGAATATGATTTGTCCGATCAAAAGCTTCCAAAGAATTGAAAATCTGTTTCAACCCATAATGGAGTGGTACCGACCCCTAGTGTTGTAGAGGCGACATGAAACAAGTCAAGAACCTCAGTTAATAAAGAAGAATTCGACATGAACAAATGTCACTTCAAAGCAAATAAAACATCACCATTGGAGTCATGAACAATCATTTTGATGTCAATAACACCATTAAGAAAGCCGCACTGGACCGTCTAGCGAGAGGCCTCCTCAGCGATCGAGAAAGGATTTTACCACTTGTCCGAGACTTGACGATCCATAGTTTCCACACCATGTTGTCTGTCAACGAGTAGGATGATATAATGATTATCTTACTAGAATAGGAAGTGTTGATGAAAAAAAATCAAGTTATTTTTCTTTTTAAAAAATTACGAGGTAGAATAATTCTTTTTCCCTTTCTATTTTAGATAGCAGATTTCCCACTTTAAATGAAATCATTGATTTAAATTTAAATTTCATCATAATTACCATAAAACGTGAGTGAAATGTCAAACTTATCTTGTTAAATTGTCCGCTACTCAACCACCATCATTAAATGATAGCTTCCAAAGAAAATTTGAACCTGTAGCTCCTGTAACCAGGAATTTAATTGGGTTATCCTGGCAACGAAGCTGATAGATTAGTCCTTTTTCCTTCAGAACTGGTATCTCCCAGCAGGATGAGGCACAGTTGCTGCATTGCCAAGAGATTTCTTCATACTTTTTTATGTTATATCTTTCTGATGTCCAGGAACTCAGCTTTCAGGAACGTGTCCACTTTTGGAAACGAATCAGATCGTTTGGTTTTACTTGATTTGAAAAGGAGGGTACTCGATGACCCACTCAAAATCATGAGCTCTTGGAATGATTCCATCCATTTTTGTGACTGGGTTGGTGTTACTTGTAGTTCCACCATTAGAAAAGTAATGGTGTTGAACTTGGAAGCTCGACAATTGACTGGTTCAATACCATCTTCTTTAGGAAATCTTACTCATCTCACTGAAATCAGATTGGGCGACAACAACTTCCTTGGCCCAATTCCCCAAGAGCTTGGTAAATTATTACTTTTACGCCATCTCAATTTATCATTCAATAACTTTGATGGTGAGATTGCAAGTAATATAAGTCATTGTACTGAGCTTCTTGTTTTGGAGCTGAGTCTTAATGAGTTTGTTGGTCAGATTCCACATCAATTTTTCACGTTAAGTAAGTTGGAAAGAATTGGGTTTGGCGGTAACAATCTGGTCGGAACCATCCCACCATGGATAGGAAATTTTTCTTCACTATTTAGTTTGTCATTTGCACTGAACAGTTTTCAAGGAAGTATTCCTAGTGAACTAGGACGCTTATCTAGATTGAAACTCTTCTCAGTTTATGGAAACTACTTGACAGGTACAGTGCCGCCATCGATCTATAATATAACTTCTCTTACTTACTTTTCTCTTACTCAAAATCGACTCCGAGGAACTCTACCATCAGATGTTGGATTTACTCTCCCCAATCTTCAGGTCTTTGCTGGTGGTGTCAATAATTTTGGAGGGCCTATTCCGACATCCTTGGCTAATATCTCCGGTCTACAGGTCTTAGATTTTGCTGAGAACAGTCTCATTGGAACTCTTCCTCATGACTTGGGGAATTTAAAAGAATTGGTGAGATTCAATTTTGATGATAACAGACTTGGAAGTGGGAATGTCGATGACTTAAATGTAATCAGGTCTTTGACTAATTGTACTAGTCTAAGCGTTTTGGGTCTTTCTGGGAATCGCTTTGGGGGAACATTGCCTCTATCTATTAGCAACCTTTCAAACCAGCTGACAATATTAACCTTGGGTAGAAATTTGTTAAGTGGAGGCATTCCTGTAGGGATTGATAACTTGATTAACTTACAACTTCTTGGAGTAGAAGGTAACAATCTGAATGGTAGTGTCCCTTCAAATATTGGGAAGCTTCATAAGTTGGCTGCTCTTTATGTGAATAATAACAAGTTAAGTGGGACAATTCCATCCTCCATTGGTAACTTGTCTTTATTGACCAAGCTTTTCATGGAGGATAATAGACTAGAGGGAAGTATACCACCAAGCTTGGGACAATGCAAAAGGCTCCAAGTTCTTGACCTATCTGGTAACAACCTAAGCGGGACCATACCAAAGGAAGTTCTCAGTCTCTCTTCCCTTTCAGTCTATTTGGCCTTAAATCACAACACACTTACTGGACCATTGCCACGTGAAGTGGGGGATTTAGTTAGTTTAACACTGTTAGATGTATCACAAAATAAATTATCAGGCGGTATACCTAGCAACCTTGGTAAATGCATTAGCATGGTACACTTGTACTTAGGAGGCAACCAATTTGAAGGAACAATTCCCGAGTCTTTGAAAGCTTTGAAAGGTCTAGAAGAATTAAATCTCTCAAGTAACAACTTGTTTGGACCAATTCCTCAATTTCTTGGCAACCTTTTTTCACTCAAATTTCTTGATCTATCCTATAATAATTTCAAGGGAAAAGTGGCCAAAGAAGGAATCTTTTCCAATTCAACCATGTTTTCCATCCTTGGAAACAACAATCTATGTGATGGTTTGGAGGAATTACATCTACCTTCGTGCACATCTAACAGAACACGTTTGTCCAACAAGCTCCTCACACCCAAAGTGTTAATTCCGGTAGTATCTACCCTCACATTCCTAGTTATTTCTTTGAGCATCCTATCTGTATGTTTTATGATGAAGAAGTCAAGGAAAAATGTTTTAACTTCTGCTGGCTCTTTGGATTTACTGTCACAAATTTCTTACTTAGAGTTGAATAGATCGACAAATGGGTTTTCAGTAGAAAATTTGATTGGTTCAGGTAGTTTTGGTTCGGTGTATAAAGGTATTCTTTTGAATGATAAACCAGTTGTTGCTGTTAAGGTTATTAACCTTCAACAACATGGTGCTTCCAAGAGCTTTGTTGATGAATGCTCAACACTCACAAACATACGACATCGAAATCTCCTTAAGATCATAACTTCATGCTCAAGTACAGATGAAAAAGGTAATGAGTTCAAAGCTATAGTATTTGATTTCATGTCCAACGGAAACCTGGATAGTTGGCTTCACCCTACACATGTCGAGAAGAATAAAAGAAAATTGAGCTTTATCCAAAGATTGGACATTGCTATTGATGTTGCCAATGCATTAGATTACCTCCATAACCATTGTGAAACTCCCATCGTTCATTGCGATCTAAAGCCTAGCAATGTGTTGTTGGATGATGATATGGTAGCCCATGTTGGGGACTTCGGGTTAGCTAGATTCATCCTTGAAGGATCAAATCATTCTGTTTCTAGACAAACTATGTCGATTGCGCTCAAGGGTTCTATTGGATATATTCCTCCAGGTAAATTCTTCTGTTCACTCTTTAGTAGATGTTAGATATGATTTTTAACCAAAATGACAAGTGAATGATCAATTGTGTAGAGTATGGAACTGGTGGCAACATTTCCATCGAAGGGGATATCTTTAGCTATGGAATTCTACTATTGGAGATGTTTACTGGGAAAAGACCCACTGACAGCTTGTTTAGCGATGGTGTGGATATTCATCTATTCACAGCAATGACATTGCCTCATGGTGTCTTGGACATAGTTGATCACTCTTTGCTATCTGAAGAGACATGCCAACAGGAAGAAGAGAATGAAAAAAAAATACAAACCATAGCAATAATGAGTGAGGAAGATCAGAGAGGAATTGGGCAAAGAAGGATGGAAGAATATTTAGTCTCAATAATGAGAATCGGCCTGTCATGCTCCTCAACAACACCTAGAGAGAGGATGCTCATGAATATAGTTGTTAAAAAGTTGCAAACAATTAAATGCTCCTACCAGAAGTAGAAGAAGGGAAGCTGACGTTGTCCAACAAAATTTTCAACAACTTGTAGGTTTGTTTACTTGGTTATGAGGATTTGGTCCCATCTATGAGTTTCCTTCCTGATCTGTCCAAATTATTTTTCTGCAGGTATTGCCTAACCATTTTGGTTACATCTTGACGCATCAAAGTGCGAATAAATCTTGGAGGAATAAAAGTAAGGTATGTTGTTTCATCTAAAAAAAATCAGTTTGTTCAAGTGATGAGGTATGAAGAAACATTACTCTGTCTAACTAAAGAATAAAAAGAAATCTTCATAACATCTTTATGTTAATATCCTGAAATATTGCAGTAATAACACATTGTGCTGGGTTGGAATTAATTTGAGATATATGTATACTTGTATAGTTCTTATTGATGTTTTATCTATCGTGCTCACGTATTGAAACACCCCATAAGTTGCTTTGAGAAACTCCTAGATGATATAGAGTAGGATTGCATCCATCCAATATTCTTGAGATTTGGACTAGTTTTATTATCAAAGTCACTCTAATGGTTGAGAGACGGGTTGGGACTTGGTTGCAAAGGTAGAGGGAACTTGAATGTCGATGAATAAAATTCACAATTCATATCAGAGGTTTATACACATTATACCATGAGAGATGGATAAATTTTATTTTGTATGTGAATCTACAATGACTTCGATGATGAGATTATGATTTGCAATAGTAATATTTATTTTGTATGTGAATCTTCTAGAGTTAGATAATAAAGTTTTGTGTATGTTTTATTTATTTTGATACTTCCAAAGTTTAGAATTATGTTTGTTCCTTGTGTGTGCTGATTGTTTTGTCAAGTCTCGGGTTTTTATTTTTCTAATTTTTAATATTTTTTTCATCATGAGAAAAGAAATATGTGAGCTTCTTATTATTATTTTTTTTTAAATTGCTTTAGTTGAGTATAATTGATTTTTTATCCATATAAATTTCTATTATATATATCTTTGAAGCTGTAAGTACACTCACAATGAATTAGACCACTTCACTCTACTTGACTTGAAATATAGAGTATTCATCCACCCACTCAAAATCTTCAATTCTTGAAATGATTTATACACACTTCTTATGAGTATTTTTATTTATTTATTTTTTCTTTCTGAAAAAAGTATTTAAAAAATATATTTAGTTTTCTAGTCAATATATCTTGTTTCTTGTGTGAATAGACATTCATGAAATAAGAAAAAAAAAATCCCTAATGAATCTTTTACTGCTCATAAATTTTAATGCAATTCACACAATATTTTGAGAGATCTCATAAAAAGAAGTTTATACCTTTCTTAACAATTGAGTGCACACATCAACTTAAACACGAGAGAAAAATCTTAGTTTGAAATTTTTTCATAAAAAAGTAGTTGAAAAAGGTTGATTTTCTTCCTGAAGGAAAACTGAACCTAAGAAAATATATGTATATTTAATATAAATTGGGTGAAGATTTGAATGAGATACCTTTTTGGTTCTCGTTAATTGAACGGATTTTTTGTTGTTTTATATTTTAAACTATAAAAGTTTAATTAATTTAAAATATAATTTAATAATTATATTAGTTTAAATCTTGAACTTTGAGATTTAATTCATTTAACTCTCAAACTATCAATTCAAAGTTTACCTGATCATATCAATTTAAATCTTTTATTATGTTTTATTTAAATAATTTAGGATTTAAATTAAAGGAAATCAAACTGCTGGCGGGCCTTGGGCTTGGTTAAAATATCCTGAAAATGACCCTCCGAGTATCGATCCCATCCCAAGGAGGCAGCTGTTGCTGCTGTTGCTGCTGCTGGCGGGCCTCCGAGTTTCTCAATCTCTTGAGGAAGTGTTCGAAAGAAATCCGCTATCAATTAGGAAGATTCCATGTCAACAAGTAGAATCACCGTCTTCTTACTCTCTTCACGAAATCTTTCCAGGGCTTCTTTTGAAGCATCAGCAATCTCAGCTTGTAACTTTGGAGAACGCTTTAATTCCTGATAGTCCATACCAAAACATGAGAATTAATATATATAGTATATATATGTATGTGTGAGTGTGTATCTTGTAACAAATTCTCAAAATGAGGACACCCCACTAGCAAATGAACCAGTATTGTTTATACCTGTGTTCCTCCAATAAACTTCCTCACCAGTTCTTTCAAGACAAAGTGAACCTAAATGAAAGCTTCATGTGTTAATAGAGGCTCTAAAAAATTACCAATTGGTAAACAATTAGCAATGAAATCTATTTAGATGAGAAGCAAAAGGAGTTACAGCATCCACAGAAGCTTCAGCAGGTCCCCTGAAATAATTTAGGGACCCCTCAATAAGACGTCGATAACCTTGCTCTGGGGCGATCAGGTGAGGTTGATAACCATCTGTCTCTAAAACAATTTTCCTTGAATTCTGCATGGAAAGATGGAAATCATAGGGAAGCTTCCCCAAAGCGCAGCATGTAGCTGATGGTAGAAAACCCCGTATATATGATCACCTTCAGGTCGCCTATTGGATAACTCATGAATTATTGTGATTTGTTCACAAAAATAGAACCCACAATTCATGATTTTGAGAAGGAAAATCATAGGGTAGGAAGAACAAAAGAATTTACAAAATGCTTTACCCTCCTTCCAAATTGCTCCTTAGACCTGCCTAGAATCAAGATGATCCATCTCAGACTCAAGTTCATCAATGCTTTTGTTAATCAAAGAGGTGATACTGGGTAGACGACCTCTAATCACGGACTCCAAATGCTACAAGAACAAGAATGCACCATAAATAAAGATGATCTTTTTGGAAAAAGAAAAATTATACTGAAAGGCAATTCAGAAATTGGGACCAAACATTTGATAGGAGCTTAGCATACACTCTGAACCCATTTTATTTGTTAGGTGTCCATAGTCGGGAATAGTTGCAAAGTACTCACGCCCTTACGTATACCAATAATCATATCTACATTTTTGTTTGTCAGCCTTGAGATCGGTTCACCATGCCAACCCGTGGATGTTGTAGTTGAAATGATCTTCCTTCCAAAACCTTTTAAAAAATGAACGTATATGTTTCAATTCCTCCTTTAAACTAAAGCATATATCTAATTCATTGATACTGTAGGAATTATAATTAACGAAAAATAAATGTGAAGTTCAACTGCGAATCTTTGAGCATTCTACATTACTCATTAACAATTCAATCTTTGCTTCAATAAGATTTCTCCTAGCAAGACCTCAAAACTAATAACAGGATAACTTACATCCAAAGCATTAGAGTTCCTTGTCCGTCAAAAGTCAAGCTTCGTCAACACCCCAAAGTCCTTTCCCCTGTTCATCGCAAAAAAAAAAAAAAAAAGAAAAAAAAAAGAGACATAATTACCAGCTTGAAAAGCCACAAATTTTATAGAAATTTAAAGGACAAAAAGGGAAGAGAAGAAGAAAAGAAAGGGAACTACAAGCAGAACATACCAGATGGGTCCACTTCCCTTGCAAGTTTAATGGCATCAGAAGTTGCTACGTCTTGATTGGCCGGAGATATTACTAGAACAATGCAATTAGGCTGTAAAAGTACGCACGTTACAAATTCAACGAACAAACCCTAGCGGAAGAAAGCAGAGGCAAGCATTCGGAGCGAAGAAGAAGATGATCGTGCATAGAAGTCAGTCATAGACTCTGCAAGCATTCAGAGGGAAGGGAACCTCCATCTCCGAGAGCGAAGCCTCATTCTTAAACTTACGAAGGCAGAGCGTCGCAACAGCATTGGCACAGAAACCTCAACTAATGATGGGCTCTACAAGCATTTGGAGGGAAGGGAACCTCCATCTCGCGTCGCAACCTCAATGGCCGTAATGCCAGCCCGCAACAGTGCGCGGAGAGGAGTATTTATAGTGGGTTCCGGTTTTACTCCCAGCGTGATAAAAACGCCGAACTTTTTACGTTCCGGATTTACCCCCAACTTAATTACAACGCGGAATTTTTTATGTAAAAGTATTTTATTATTTGTATTTGAAAGATTTGGACAAAAAAAACTAAATCTACTCGAAAATTTCACAAATGTCCTAAATTATAATTTATTTTGTTGATTTGATTTTTGTATATTTTTAGGACAATTATAACCTTATCATAATTATTAATTATATATAACGTTTAAAATTTAATTCAAATTATTTCTTTATTTATATTATACTCAATTTATTACGTAAATGATAACTTTCTTATTTGACCTATTAATTAACGTATAACTTTATTATGAAAATTAATTAGAAATATTTCATTAATTTAATATAAAATAAAATATTTTCTAAATATGGAATAATTTATTAATTAAATATAACATTATCTCATTATTTTCATCACCCGTTAAGTGAAAAAAATTCTGACGTTGACGAAGATTTCGACTTCTTCATAATTCAATTTTGGTTATTTCTTCCATCAATTCCGTTGTTTTTAATATCGTTCTTCAGTTTATTTCGAAATTTCGTTTTATTTAAACTTTCGATTACTTGTCTTCCTTAATTACTTTCGTTTTCGTTTTCGTTTTCTTCAAATTTCATACTTTACCTAAATATAGTTTATACATATATACCACTGCATATATACAATATCACATATATAATTATGTAAAGTAAGACGTTTGAATTTTTCCATTTGTTAATTTTTTTTTTTGTTATTTTGTTTATCATATAAACTACATAATTCTGACAGAATATTGGTTTAAATTATATGTTTATCTAGTAAATATTACTATAACAGTAGTAAACAACACATTCTCAATGTATCTCTAATATACAGTGAGTATATCATATACATACATACTATCACTTTGTATATATTTTAAATGATCAATATATACTTTAATATATCCGTAAGTTATTATAGATTTGTTCTGTGATTTAGTATATATATACCTCATCTTATTTACAACATTGTTTATGATCATTAATGTTTGTGTTTCATGTTACGGTAAGAAATTTACATTTTTAATATACACCATATTATAACAAATATACTGCAAAAAATTACTATTTGATATGTTCTCTTCATTCATACAATTTTTCATACAAATATTATAGAATATATCATTTGTGTTCCTGTTAACATAAATAACATTCCTATAACATCATCAAATTTAATTAATTTTACTAACGTCATATATTACATATACTTATCATAAACCTTTAGTTCTAAAATACACTCCATGACTGAAATTTATACTCATGAAACACAACATTACTTATCATAAACATTTATGTTTGTAATGTACACTTTTCAAATATACTTATAATATACATAGTGAACATTTTATCTCCATTAAACCAATATGTCATAAAATTTTCGAAATAATGACCCAAATTACTTTAATACCTATTTCTATTATTTAATTAATTTAAAACAAAAATATAAATGGAAAAATCTCGTGGGTTACGGTTTTGGAAAGAATTGGATGATTTAAAACAAAAATATAAATGGAAAATTCTGTAGGTTACGATTTTGGAAAGAAAGTGCAAAATGTTTAATACTTTTTTTCTATGAAAACCGTGGTCTACTCCTTCCATTATACTCGCAGAAGCCAACGTGGGTTACGGTTTGTACTAAGAAATTTGAGAGATTTCGACGATGAAGAAGAAGACATCCGACGGCCGACAAATACATAACTTTTTCGATAGAATCTTGATCTAAAATTTGAGGTTAGTATTGTATAGATTCAAAACATATGAAACATTAGATATATTGGGTATATTTTAGATATTCGATTAAATAGGCAAACAAACAAAAATGTAGTTTTGAACATGATACATTCTAAGGTTTATTGAGTTTCAAAGTAATCAAAATTCTTGTATTGTGATATATTTTAGGGCATAACGAAAACGTACTCTATGCTTATTTAACTTACATTATAATTTAATTTACATATGTAACAAAAACTTATTGTGTTGATTTAAAATGCATTATGGTTTATATATGTTAAATTGTAGTTAATTTTGTAAAATTTTATTTAAATGCAGTGCCAAAAATGATTAGAAGAAGTGAAAGATGTCTTGTGTCGAGGAGTAGGAAGGTATATTTAATATTAACTGTTGTAAGATGCTAATGTTTTATATGTATATTACTTGTTCTATAAGTATATATACATAATCATAATCAGCAGAGAGGAGCTGAAAAAAACAATACAATTAATGTATGTATAACATAAATGTTTTAAATATATAACATAATATATTTTATATACCATTATATACTCGAAGGGTCATTTTCAGGATAGAATCAAACATTTCCTTGTATATAGGAATGTTATCAGACACTTTGAGGCATACTATACCCAAAAGCAGGGGTTTATTGCCAAGTCAAGGTAGCTAAGCAATCGTTACTTAATAATTTTTACACTCTAAATCCCAAACCTTAATTTTTGAGTTTACACTTTTAAACACAATTTTCTTACATAAAATTAATTGAGTGATTAAAAGGATGTTTTGCAGTGAACATGTTGAAATTGATTTTAATCATTTCATAATCACTTCATCATGTTCAAAATTACTTTCATACATCTTGATGTATGTATGTGGATTTACAACGGTGGCATTATGGATCTTTCTGATTACCATCGTTTTCCATTAGATCTGTAACTACCAGCATTTTCAGGTGATATTTTACTCTCGAGTACATGATATAGTTGTTAAAAGGTTGCAAACAATTAAAAGCTCTTATCTCAAGTAGAAGAAGGCAAGCTAATATTGTCCAACAGGATTTTCAAGTGCTTGCAGGTTCGTTTACTTGGTTATGAGGACTTGAATTTCCTCCCTGACCTGTTTCCTAATTGTTTTTCTGCAGCTATTGCTAAACCATTTTGGTTACATCTTGACCACTTATGGTTCAAATAAATCTTGGAAAAATCAAACTAAGGTATGTTGATTCATTTACATATATACCAAGGTAGCTTTTTTAGGAGATATTCGTTCGATATATTTACTTTTTGGAGCCAACATTAACAATATATCGTCAGATTGTGTGGGGTTTGACTTCATTTGAGATATATGCATAGTTGTTACTGATGTTTTATCTTTTGTGCTCTCGTTTTGAAACACTATATACAGCCCAAAACAGGCTCTGTTTCTTCAAGTTCAATGTTCTGTAAGGTTTCTATTGCATGATTGACTCAGGTTAAGTTACTTTGATAAACTTCTAGATGATATAGATTGATTAGATTATTGCTCCGTAGATTTTGACCTTGACTTTGCCATATTTTGATTTTATAATCAAAGTCATTTGAATTTTTACGAAATTTGAAACCATTTCTCTAAATTTAAATCTATCAAACAATAAAGTTCACATAATATTAGTTTGTCATCTATGAAATAATTTTTTTTTGTACAATATAGAATAAATACAATTTTTTTTTGTAAGGAGAACTCATTTAATACTTGTTGAACTTAAATATTTTTATATCATAAAGAAATTTAAAAAATTATTTTAAATGACAAACATTTGAAAATATTTATAAAATATCACAATGAGTTATACTTTGAAAATTACACAAAATTTTACTCCTTGTTCTAATCTCATTTTATTATAAAAGTGTTAGAGTTATAAATTTATTTCTTTGAAATTTGAGTTTAAGAATGTGTGATATGTTATTTAACTTTCAATGATTCAGGTATATGCACGAGGGCACTCCTTATAATATTTACTTGATTGACTTGAGTTTTCTTGTGTTTTAACGAATAGTGTGATATTTCATTTATCTATTCTTTTCCTTTGATATGTATTCTTTCATATTTCAATACTGCACGCTAGATTCTCACTACAACATATAAAAGTCCAAAAAAAAAAAAAAAAAATCACCAAGATTTACTCCATTTAGTGGAGCTAAGATATTTTGAATTAATCATATGCACAAATTATTTATTTCATCACCTTAAATTTACTTCCCCTCAAAAAGACCATCGCCTCTATATGCTTTATGAGCTTTACCATTGCGAGTTCAAGGTTCCATTGTTCGCAAATCTTAATGTAATTTCTCAACAGAAGAGGCAAGATTGCTGCATTACCATGAAGATGCAGCTTATATATTTCTATCGTATCTTACTTATTTCTACCATCTTAGCCGTGGAAAGTACAATCACTACTGGAGACGAATCAGATCTCTTGGCTCTGCTTGATTTGAAAAGTAAAGTACTGAACGACCCAGTTGGAATCATGAACTCTTGGAATGGTTCCACGCATTTTTGTGATTGAGAGTGTGGCTTTGCGCTTAGAAGCTCGAAAATTGGTTGGTCTCATACCACCTTCACTGGGAAATCTCACTTATCTCAAGACCATCAGTTTGGGAGAAAATCATTTTCATGGTTCAATTCCACAGGAGTTTGGTCAGCTACAACAATTGCGACATCTCAACTTGTCCTTCAATTATTTCAGTGGTGAGATTCCAAGTAATATCAGTCATTGCACTGAACTTGTTTTTCTAGATATTGTTACGATGAGCTTGTAGATCAAATTCCACACCAATTCTTCATATCGACCCAGTTGAAACAATTAAAGTTTCGACACAACCACCTGACTGGAGTTATCCCATGTTGGATAGGAGACTTGTCTTCCATAGTTGAGCTGGATTTTCCATATAACCAATTTCAAGGAAAGATTCCTTGACTAATTGTACTCGTCTACAGACTTTGGATTTTTCTAGGAATCGTTTTGGTGGGACGTTGCCTTCATCCATTGCCAATCTTTCAACCCAACTCATATATCTACACTTCGGTGAAAATATGTTAAGTGGAAGCATTCCTGTTGGGATTTAAAACTTGATTAACTTGCAAGTTCTTGTTGGAGATTATAATTATTATTTGAATGGTATACTCCTTCACATTTTGGAATTCTTCGGAACTTGGTGGAGGTATCATTTCAAGGCAAACAGGGCCAATTTCATCATCCATTGGTAACTTATCTTCACTCAACAAGCTCGCCATTAGCTATAACTTACTTGAAGGAAGTATACCACCAAGTTTAGGACAATGCAAAAGCTTGCAATTGCTGATCCGATCCTATATCATAACAACCTAAGTGGCAACATACCAAAGGAAGTTCTCGGTCTCTCATCTCTTTCCATCTATGTGGGCTTGCCCCATAACTCTCTTAATGGTCATTTGCCATCTGAAGTCGGTGAGCTAGTTAATTTTGCAGATTTGGATCTGTCGAATAATTATAATAACTTTGAGGGGAAAGTGTCTGAAGGAGTTTTTTCCAACTTGACCATGTTTTCTATCCTTGGAAATAATAATCTATGTGGTGGTTTACATGAATTATGTTTACCTCTGTGCACATCTAACCTAACACGTTTGTCGAGAGTGTTAATCCCCATGGCAATTGTAATCACTTTTGTTGGAATTTTGGTGATCATCACTTTGGTGTGTTTTGTGCTTAGGAAATCAAGGAAGAAGGATGCTTCAACTACTAACTCTTCTTTTGCAAAAGAGTTCCTACCACAAATTTCTTACTTGGAGATTAGTAAATCAACTGAAAGATTCTCTACGAAAAATTTGATTGGTTCTGATAGTTTTAGCTCTGAATTTAAAGGTGTTCTTTCAAATGATGGATCAATAATTGTCATTAAAGTTTTAAATCTCTAACAACAAGGTGCTTTAAATAGTTTTGTTGATGAATGTAATGCTCTCTCAAACATACGACATCACAATCTCCTCAAGATCATAACTTCCTGCCCAAGTATTGATGGACAAGGCAACGAATTTAAAGCTCTAGTCTTTAATTTCATGTCCAATGGGAATCTTGATTGTTGGCTTTATTCATCAAATCAATGGACCAATTTAAGACGGTTGAGTCTCATCCAGAGATCAAATATCTTTTAGTCAAACCATGTCACTTGCACTCAAGGGTTCTGTAGGATACATCCCTCCATTTTTTTTCATATGTGGGTACTTTGTATTGTAATAAATGAACAACTGCAGAGTATGGTAGTGGTAGCAGAGTTTCTATTGAAGGAGATGTCTTCAGTTATGGAATATTATTATTAGAGATGATCATTGGAAAAAACCCATTGATGGTGCGTTTGAAAATGGCATGGATATTTACTTGTTCACTGCAACAACACTACCTCATGATGCTTTGGGCATAATTGATCCTTCTATATTACTTGAAGAAACACGTGGAGAAGAAGAGACCAGTGACGAAATACTAGCGATAATGAGCGAACAAGAAATGGTGCCAAGATGGATGGAAGAATGTCTAGTCTCAATAATGAGAATTGGGTTGTCATGCTCCTTGAGGGCACCAAGAGAGAGAAGCCAATGAATGTGGTCGTTAATGAATTGGAAGCAATTAAAAGCTCATACCTCAAGTTTAAGGCACGTCGAAGGTTTCATAGGCATTTGTATCACCCAGCTTGAGAGGCAAATGACTGTATTATTTTGGCCACAAGTAATTGGTTTCCCGTAGAAATATCCACCTTTCAGATCAGCAGTTTCTAAAGGAGGGTGCAATAATGTTGTTCAAATACAATACCAAGAAGCTTTAGTTTAAATTCCTTTTGTTTGATTAATTAGATTATTTTTCGAAATTACAGCATTATGATACTTCTAGCAAGTACTTCAAAATGCAAGTCTATAGTACGAATGCACTTATGATTGATTTTGATTATGGGTTAAACTTGCCTGTGTAAGATACTAAATGAAAGAGTAATGATTTGATATTTTTGCTACTTGACCTTGACCTTGACTTTGCAATACTTCTAGAATTAAAGTAACTTCGATATAGACGAATGCCGTCGGCGTAGGGATTGGAAAAAGAGAAAAAGAAAGTTATTTGATTACCCTTTATGAAACTTCAATATCAACTCGGTCAAGTTGCAAGATATATTTATTATTATTGATGACCATGTTCTTGAATCATCAGCGTATGTGCTTCTGTATAGTGATTTTGCAGGTATTGACGTTCTATGGAATGTCATATTAAGCAGCCTTGGGTACACATTCGAAAAAACAGAGTTTATTTTTTCAAAAGAAAAGAAAAAGAAATAAATATATTGATTCTGAATTTAAATATTTATTTACTTCTACTTCTAAAATAAAACTATCTACAAAATTTAATAAAAAAAAAAATAATGTTTTTAGTTCTAACTTTACTAATTTCAAATTTTAAAGCATATTTCTTTTTAAAAAATTAAACTATATGTATTTTTTATGAAATTAGGTCATAGTGTTTGGTAGTCATTTATGGTAATTTAAGTTAAGTATAAACATTTTTGGTATATGACAAATTAAACAAAATACTTATAAAAAAGTCTAACCAAACATGTAAGTGCTTAAATTTAAATTCATTTCAAAAAAACGTTTAAAAGAAACTGTATTCTTGAAAAACATTTTGTTCTTAATTCATTCCAAACAGACTCTTATTCCGTCAAAATAATGTATTATTAAATAATTACATTGGTTTATTTCTATAGGACTTCACTATACCTTTGTATATTTCTTTTTTGGGAAACAGGTTTCACATTTTTCTATTCTAAGATTCCATGCTTGCAAGTTACGTCAACCAAGTTGCAACTTGGTCATTATTGAACCAAAGATGGATAACATTATTTTTTTTAGTGAGACAATTGATATTTTTTTAGTTGTGAGTCTTGTGAACTTCTTAAGCCAAACAAAGAGTATCTGAGTTCTCTCTCCAAACTCTTTGAGCCAAGTTAGCCCATCACCTCTTAAAGTTCATAAAATATATCACATTTTTTATATAAAATATTTATTTAAATTCAATCTAACTCAAATGATTTGATAATTCAACTCAAAATGCTTGAGTTGGATTAATAGATTTTCTTGAGTTATCCTCCTTTTTAAACACACGTAATGAAAAGTCCCCAACCCTTTTAGTCAACCAAAGTTTACTACAGTTCGGTATATAAAGTGCATTTTGAAGATTTAAAGAGCTGATTTATTCTATTATACTATTTTTTTTTATAGTTCATCAAGTGGGGTTTGATTTAAAAATTTTTAAGCAACAGTACAAACACAACTTTGACTATGAAATAATTGGAGTCTCAAAGCCGTCATGCCCTACCAACTGCTAATACAAAAAGGGCCCATTGCACACTATTCACAGGAGAGGTGTTGATATTGAAGTTAGCATCAATGACTCAAACGTCATATTAATATGGGGTTCGCTTCAACACAAATCTTGCATAATTTCAAGAATGGGGCACACTTTCTGCAATACCAAGAAGATATTGCTCTATAATATCTTTTTGTTATCTCTCACCTTAGATTTTGCAAGTATGCTCACTTTTGAAAATGAATCAGACCGCTTAGCTCTGCTTGACTTGAAAGCCAGAGTACACATCGACCCACTCAAAATCATGAGTTCTTGGAACGACTCCACACATTTTTGTGACTGGGGTGTTGCTTGCAATTACACCAATGGAAGAGTTGTGGGTTTAAGCTTGGAAGCTCGAAAGCTAACTGGGTCGATACCTCCTTCTTTGGGGAATCTTACTTATCTCACTGTAATCAGATTGGACGACAACAACTTCCATGGAATAATTCCCCAAGAATTTGGTCGGCTGCTACAATTACGCCATCTCAATTTGTCCCAGAATAACTTCAGCGGCGAGATTCCGGCAAATATAAGTCATTGCACAAATATAAGTCATTGCACAAAACGGTCAGATTCCACACCAGTTGTTCACGTTAACCAATTTGAAACTTATTGGTTTTGCCGCTAACAGTCTAACTGGAAGTTTCCCATCCTGGATAGGAAATTTTTCTTCGTTATTGAGTATGTCATTGATGCGGAACAATTTTCAAGGCAGCATTCCTAGTGAAATAGGGCGCCTATCTGAATTGAGATTCTTCCAAATCGCTGGCAATAATTTAACAGGTGCGTCGTGGCCTTCAATTTGTAATATATCGTCTCTGACTTACTTGTCTCTTGGTTACAATCAATTCAAAGGAACTCTACCACCAGATATCGGACTTTCTCTTCCCAATCTTCAGGTCTTTGGGTGTTCAGGTAATAATTTTCGTGGGCCAATTCCAAATTCCCTAGCTAATATCGTTAGCCTTCAAATCTTAGATTTTTATGATAACAATCTTGTGGAACGCTACCTGATGACATGGGGAACTTGAAAAACGTGGAGCGTCTAAATCTTGGAGAAAATAGTCTTGGAAGTGGGAAAGCTGGTGACTTAAATTTAATTAATTCCTTGGTTAATTGTACTCGGCTAAGGGCTTTGGGTCTAGATACGAACCATTTTGGAGGAGTATTGCCTTCATCCATTGCCAACCTTTCAAACCAGCTAACAGCGCTATCCTTAGGTTATAATATGTTAAGCGGAAGCATTCCATCAGGGATTATAAACTTGATTAACTTGCAAGGTTTTGGAGTGGAAGGAAACATTATGAATGGTAGTATCCCTCCCAATATAGGGAATCTTAAAAACTTGGTGCTTTTGTACTTGTATGAAAATGAATTTACTGGACCAATCCCTTACTCCATTGGTAACTTATCTTCCCTCACCAAGCTCCACATGAGTCATAACCAACTTGACGGAAGTATACCAACAAGCTTGGGACAATGTAAAAGCCTCACAAGTCTTGAGCTATCTAGTAACGACCTAAACGGTACCATACCAAAGGAAATCTTTGCTCTTCCTTCTCTTTCAATAACTTTGGCCTTAGATCATAACTCGTTTACTGGTTCACTGCCAAATGAAGTGGATGGCCTACTTGGTCTATTAGAACTAGATGTGTCGGAGAACAAACTATTTGGTGATATTCCTAACAATCTCGATAAATGTACTAACATGGAACAGTTGTATCTTGGGGGTAACAAGTTTGGAGGAACAATTCCTCCATCTTTAGAAGCTCTAAAAAGCTTAAAAAAACTAAATTTATCAAGCAACAACTTATCAGAGCCAATTCCCCAATTTCTTAGCAAACTTCTTTTTCTCGCGTCTGTCGATTTATCGTACAATAACTTTGAGGGGAAAGTGCCTATAGAAGGAGTTTTTTCCAATTCTACCATGTTTTCTATCCTTGGAAATAATAATCTATGTGGTGGTTTACATGAATTACATTTACCTTTGTGCACATCTAACCAAACACGTTTGTCCAATAAGCGGTTTCTAAAATCAAGAGTGTTAATTCCCATGGCAATTGTAATCACCTTTGTTGGTATTTTGGTGGTCATCATTTTGGTGTGTTTTGTGCTGAGGAAGTCAAGGAAGGATGCTTCAACTACTAATTCATTTTCTGCAAAAGAGTTTCTACCACAGATTTCTTACTTGGAACTTAGTAAATCAACGAGCGAATTCTCAACGGAAAATTTAATTGGTTCTGGTAGTTTTGGCTCTGTGTATAAAGGTGTTCTTTCAAATGATGGCTCTGTGGTTGCCGTTAAGGTTCTAAATCTCCAACAACAAGGTGCTTCGAAGAGTTTTGTTGATGAATGTAATGCTGTCTCAAACATACGACATCGAAATCTCCTCAAGATCATAACTTCTTGCTCAAGTATTGATGGACAAGGTAACGAATTTAAAGCTCTAGTCTTTGATTTTATGTCCAATGGAAATCTTGATTGTTGGCTTCATCCAACAAATCAAGGGACCAATCTAAGACGGTTGAGTCTCATCCAGAGATTGAACATTGCTATTGATATTGCATGTGGACTAGACTATCTCCACACTCATTGTGAGACTCCAATCATTCATTGTGATATAAAGCCAAGCAATATATTGCTTGACGATGATATGGTAGCTCATGTTGGAGACTTTGGGTTAGCTAGATTCATGTTGGAAGAATCAAATGATCAAATATCCTTTGGTCAAACCATGTCACTTGCACTCAAGGGTTCTATAGGATACATCCCTCCAGGTACTTCCTATTAAGCTATACTCTATCAAATTTTCAGCAGTCATTGCTCCTCTCTTTTTTCCATGGCTTGTACTTTTTGTATAATAATGGATGAATAATTGCAGAGTATGGCAGTGGTAGCAGAATTTCTACCGAAGGAGATGTCTTTAGCTATGGGATTCTATTATTAGAGATGATCATAGGAAAAAGACCCATTGACGACCATTTGACAATGGTGTGGATATCCACTTGTTTACTGCAACAATGCTACCTCATGAAGCTTTGGGCATAATCGATCCATCTATAGTATTTGAAGAAACACATCAAGATGAAGAGACCAATGACAAAATGCAGGAAATAGCAATAGTGAGTGAGCAAGATTGTAAAGAAATCGTGCCAAGATGGATGGAAGAATGTCTAGTCTCAATAATGAGAATTGGGTTGTTATGCTCCTTGAGGGAACCAAGAGAGAGAATGGCGATGGATGTTGTTGTCAATGAATTGCAAGCAATCAAAAGCTCCTACCTCAAGTTTAAGAAGGCACGTCGAAGATTTCATAGGCATTTGTTTCATCAAGCTTGAGAGGCAAATGACTGTATAATTTGGCCACAAGCAATTTGTTTGCGTTTGAATATCCACCATTTAAATCAACAGTTTCCAAAGAATGGTTCAATAATGTTACTTAAATGTAATGATAATAAGACAGCTTTAATATAAATTTCCTCCTTTTGTTGTTTGATGATTGATTAGATTATCTTTTGAAATTCCAACATTCTGCTTCTAGCAAGTACTTCAAAGTGCAAGTCTATAGTTTGAATGCACGTATGATTGATTATGACTATGGGTTACATTTCCTTGTTAAGATCCTAAATGAAAGAGCAGTGATGTGATAGTTTTGCTACTTTCAATGTGGAGGGAGGTAAATGAATTGTTAATGTGTTGGTTTGGCTGTGATTGGTTCTTGAGTTTGATGCTCTTATGTGTAAGTCGAGTGTACGAGGTTTTTACTAATGTGTATTAACTTTTATTTAAAGCTTTTAATTAATATACGCAAGTTAATTTGGTGTAGGGAATCTTGAGTTCGGTTGGATTGAAATTAAATTGAGGACACAAAATGAGTCTTCGATAGGGACATGGATGGTATGCACAGCCAATCTCTGAATATGTGTATATGTAAAACTATTTACATTTTGTATAACAACAAAACGTTCATTGGGGCGGTGGTTCCATTTTTATTAATTACAGAGATACGCTTGATTTTTCCTTCTTAAAAAAAAGCTCTTCGTTCATCTTCTTCTTCACACCATACCGGCCAAGACCCACCTTCGACCTCTACACCACCATTGCCACCGCTCACTTTGTCTTCCTTAGCGCTGCTGTCGTCCTTAACTTTCTTCCATTTGTGTGTATCCTTTTTTTTTATAATAGTTTTTAAAAAAATATTATTCTTGAAATTTGTCCCAAAATGGTTCTCTTTTTATATTGCAAGGATATCTCTTGCATGAATATAATTCTTTTAAAATGGAATTTAATATTTTTGTAATGTCTTTCATGAATATACGTTATTTAAAACCAATAAAATAACGTGGTTCGTGAGTTTGTTTAAAATAAAATAACGTATCAAATCAAAATACTTTACATTCACAAATATTTTTAAATTTCTCTAATGTATTAAAAAATTAAATAAATAATTAAAAGTTAAATATCGTAATCCAAGAGTCATGTTAATATAATGAAGATGTACGCATAGCCAAAACTATATTTGAATTATTTAGAACTGATCACCTCTTGACCAACAAACATCAAAATATAAAAAAAAATAAAAAGAAGTCAATAAATCAAAGTCAAAGCTACCATGGGCGGCAAAAAGATTCTTCTCATCTCTTTGCTCCCCATTTTCTCTACTTTAATTTGAATATGGTAATTTAAGATTTTTTTTCTTAATAAAAAAAAAAGTAATAAAAATAAAGAAGAAGAAAATATGTATATATGTATGTATGTATCTTAAGATATTTGATAAGGCTTCTAGATATGAAGAATTGGCAATAAATCAACTCTTGATACCTTCACCCTTGACTTTATTGAGATTAAAAAAAAAACTGCAAGTATAAAAACTGGTTTAGATTAAGGTTTCAGCGCATCACAAAACTTGCATAATGAGACATAATATCTGCAGTACCAAAATGATATTTCTCTCAGATGTCTTTTTGTTGACCATCACCTTGGTTTTTGCAAATATTTTAGCAGATGAATCAGATCGCACTGCTCTACTTGACTTGAAAGGAAGAGTACTGAACGACCCACTTAAAGTCATGAGTTCTTGGAACGATTCCACGTATTTTTGTGACTGGATCGGTGTTACTTGCAATGACACCATTGGAAGGGTGGTGAGTTTAAATTTGGAAACTCGAGATCTTACTGGTTCTATACCTCCTTCCTTAGGAAATCTCACTTACCTAACTGAAATCCATTTGGGAGAGAACAAATTCCATGGCTCAATTCCCCAAGAGTTCGGTCGGTTACTTCAATTGCGTCTTCTCAATCTATCCTACAATAACTTTGGTGGTGAGTTTCCAGCGAATATAAGTCATTGCACTAAGTTGGTTGTCTTGGAGCTTAGCAGCAATGGGTTTGTGGGTCAGATTCCGAACGAATTGTCCACATTGACTAAGTTGGAACGATTTAAGCTCGGCATCAATAATTTTACTGGAACAATTCCACCTTGGGTAGGAAATTTTTCTTCCATATTGGCTATGTCATTCGGGCGGAACAACTTTCATGGAAGCATTCCAAGTGAAATAGGGCGTCTATCTAAAATGGAATTCTTCACAGTTGTTGAGAATAATTTGACAGGTATAGTGCCACCTTCGATCTATAATATATCTTCTTTGACACTCTTGCAGTTTACTAAAAATCATTTGCAAGGTACTCTACCACCAAATATCGGGTTTACTCTTCCCAATCTTCAATCGTTTGCTGGTGGTATTAATAATTTCGACGGACCTATTCCGAAGTCCTTAGCTAATATCTCAAGCCTTCAAATCTTAGATTTTCCTAATAACAATTTTTTTGGAATGGTACCAGATGACATAGGGAGATTGAAATACCTAGAGCGTTTAAATTTTGGATCAAATAGTCTTGGAAGTGGAAAAGTTGGTGACTTAAATTTTATTAGTTCCTTGGTCAATTGTACTAGGCTAAGGATTTTGGGTCTAGATACGAACCACTTTGGAGGAGTAGTGCCTTCTTCCATTGCCAACCTTTCAAACCAGCTAGTTGCCATAACCTTGGGTGATAATGTGTTACGTGGGAGCATCCCTTTAGGGATTACAAACTTGATTAACTTGCAAGTTCTTGCAATGGAAGGAAACATGATGAATGGTAGTAGTATCCCTCCCAATATAGGGAACCTTAAAAATTTGGTGCTTTTATACTTGGGTAGAAATGGATTAATTGGGCCAATCCCTTCCTCCATTGGTAACTTAACTTCACTCACCAATCTCTACTTGAGTTATAACAAACATGACGGACATATACCAACAAGCTTAGGAGAATGCAAAAGTCTTGTATCTCTTGAGCTATCTAGTAATAACCTAAGTGGCACCATACCAAAGGAAATCTTTAGTCTCACTTCTCTCTCAATCACTTTGACCTTAGATCATAACTCATTTACTGGTTCATTACCAGATGGAGTGGGTGGTTTACTTAGTTTATTACAACTAGATTTATCAGAAAACAAATTATCAGGTAATATTCCTAGCAACCTCGGTAAATGTACTAGTATGGAACGACTGTATCTTGGGGGAAACCAATTTGAGGGAACAATTCCTCAATCTTTCGAAACTTTGAAAAGCCTTGTAAAACTAAATTTATCACACAACAACTTGATAGGGCCAATTCCCCAATTTTTATGTGAACTTCCTTCACTCATGTATGTCGATCTATCCTACAATAACTTTGTGGGAAAAGTCCCTGAAAAAGGAGTTTTTTCCAATTCAACCATGTTTTCTATCATTGGGAATAATAATCTGTGTGATGGTTTGCAAGAATTACATTTGCCTACATGTATGCCTAACGACCAAACACGTTCATCATCAAAGGTGTTAATCCCTATAGCATCTGCAGTCGCATCTGTTGTTATTTTGGTGAGCATCTTCTGTTTGTGTTTTCTGCTTAAGAAGTCGAGAAAGGATATTTCAACGTCATCTTTTGCAAAGGAGTTTCTACCACAAATTTCATACTTGGAACTTAGCAAATCAACCGATGGATTCTCTATGGATAATTTGATTGGTTCGGGTAGTTTCGGTACTGTGTATAAAGGTTTACTTTCAAATGGTGGATCTATTGTTGCCATAAAAGTTTTAAATCTCCAACAAGAAGGTGCTTCCAAGAGTTTTGTTGATGAATGCAATGCCCTTTCAAACATACGACATCGAAATCTCCTCAAGATCGTAACTTCTTGCTCAAGTATTGATGTACATGGCAATGAATTTAAAGCTCTAGTTTTCAATTTTATGTCCAATGGAAATCTTGATGGTTGGCTTCATCGTCCAAATCAGGGGCAAAATCAAAGGAGGTTGAGTCTCATCCAGAGATTGAACATTGCTATTGATATTGCATGTGGATTAGACTATCTCCATAATCATTGTGAAACTCCTATTGTTCATTGTGATTTGAAGCCAAGCAACATACTACTCGATGACAACATGGTAGCTCATGTAGGGGATTTTGGATTAGCTAGATTCATGCTAGAAAGATCGAGTGATCAAATATTTTTTAGTCAAACCATGTCACTTGTACTCAAGGGTTCTATTGGATATATCCCTCCAGGTATTTCTCTTCCTTCTAAGCTTTATAATCTTTTAATTCTAATTGCTTTAGGTACTTGGTATAATACAACTGAATGAATTTCTGCAGAGTATGGTACAGGTAGCATAATTTCCGTTGAAGGAGATATCTTCAGTTATGGAATACTATTACTAGAGATGATCATTGGAAAAAGACCCACTGATGACACCTTTGGCAATGATATGGACATTCACTTGTTCACTAGAAGGGCATTACCTCGAGATGCTTTAAGCATAATTGACCCTTCAATACTATTCGAAGAAACATGCCAAGAAGAAAATAATGATGACAAGATAAAGAGTGGAGAAGATCATAAAGAAATTGTTCCAAGATGGAAGGTAGAGTGTCTAGTCTCGATAATGAGAATTGGTTTGACATGCTCTTTAAGAGCACCTAGTGAGAGAACCTCAATGAGTGTTGTCGTTAATGAATTGCAAGCAATTAAAAGCTTATATCTAAAAGGCACACTAAAGGTTCTGTAAATTTTTGTTTCCTCAAGCCTAACAATGTAATGCACAACAAAGATATTATAGCTAGATTGTTCATGTGGGACCAAATAATCCAACCTTGTTTAGTCAAACCACATTACCTGCAATCTAGGGCTCTACGAGATATATCCCTCCATGTATTTCTCTTCCATATGTAAGTTGATCTATCGATTCTAATTGCTATTTCTTGATTCCCTATAGTTACTTTAGTCTAATATTGAATGAACAATTGCATGGTACAATATTGATAGCAGAATTTCCATCAAGGGGGATCTCATAGTTTCGGAATACTTTATTAGAGATGATCAACAGAAAAAGACCCACTGACTGACAACACCTTTGACAATGATATAGGAATATTCATTTGTTCACTACAATGATACTATCTCAAGATGTCATACTACCTCCATTGTTCAAAAGAGACTGATTGTGCGACACAATAAGCCGTCCCGTTCATAATGGAGTGA
Organism: Cucumis hystrix; assembly: GCA_025688845.1. Lineage (NCBI taxonomy): Eukaryota > Viridiplantae > Streptophyta > Magnoliopsida > Cucurbitales > Cucurbitaceae > Cucumis > Cucumis hystrix. The sequence goes on from CM046886.1 coordinate 27,146,801, forward strand.
TTCCATAAATTTTTTGCCCTCTTACAACGGACAAAGGTACGCTCTCTGTTTTCTTCTTTCTACCCATAGCTCACACACTTTCGAAAATTTTCCTCTAAATAGATTTCCAATAGAAGGCATAATGTTATGAAAAACTTTCCACATCTTATAACCTTAATTTTATTTGGAATATGAAGTGCCCGTATAGACATCAACCACGAAGCACTGGCGCAAGGCTAGGAGTGGTGTATGATCGAACAGTTTATACGCACCTTAAGTAATTATCTTTGGACTAGAGAGTTTCTTCTATATTTTCAAACTTCACTCGTGATCATCTTTAATTGATGTTTCATCATGTAATTCCTGAGTGTGTTGTTGCGTTGTTTTTCTAAAAGAAAAAAGGAAATAAAATAAAATAAATTAAACTTCAAATTTAAAGGTGAAATATCAATTCTTTTAACTTAGATATTTCTTTCATATTGAATAATACTGCACACATGGTTCTCACTACAGAACATAGAAGTCCTAAAGAAACTCACGCCAAGAATTACTTCATTTACTCATTTAGTGGGAATGTGATTACTCCACAAATTATCAATTACATTTAATGATTACAATCCCACTCAAAATTTGGTCCACACAAAGCCACCGTTGGCTCTATATGATTTATGAGCTTATATTTGCGAGTTTTGAGGTGGTTCCATTGCTCATAATTCTAGCAGAATTTCCCAAGAGAGAGGCAAGGTTGCTGCAATTATTATCAAGAAGATGAAACGTCATATATTTTTCTATCACATTTTACTTGTTTCTATGATCTTAGCTGTGGGAAGTATAACCACTTCAGGAGATGAATCAGATCGTTTGGCTCTACTTGATTTGAAAAGCAGCATACTCAACGACCCTCTTGGAATCATGAGTTCTTGGAACGATTCCACACATTTTTGTAATTGGGTTGGTGTTACTTGTAATACTACTCTGAAAAGAGTAGTGGCTTTGACCTTGGAAGGTCAAGAATTGGTTGGTTCGATACCACCTTCCCTGGGAAATCTTACTTGTCTCAGGGAAATCAACTTGGGGGACAACCATTTTCATGGCCCAATTCCACAAGAATTTGGGCAGCTACAGCAATTGCGTTATCTCAATTTGTCGATCAATAATTTCAGTGGGGTGATTCCAAGTAATATAAGCCATTGCACTGAACTTGTTGTTCTACAGATAAGTTTCAATGAGCTTGTAGGTCGGATTCCAGAGCAATTCTCCATGTTGACGAAGCTGGAATTACTACAGTGTCGACACAACAACCTGACTGGAGTTATCCCATCTTGGACAGGAAATTTGTCTTCCGTATCTGATTTGGATTTTTCATATAACCAATTTCAGGGAGAACTTCCTAATGAAGTTGGGCGTTTATCTAAATTGGAATGGTTTACTGTTGGTGTAAACTATTTGACAGGTACAGTTCCACTTTCACTCTTCAATATAACTTCCATGACTCGCTTGTCTCTCGCTATAAACAAATTCCATGGAACTTTACCACAAAATATTGGATTCACTCTCCCAAATCTACAGTTATTTTATATTGGGCGTAGTTATTTTAGAGGACCTATTCCCTCGTCCTTTGTCAATGCTTCTGGCCTTCGGGCATTAAGTTTGTCTGAAAACAATCTCACTGGAACCATACCAAATGGGTTGGGGAGCTTAAGAAACTTGGAGTTACTAAATCTGGCTGGCAACAAACTTGGAACTGGGAAATTTGGTGATTTGAATTTCATCAATGCCTTGACTAATTGTACCAGTCTACAGAAGTTGCTTTTGTCTATGAATCGTTTTGGAGGTACATTGCCTTCATCCATTGCCAACCTTTCAACACAGCACATATATCTAACATTTGATGAAAATATGTTAAGTGGAAGGATTCCTGTTGGGATTGAAAACTTGATTAACTAGCAAATTCTAGCAGGACAAAATAATAATCTGAATGGTAATCTTCCTTCTAATATTGGGAATCTTCAGAACTTGGCAGAGATAATGTTGCAAGGTAACAAATTAACTGGGTCAATTCCATCGTCCATTGGCAACTTATCTTCCCTCAACATGCTCGTCATGGGCTATAACAAAATTGAAGGAAGTATACCACCAAGTTTAGGACAATGCAAAAGCTTGCAATCGCTTGACCTATCTCACAACAACCTAAGTGGCAACATACCAAAGGAAGTTCTTGGTCTCTCTTCCCTTTCCATCTATGTGGGCTTCTATCATAACTCCCTAAATGGTCCTTTGCCTTCTGAAGTAGGCCAGCTAGTTAATTTAGCAGAATTAGACGTGTCGGAGAACAAATTATCAGGTGATATTCCTATCAATTTTGGTAAATGTACGAGCATGGAATACTTGGATCTTGGAGGTAACCAATTTGAGGGAACTATTCCTCAATCTTTAAGTGCTTTGAAAGGAATAGAAGAATTGAATCTCTCTAGAAACAACCTTTCTGGGAGTATTCCCCAATTTCTTGGCAAGTTTCAAATGCTCAGGTATATCGATCTATCCTATAAATTCATGGCTCTTGTCTTTGGATATAAAAATTTATGTAGCGGTGTACCAGAATTACATTTACCTTCGTGAACATCTAACCGCACACAATTGTACTCCCATAAGCGATTTCTAAAATCAAGAATATTAATCCCCATGGCATTTGCAATCACCTTTGTTGGTATTTTGGTGATCATCATTTTGGTGTGTTTTGTGCTGAGGAAGTCAAGGAAGGATGCTTCAACTACTAATTCATTTTCTGCAAAAGAGTTTCTACCACAGATTTCTTACTTGGGACTTAGTAAATCAACGAGCGAATTCTCAACGGAAAATTTAATTGGTTCTGGTAGTTTTGGCTCTGTGTATAAAGGTGTTCTTTCAAATGATGGCTCTGTGGTTGCCGTTAAGGTTCTAAATCTCCAACAACAAGGTGCTTCGAAGAGTTTTGTTGATGAATGTAATGCTCTCTCAAACATACGACACCGAAATCTCCTCAAAATCATAACTTCCTGCTCAAGTATTGATGGACAAGGTGATGAATTTAAAGCTCTAGTCTTTAATTTCATGTCCAATGGAAATCTTGATAGCTGGCTTCATTCAACAAATCAAGGAACCAATCAAAGAAGATTGAGTCTCATCCAAAGATTGAACATTGCTATTGACATTGCATGTGGATTAGACTATCTCCACAATCATTGTGAAACTCCAATCATTCATTGTGATATAAAGCCAATGTATTGCTTGATGATGATATGGTAGCTCATGTTGGAGACTTTGGGTTAGCTAGACTCATGTTGGAAGAATCAAATGATCAAATATCTTTTAGTGAAACCATGTCACTTGCACTCAAGGGTTCTGTAGGATACATCCCTCCAGGTATTTTTCATTAAGTTATACAATAGTAGTTGCCCCTCTTTTTTCCATAGGTTGTGCTTTGTATGATAATGGATGAACAATTGCAGAGTATGGAAGCGGTAGCAGAATTTCTATCGAAGGGGATGTCTTCAGCTACGGGATATTGTTGTTAGAGATGATCATCGAAAAAAGGCCAATTGACGACACATTTGATGATGGTGTGGATATTCACTTGTTTACTGCAGAAGCGCTAGCTCGTGATGCTTTGGACATAATCGATCCTTCTATAGTATTTGAAGAAACACCTGGGGAAGAAGGGACTGAAGATGAAATACAGGAAATAACAATAATGAGAGAGCAAGATCTTAAAGAAATGGTACCAATATGGATGGAAGAATGTTTAGTTTCAATAATGAGAATTGGCTTGTTGTGCTCCTCGAGGGCACCGAGAGAGAGAAAGCCAATGAAAGTCGTCGTTAATGAGTTGGAAGCAATTAAAAGCTCATATCTCAAGTTTAAGAAGGCATGCCGAAGGTTTCATAGGCATTTGTATCACCCAGCTTGAGAGGCAAATGAATGTATTATTTTGGCCACAAGCAATTGGTTTCCCTTAGAAATATCCACCTTTCAGATCAGCAGTTTCTAAAGGAGGGTGCAATAATGTTAAATCCTTTTAAGAAATAAAGTTTTTGTACTCAAATACAATAACAAGAAGCTTTAGTTTAAATTCCATCCTTTTGTTGTTTGATTAATTAGATTATTTTTCGAAATTCCAGCATTCTGATGCTTCTAGCAGGTACTTCAAAATGCAAATCCATAGTATGATTGGCTTTGATTATGGGTTAAAATTGCTTGTGTAAGATCCTAAACGAAAGAATAATGATTTGATATTTTTGCTACTTGACCTTTACCTTGACTTTGCAATACTTTTAAAGTATCTTCGATATTGATGAGCGCCGTCGGCGTAGGGTAGGGATTGGAAAAAAGAGAAGGAAAGGTGTAGGGAGAAAGGTAGAAAAGATAGAAAAATAATTTTTTAAAAAATATAAAAATTGCAAATGGAAGATCGAATCATAAATTTCACGTTGAATTAAACTCATTTTGTAATAGAAAGAGAGCTAAAATAGAAGATATGTTGAGCTAGCCCATGGAATTATTGAATATGAAGAAATATTACTTTATGTCGGTATAAAGAAATTTATATAACATTTTAATTCTTTTAACACACAATATTAAATATATTTAATTCTTTTTCAAGTCCAAGCATGGTACTAAATTTTCAAACATTTTTCATCCATATTTTTATATTTCCATAGCTTAGAAACGAGGGCAAACCAACATTTCCATTAAATTGTTATAAAAAATAAGGAACAAAATATCATTAGTATGTATATGATATAGTTAATAAACAGACTAACTTCTTTATAAAAATGATTAGTTACTAATTTAAACATTTTTTATTTTTATAATTTTTTAAAATATTTTTTGACATCCAACATTTTATCGATATTTTTTTAGTAGAATTGAGATCTCAACCTATCAACGTTGAAATTGATATTTTAAATCTTGAGTACAAGTAAGATATCTTTTTTAAACCTCCAACTTAAAGAGAAATACATGTTAGTATTCACAACTAACTTTTGAATCACATCAATTTGAAATTTGAAACTATATATTTCCAAATTTAGTTTTTAAACTAGCCATAAATTTTTAATATCTACCACCCAACTCCCATTTAGTACAATGGTGGAGCCAACTATTGGAATCATTCAAAGGGTAAATTTCAAACGAAAACTGAACCTCTCAAAGATACTATAGCCAACAATTCAATTTTGTTTGTCCTTTCGAGTAAACTAAGAGATAACGTATTATAGTCATATCAATTTTGCTAAGCTATTAAGTAATTTCTTTTGGTTATCGCTTAGTTTTAGCCGATCTCACTGTTAATGTTTTTTTATGGATTATCATTTCAAGTATACTCAATGACTCACTTGAAATTGCGAGCTCTTAAAATGATTCGACAAGTATAACGTCGCTTTCAATACTTAATACAACTTCTCTGGCTTATTAAGTTCAATCCATAGAAATTTACCTCAAATTAGTGGATTCATTATTCCAAATCTACGGCTCTTTTTCGTCATTGTCAATTAATTTTTAGGGCCAACTCCCACATCATTTGCCCAAAAAACCTCTGCCTTCAAGTCTTAGATATTTCTCAAAACAATCTCACTAGAACAGGAAGAAATACATGTTAACAATCACAGCTTTAATACCTACCATCAAGCTGCCATTTAGTACAATGGGGTGGAGCCAACTATTAGAATTGTTGAAAAACTCACCTAACACCTTTGAAAGAATAAATTTCATAGGTGGAAACTTAAAACATCACAAAAGTCAAAGCTGCCATATAGCCGACGATACCATTTTGCTTATAAGTAAACTGCTCATATTACGTATTGTTCATTACAAATCCAGCATTTCTTAGCTGCAGGATGGGACGCAATTTATGCAATAGCAACAAAATTTTGAGCATACTTTTGTACCATATATTTCTCATATCTGTGAGCTCCACTTCCGCAAATGAACCAGATCGATTGGCTCTGCTTGACTTGAAAAGCAGAGTACTCAAAGACCCACTTGGAATCCTGAGCTCTTGGAACGATTCCGCACATTTTTGCGATTGGGTTGGTGTTGCTTGCCATTCCACCAGCAGAAGAGTAGTAGCTTTGAACTTGGAATCTCAAAAACTAACTGGTTCGATACCGCCTTCTTTGGGGAATATGACGTATCTCACTAAAATCAATTTGGGAGACAACAGTTTTCATGGTCATATTCCCCAGGAGTTTGGTAAGCTACTACAACTGCGCCTTCTTAATTTGTCCTTGAATCAATTTACTGGTGAGATTCCGACAAATATAAGTCATTGCACTCAGCTTGTTTTTCTCCAGTTTGGTGGGAATAGGTTTGAAGGTCAGATTCCACATCAGTTCTTCACTTTAACCAAGTTGGAAGGTCTTGGATTTGGCATTAACAATCTCACTGGAAGAATCCCACCGTGGATAGGAAATTTTACTTCGATATTAGGTATGTCATTCGGGTACAACAATTTTCAAGGAAATATTCCTAGTGAAATAGGACGCCTATCTAAATTGAAAAGACTTGTAGTTGTTTCTAATAATTTGACAGGTCCAGTGTGGCCTTCAATCTGTAATATAACTTCTCTAACTTACTTGTCTCTTGCTGACAACCAATTGCAAGGAACTCTACCACCCAATATTGGATTTACCCTTCCTAATCTTCAAGCCTTAGGCGGTGGAGTCAATAATTTCCATGGGCCTATTCCACAGTCTTTGGCTAATATTTCCGGACTTCAAATCTTAGATTTTCCTCAGAACAAACTTGTTGGAATGCTACCTGATGACATGGGGAGATTAAAATACTTGGAGCATCTAAATTTTGCATCTAATAAACTTGGAAGAGGAAAAGTTGGTGACTTAAATTTTATTAGTTACTTGGCTAATTGTACAAGCCTAAGGATTTTAAGTTTGAGTTCGAACCATTTTGGAGGAGTATTGCCTTCGTCGATTGGCAACCTTTCAACCCAGATGAGAAGTCTAGTTTTAGGTCAAAATATGTTAAGTGGAAGCATTCCTACAGGGATTGGAAACTTGATTAACTTACAACGCCTAGCAATGGAAGTTAACTTTTTGAATGGCAGTATTCCTCCCAATATAGGAAAGCTTAAAAACTTGGAGGTTTTGTACTTGAATTATAATGAATTAAGTGGGCCAGTCCCTTCCTCTATTGCTAACTTATCTTCATTAACCAAGCTCTACATGAGTCACAACAAACTTAAGGAAAGTATTCCAGCCGGCTTAGGACAATGTGAAAGCCTCTTAACTCTTGAGCTATCTAGTAACAACCTAAGCGGCACCATACCGAAGGAAATACTTCAACTTCCCTTTCAATGTCTTTAGCCTTGGATCATAACTCTTTTACTGGTCCATTGCCCCATGAAGTGGGGTTGTTGGTTCGTTTATCAAAACTAGACGTATCAGAAAACCAATTATCAGGTGATATTCCTACCAACCTCGAAAACTGTATTAGATTGGAACGTTTGAATCTTGGGGGTAACCAATTTAAGGGAACAATTTCTGAATCTTTAGGAGCTTTGAAAGGAATAGAAGAATTGAATCTCTCCAGCAACAACTTGTCTGGCCAAATTCCTCAATTTCTTGGCAAGCTTGGCTCACTCAAGTATCTCAACCTATCCTATAATAACTTTGAGGGACAAGTGCCAAAAGAAGGTGTTTTCTCCAATTCAACTATGATTTCAGTCATTGGGAATAACAATCTATGTGGCGGTTTACCAGAATTACATTTACCTCCATGCAAGTATGATCGAACATATTCCCCTAAGAAGTTTATGGCACCAAGGGTGTTAATCCCCATTGCATCTACAGTCACCTTCCTTGTTATTTTGTTAAGCATCATTTTTGTGTGTTTTGTGCTTAAGAAATCGAAGAAGGATGCTTCAACTAATTCATCTTCCATGAAGGAGTTTCTACCACAAATTTCTTACCTGGAACTTAGTAAATCAACTAACGGGTTCTCTAAGGAAAATTTCATTGGTTCAGGTAGTTTTGGCTCTGTGTATAAAGGTATTCTTTCGAGTGATGGGTCTATTGTTGCCATTAAAGTTCTAAATCTCCAACACCAAGGAGCTTCTAAAAGTTTTGTTGATGAATGCAATGCCCTATCAAACATACGACATCGAAATCTCCTCAAGATCATAACTTCTTGCTCAAGCATTGATGTACAAGGGAATGAATTTAAAGCTTTAATCTTTAATTTCATGTCCAATGGAAATCTTGATTGTTTGCTTCATCCCACAAATGAACAGAACAATCAAAGAAGGTTAAGCCTCATCCAGAGATTGAACATTGCTATTGACATTGCATATGGATTAGACTATCTCCATAATCATTGTGAACCTCCAATTGCTCATTGTGATCTAAAGCCTAGCAATATATTGCTCGACGACGATATGGTAGCTCATGTAGGAGACTTTGGGTTAGCTAGATTCATGTTGGAAGGGTCAAATGATCAAACATCTTTAAGTCAAACCATGTCATTTGCACTCAAGGGTTCTATCGGATATATCCCTCCAGGTATTTCTCTTCCAACTAAACTTTACCATCTTTCCATAACAATTATTATGTTTTGATCTTCTATTGGTATAACAATTGATGAACAATTGCAGAATACGGCACAGGTGGAAGAATTTCCACTGAAGGGGATGTATTTAGTTACGGAATACTACTATTAGAGATGATCATTGGAAAAAGACCCACCGATGAGAAGTTCGGCGACAGTGTGGATATTCATTTGTTTACTGAAATGGCCTTGTCTCAAGGGGTCATAAATATAGTTGACCCTTCTCTCCTATATGAAGAAACAGGAGAAACAAATCAAGAAGGAAAGAGTGAAGATAAAACACAAGAAATAGCAGTGACGAGTGAGGAAGATCATAAAGGATTTGTGCTAAGTTGGATGGAAGAATGTATAATCTCAATCTTGAGAATCGGCTTGTCATGCTCCTTAAGGATGCCTAGAGAGAGAAAGGCAATAAATGTTGCCATTAATGAATTACAAACAATTAAAAGCTCCTACCTCAAGTTTAAGAAGAGATGGAGGATACCGTAGAGATTTGTTTCACCAAGCTTGAGAAACAAGTGACTGAAAATTTCCTCTAGCGATAGGTTCCTTTAGAAAATCTACCTTCAAAACAACCTTGTCGACTATTTCCAATAGATGGTGCATTGTTCCTCAATTATAATATAAGACAAACTTTTTCCCTTTTGATTCTCAATTAATGAGATTATTTCTTAGAATCTCAGCATTTGATACAGCTACCTAAGCAAACCAAATGCAAGGCTAGTTCAAAGTTTAATACCCTGATGTATATGTACGATTAGTTACGGTTAAATTTCTTTGATAAGCTCTTAAATGAATGAACGGTGATGTAATATTTTTGTTACTTGACCACATGACCTTAATTTGTAATATTTAAAGAATTTAAGTAGTTTAAGTGTCAAAATGAGTATAGTTCAACTAAAATAAAGTATAAACTATGACTGTCGAAGTTAGAAGTTTGATTGTTCCTCTTCCATTTCATCAAAAGAGAATTTAATTCTAATAACGGGTTAGATGGGAAAGAAAGATCCTAGGGTTGGGAAAAGAGAAAAAAGAAGAGAATTGGAGAAAATTCTAGTACTGAGAGGTACACTCTTTCCCCTATACACTTCATTTCACTATTTACTATTTTATGAAATACTATTTTATTTCATAAGTTTCATACAATTATTGAATGCTTCTTATTCACAATAAGAAAATAATATGTAAAATTGAAGACTCCATACTAATACAATACTAGAAACTTCCCCAAAGAAGAGTATCAAGGGAAGGGACTTGGGCGATGGGAAAAGAAAGGAAGGAAGTTAAGTTGAGTTGGAGGTAGAGCCAAGGAGTTGAAGAAAGAGACGTTGTACTGAATGGAGAAAGGTGCACTAAATAAAATAAGAAATCAATATTATGTGAACTATTATAGGTAAAACAGAAAATTATTTAATTCTTAAAATATGAAAATGTTTTCATTAGAGGAAAAAATATTTTAAATGGCAGCTTTTAAAATTTGTGATATATCTTGTCTATCACGGTCGATCATAGCAGATTATTTTGCAGATTCACTTTTCAATATTTTCAATTTTACTAGATACAGCCTAGAATAAGAACAACTACTAGGAAAGTAGGGCCATTGGAACCCAAATGAGTTTCACACCATTATGCCAGAGCCATCCCCGTGAATTGCTTGTTTCGCCAAACCATCTGTAATTTCTAACCTGGCCCAATAACAGAGAGGGAAAAAAAAAGGTCAAAAAAGAAAATTCATACGTATCAAGATTCCAAAAATTTTAACTTTAGCTCAACCAATTTTTTGTTTTTTTGTTTTTCTTTTTGAGAAAACAATTTATTAATAGAAGCCAAAATTGACTTTGGAGTGCTATAAAAAGTTGGTAGATATAAGCAAATTTAGATCTAGTTCTAAGAGTAGCTTTAATAATAGAGTCAACCATATAAAGTCAATTTTATTGTATTTGCAATTCTTTAAAATTTTTGTTATACACTTAATTATTATCTCTACAAATGTAACGCAACTCGTTCAACCGGCAAAGTAGGAATAAAATCCTCACAGCAACGCTCCAGGGGAAAAGTGAAGAATTTACAGGGAGTATGACCTACCTATTACAGGCTCTCTTAAAAAGAGAGAAGAAAATATGAGAGAAGAGAAAGAAGTTTTAGCTTCAGCGACATCGTTAAGAATGATAGTTAGAACTTAGAAAAACGATTTAGGGCATTAATGGCTAAATTGTCCGATGCAATATTCAAGGCGCGAACCCCCAATCTAAAGTCGGTCAAATATGGCTGCAATCTCCACATGAAATGGAATCAGAAAAGATCTGATTCAATAATCAAGGAGCGATTATCGTATTCGTACAATAACTGTATACAATTTGATATCTTACAGCCACCTTGTTGACTTGAAACAAAATATATTAATAAAATAACAGTATATGATTAATAAAAAAAAACATTAAATTCCATTTTATAAGCATTTTGTTTTTTGCTTTGAAAATTAGGTCTTACTTCCACATCCAATTTTCTTTCTTTATTATCTGCCTTTCATAAATGGTTAAAAAACAAAAAATCAAGCCAAATGTTGAAAACTAATCAAGTAGATTTAAATTTTCTTTTTTGACTAAGAATTCGCCATTATACTTGAAAAAGATGCAAATTGTTGTACAAAATGAAAAGAAAATAAACTTAATTTTTAAAAACATAAAACAAAATGTTTATCCGTAGAAACTAACTTAAATTAACAAAAACTGTCGAGTAAATCTACTATTTCATTGTCAAATTAAATAGCTGGATACTATGTGGTTTATTCTATTTACAAGTTAGAAGCTCAAATCTTTCTAATTGCACTTGTTGACGGAAGAAAATCCAATTTCAAAATAAATTTATTGAAGAATTCGTAAAAGCATATCTAAAAGCTGTATTTGTGTCTAAAAACAAATAATAAATAGTCAAAGCAACGACCACTCTAAAGAGAATGTAAGACTGATGACATTCATTTCAACATCCACGGACCCGTCATTCAACATAACGGGGGTGATATACTTGAATTATTTAAACCTCCCCAGACGAATTAGTCATTCAAAGGAAATTTAAATCTTAAAGTCAAACTACCATGACCGACAATTCAATTCTGCTTATCCCTGTGAGTAAACTGAGGGATTGGGCATTTGCTTTCATTGCAGATTCGGAATTTCTCAGCTGCCGGATGAGGCAGAATTATTGCTTTAACACCAACAGGATTCTGCGTATACTTCTTTATCATTTCTTTTTTATATTCATGAGCTTGGCCTTTGCGAAGACACCCATATCTGGAATTGAATCAGATCGTTTGGCTCTACTTGATCTGAAAAGTAGAATACTCAACGACCCACTCAAAATCATGAGCTCTTGGAACGATTCCAGGCATTTATGTGATTGGACTGGCATTACTTGTAATTCCACCATTGGAAGAGTTATGGTCTTGGACTTGGAAGCTCACAAACTAAGTGGTTCGATACCAAATTCTTTAGGAAATATGACTCATCTCATTGCAATTAGATTGGGAGACAACAGACTCCACGGCCATATTCCTCAAGAATTTGGTCAGCTACTACAATTACGTCATCTCAATTTGTCCTACAATAACTTCAGTGGCGAGATTCCAGGAAATATAAGTCATTGCACCCAGCTGGTTCATTTGGAGTTGGGCAACAATGGGCTTGAAGGTCAGATTCCACACCAGTTGTTCACGTTAACCAAGGTGAAACGACTCAGTTTTCCCAAAAACAATTTGATTGGAACTATCCCATCTTGGATAGGAAACTTTTCTTTCCTCCTTCATTTATCAGTCGCGTATAACAATTTTCAAGGAAACATTCCCAACGAACTGGGGCATCTGAGAAGATTGGAGTTCTTTGCAATTACAGCAAACTATTTGACAGGTACAGTGCCACTTTCACTCTATAATATAACTTCTTTGACTTTGATGAGTCTTACTGCAAATCGACTACAAGGAACTCTACCACCAAATATCGGATATACACTACCCAATCTTCAGATCTTTGTTGGTGGCGGCAATAATTTCACAGGGTCTATTCCCACGTCGTTTGCCAACATCTCCGGTCTTCGAGAACTAGATCTTCCTAGTAACAGTTTCGTTGGAATGCTACCTAATGATTTGGGGAGCTTAAAAGACTTAGAGAGACTCAATTTTGAAGACAACATACTTGGAACTGGAAGAGTTGGTGACTTAAATTTTATCAGTTCCTTGGCTAATTGTACTAGTCTAAAGGTTTTGGGTCTGTCATGGAATCATTTTGGAGGAGTATTGCCTTCATCTATTGGCAACCTATCAAGCCAGCTCACAGCGTTAACCTTGGGTGCAAATATGTTAAGTGGAAGCATTCCTTCTGCGATTGCAAACCTGATTAACTTGCAACATCTAGTGGTGGGACAGAATTATTTGAATGGTAGTGTTCCTTCTAATATTGGGAATCTTCAAAACTTGGTGAAGCTATTTTTGCAAGGTAACAATTTAACTGGGCCAATTCCATCATCTATTGGTAACTTGTCTTCGATAGTTAAGCTTTACATGAACGATAACAGACTTGAAGGAAGCATACCAAGAAGCTTGGGACGTTGCAAAATGCTTCAAATTCTTAACCTATCTGGTAACAAACTTAGTGGCGTTATACCAAATGAAGTTCTTCATTTCTCTTCCTTTTTGGCCTATTTGGCCTTGAATAATAACTCACTTACTGGTCCATTAGCACTTGAAGTGGATGAGGTGGTTAGTTTGATAACGTTGGATGTATCAAAGAACAAATTATCAGGTAACATTTCTAGCAATCTTGGTAAATGTGTCAGCATGCGTTACTTGGATTTGAGTGGTAACCAATTTGAGGGAACAATTCCTCAATCTTTAGAAACTTTAAAAAGTCTTGAAGTAATAAATCTTTCCAGTAACAACTTGTCTGGGTCAATTCCCCAATTTCTTGGTCAGCTTCACTCTCTCAAGTATGTCAATCTATCCTATAATGACTTTGAGGGGAAAGTGCCAACAGATGGAATTTTTTCCAATTCAACTATGATTTCTATCATTGGAAATAATGATCTATGTGATGGTTTGCAAGAATTAAGTTTACCTCCGTGCAAGCCTAACCAAACACATTTGCCCGATAAGCGGTCTCTAACATCAAAGGTGTTGATCCCTGTAGTATCTACCGTCACATTCATTGTTATTTTGGTGAGCATACTTTTTGTGTGTTTTGTGTTTAAGAAGTCCAGGAAGGATGCCTCAACTCCATCTTCTACAAAGGAGCTTCTACCACAAATTTCTTATTTAGAACTGAACAAATCAACTAACGGATTCTCTATGGACAATTTGATTGGTTCGGGTAGTTTTGGCTCTGTGTATAAAGGTGTTCTTCCAAATGGTGGATCTATTGTTGCCGTTAAGGTTCTAAACCTCCAACAACAAGGTGCTTCCAAGAGTTTTGTTGATGAATGCAACACTCTCTCAAACATACGGCATCGGAATCTCCTCAAGATCATAACTTCTTGCTCAAGTATTGATGTACAAGGCAACGAATTCAAAGCATTAGTCTTCAATTTCATGTCCAAGGGAAATCTTGATTGTTGGCTTCATCCTGCAAATCAAGGACACGATCAAAGAAGGTTGAGTCTCCTCCAAAGATTGAATATTGCTATTGATATAGCATGTGGATTAGATTATCTTCATAATCTTTGTGAAATTCCTATTGTTCATTGCGATCTAAAGCCTAGCAATATATTGCTTGACGACGATATGGTAGCTCATGTAGGAGACTTTGGGTTAGCTAGATACATGTTGGAAGGACCGAATGCACCATTATCTTTTAGTCAAAGCATGTCACTTGCACTCAAGGGTTCGATAGGGTATATTCCTCCAGGTATTTTTCTTTTTCTCTAAACCCTATCAACTTTCAGCCGTAATTGCTAATTGGTATAATAAATTAATCAACAATTGCAGAGTACGGCACTGGTAGCAGAATTTCCATCGAAGGAGATGTCTTCAGCTATGGTATACTACTATTAGAGATGCTCATCGGAAAAAGACCCACTGATGACACATTTGGTCATGGTGTGGACATTCATTTGTTCGCTACCATGGGGCTATCTCGAGATGCCTTGGGCATAATCGATCATTCTATGCTATTAGTAGAAACAGATCAAGAAGAAGAAAGAGAAGACAATATACAAGAAATAGCGACAATGAGTGAGGAACAACACAGAAAAATCATACCGAGATATGTGGAAGAATGTCTAGTATCAATGATGAGAATCGGATTGTCATGCTCCTTGAGGGCACCTAGGGAGAGAACACCGATGAATGTGGTCGTTAATGAATTGCAAGCAATTAAAAGCTCCTATCTCAAGTTTAAAAAGACACGCCAGAGGTAACATAGATATTTGTTCCCCCAAGCTTGAGAGAAGAATGAATATACTTGGCCACAACAAGCAGTGGGTTGTGCTAGAAATTCCACCTTTCAAACCATTCAAGTTGACGATTTACAATAGATGGTGAAGTGTTTCTCAATTATGATGATAATACCATTTTTCCCTTTTTGTTCTTAGACTAATAGACTGATTAGATTTATTACTCATTTTACGTTATATTTTTCTTTTCACGCAACTACTTGCAATGTTAAAATTTATTGCAATATCAAAATCAGGAAACAAACAATAAATCTCAGTCCAGAACGATGAAAGCGCTTAGAGTAAGAAGAAAAATAAAGCGAAGAATAAGGAAAAACAGTGTTCGAAGAACGCACTTGAAGAGATCGCCGTCCACCGTACGTGCTGCCAGGAAGAGGTTTCGCAATTGTATCCGAATTCGGTTACCCGCTTGCGTCGTCAGGGTGTTTGGCGCCGTCGTTACCTCAGTCGCGGAAGCAATCGGAGGAGTGAGCGTCATAGTTTCGGGGGGGAAATTATTTGAAGGGCAATAACGTCTTCTTACCTCACAAAACTCCCGTAGAAAGGAAGAAAGAGATGCTCCCAAAATTTTATAATTGAATAAATAATTGATTAGCTTTCCGTTAAAACGACGACTTTATTAATTTATTTTGGTATAAAACGACAAATTTAGTTACATAAACAAATATTTGCAAATATATCAATTATATTAAAAGTATAACAGTATTTTAAAAAATATATAAATATTGAAAAATCTGTCAAATTCATCCACGTCTAAAATGATGTGATAGAAGTCCGATTATTATTTCAAAATTGCTATCCATTAGGCTAAAATATAAAATAATTTTGTACGTTCAAGAAAATAATTTTTTGTTTTCTTATATATTTAAGTTAGCACTTTATCTTTTAAAATGTGTTAAAAAAATGTGATTGCATTCAAATCAATGTAAAATCCATTGAATTGAAGATGGTCAATTTGAAAAAAAAAATCAAATTGACATCATTTTATTTTAAAATTTTAAAGGTTTAAAATAATCATTTGGTCGAGTCAATTTGAACATTTACTAAATTGACCATAATCGATTCGATAACCGATTAAAAAAACACACTCCAACCAATTGATGCTCACCTCTAGGATTTAATATATATCGAAGGAGGTGAACCCTTCAACTTTATGTTTTTATACAATACATATAAAAAGTAGAAATAGTATCCATACTAATAATTAGTCAACTTGTTAAACTGTCTTCTAATTCTTTATAGACCAAAGATCAAACTTCTATTACCGCTACCATTAATAGATTGAGAAAGGTGGGTAGACTCAAAACAAAATCACTTTTACTTTCACAAAAAATACAAAATTTAATTTTAACTATACTTAATTAGAAGTCTAATTCAAGAGGTGTGGCCCTAAAAGATAGTTGCATTGAATGGCTAAAATGAACGAACCATAAAGCATGAGCTTCGTGATTCGTTGGGTAGTTGGAACACGTGTCAGTTTTGGATGATGCACGTGAGAAATTATTTCCCCTTATCCTCGCAAGGTCCCACCGTTATATAATGGTAATTAGTGAGCACCAGAAACTCCATCAAAGCCAAAGCCAAGGCGCGAGGCTTAAGCTCTGAGACTGTTTGTCATTGTCAGTGGCAGAGTGAGATTCTTGGAGTGAAGAGTGATGAAAACCCTAGAGACCTACAACTCCATCCTCGCCAACTGTTCACCTTCCTCTTACGTCTCTTCTTCTTCTTCTCTAAAAGAGCGTCTTCTTTCTGGAGGACCTGAATTCATCTCTTATCGGAGGCCATGGAAATTGGCTAATTCTGGACTTCAGCATTTGGCACCTTTGCGCCGTGGAGGCATCGATTTCATTTCTTCTTGCTTCTCTTCGTATCAGCAGGTTGGTGTCGGAAATTATTCTTTCTTTGCGATTATTCTTTTATGGTTTCATATGTTTTTTTTTTCTTGAAGAATCTTGGATTGCTGAGAATTATTCTCTTCGCTGTCTTTAATTACTTATAGATTCTCAATGTGCGAACGAGAGATAATCTGTGAGAATTTTCTTGTCTTTCCTTTTTTTTGTTTTTTTTTGTTTTTGTTTTTGCTTATTTATGGATTCTGGATAACGATCGGGAGTTTAATATTGAGGAGGAGGATTCTAAATTACGATTTGCTAATATGAAAGTCGGTAAAAGATAGTTTTCTATGCCTTCGATTTTGAGTTTTTGAACGAAGTCTCCTTGTTCTGTAATTACTCATTACTTTGTATTTTTCGACATTATGTCAGTTTTTCCACAGAATGAAGAAATCGTTTCTTAAAGATTTAGGTTAGATCGAATCAAGATTAATAAAAACTTCGGAAGTTTAGAATGGGTAATAAAGTCTCGGTGGATGCCTCAATAAGAAAGAGATAATTATTGCCAGAAAATCTAGGAAGTAATGTGAAAAAGATTGTTGCATGGATGTATATATGCTAATAAAATCATCCTGATATTCGTAGAACTTGTTCTTTGCAGGCAGACACTATTCAGAATGATGCAGTTGAGAATCAAGAAACAGGTAAGTCAAGACAATTGATGATAAATCATTACTTCCTCTGGGAAAATAGCCTCAAATTTCCATATCGACGTCCTTTATGCAGATCAATCAAAAACTGTTCGTGTCAAATTCCAGCTACAGAAAGAGTGCACGTTTGGGGAGCATTTCTATGTAGTAGGTGACGATCCAATTTTTGGTTCCTGGGACGTTACAAGTGCAATACCTTTAAACTGGGCCGATGGGCATCAATGGGCTGCAGAAGTGGTGAGTATAGAGTCTCGTGAAGAACGTAAAAATTTTGATATGAAGATATAAGTTTCATAGCGTTTCTAATATCTGGTCATGTTCTTTTCTTTCTTTTTCAAATAAGGATATTCCCGTCGGGAAAATAATCCAGTTCAAATTCATACTTCAAGGAATAACTGGAAATGTCTTATGGCAACCCGGTCCTGATCGAACATTCCAACCCTGGGAAACATCGAATACTATCATCGTTTCTGAAGATTGGGATAGTGCTGAATCACGGATACTTAGTGAAGAAGAAAAAATTGTTAACCAGGAGGAGGATTCTCCCATTGCCCCAGAAAATTTAATGGATGAGGACAACCTCACTTATCCAGATGAAGAACTGATCCCCAATACAAATAAGGATTCAATAGCACGTAAACCATCGGTGGAATTGATTGATGGCAGTAACATCCCAGCTTTAGAAGAAAATGGCTGTAATATCTCTGCTTCTGAAGAGAATATCACTAACGCCTCTCTTCCAGAGGGTAACAATAGCAGCATCTCCGATTCAAATGATAATGCTAAAGATCTCGTGGCAGGGAATATAAGTAACAAGGCCGTGAGTGAGGTACACAGCTATTCAAATGGGGAGACAACAATTACATCCCAGAGTGATACAAAGATAACCGAGGAAATTTTGGAGAACGATGCAAAAGATGATGGAGTTCAAGAAAGCCCTGTTGACGATCAAGTTCCCATTCTAGTTCCTGGTTTACCTCCAACAGCAACAGCATCAAATCAGAATGCACCTCCACATGAAGTCGAAGATGATGGTTCTGTCTCTGGAATAAGTGAATCTAACGATCATAAACTACCTGAGGTAACAGCTTGATGGCCTGACCTACTTTTACCATTTCTTTCCTGCTTCAACTCTTGTTACCACAATAACCGTCCTTTCAATTTGTGTGCACCATGTACTGTACTTTCGAAAGAGATCCCAAATACAGTGGACGTAGCTTTTGATAGCTTAAATGTTTTCGAATCAATATATGAAAGAGATGAAACTTGACATTGACATTGTCACAGTCTTTATGGCCTAATAATTTCAAGTTTGAGATCTTAGTTCTATTTTGCTTCTTTCTTACCAACTTATCATGGAACCAAACAATTTCCCTGCCATCAAATGTCGACATAGCTTTCAAGAGTTTGTTTGAAATAATTTACTAAGTGCTTAATAATAAATTGTACACTACATTACCTCTTCAAATTATAAAACTGCAAATAAACCTGTGGCCACCTAATGTTTGATAGCAACTAAAAGCACACTCTGGAAGCATGGGATGAGACTACAATTCACTAAATTAAACTTTTAAACACTTCTTGGCCAATATATTCACAAAAAGCACACCCTGCAGTAGCTATGCTTGATTCAACTTCATCTACTGATGTACTATGTTAATATAATGTTCATATGCCTCATATTTCATTTGTATTAGTCTCAGAACATACAAAAGAATCAGAAACTGGATCCTGAGGTTGTGGCTGGACAAGAGATGGAGGCACAGTCAAGTTATGAAGAAATTAGACCAGAGGATGACACAAATCTAATTGAGAATCAATCTGATTTGCAGGAAATCAACAACGATGCCGTCCAAAATGACTTAACATGGGGTCATAAAACCCTGAAGAAGTTCCTATCCAGTTTAAGACTGCTTTAGCATCACAACTTTATTCAAACTTCCAAGATTTCAATTTTAGTTCTGTTCTATGTTGTTCCCCAAGAAGATTTCAACTTTCTGGGACCCAACTGGGTGTATGGAAGCTGATGTTGGGAGTTGTAAATATGATCTACTCATATAGTATACTACTTGGGTAAGAGAAATGAGTTTCATTTCAATTTTGTCCTCTACTATGAATCCTCGTGACTTTACTTTTGTATTAGTTTGAATAGTTAATTATTTGTTTTATTCACAACAGGGGTGTAAATACAAAGACTAGGAAAATTGGTTCACTAGTGAATCTGGACTGCAATGGTATGAATAGATTAATAGGTAATTGCAGATTTCTAATATTGTTTAGTTTCATATAAAAAATACATTCTCAAATTTCAAGTACCCTTTCTTGTTATACTCATATATTCTTTTGTTTTCAAGACTAAATTTATTCTATTTCTCTCATCATCAGCCCATCATGCGGATTCAGTTGCACATAAGTACCATGATTGATTGAGTTAATAATTAACAGAACTTTTAGATTAACAATAGTTATGAAGGGTTAAAATGTTAAGAAGGCACGTTTCCATCGACAAGTCTCCTCGTTGCCTATTGCGTACGCCGTAGGTCGCGGAAGGCTGCCTATCAATGTGCAATTTGTCACTTCAAGGTTAATTTCAAGTATCCTATCTTGTTATTCTAAAATATTGTTTAGTTTTCAAGGCTATTCCTTTTGTCTTGTTTCTACCTTGGTGTGCTGCATTGAGTTTGATTGAGTTAACAATGAACAAAACTGTTAGATCATCAATATTTATGACCAGGCACGTTACTGAGGGCGGTTGATCAGTTGATAATTAAAGCCTGTCATCTTCTCACTTAGGAAGGCCAAATTAAATGAAGATTCCCCTCATTGGGAACCAAAAATCGGGACGTAATTTGATATAAATATAAATTAATTTGGTCTATTTCTTTGTTTGAACAGTAGTCCAACATAAATGGATGAAATATTTATGTTATTCTTGAAGATAAACATTTACTTTTACTCCTTATTGGTAAGGGAGACATTAAATTTGTTCATGACTCACTAAGAAGTCTGGAGATTTGTATCCTAAACTCTCAACTTTTTTTAATATTTTAAAAATATTTTTCTGTTAACACAAATATCGAAGTAAAAAATAAGTAATAAACATTTTCAAATTATTGATGAATTCAATAATTACATGCCGATTTTCAAACTTTTCTTTCAATAAATTGTTATCCCGTCCGTCTTAAAAAGAGTTAAATTTTAAATTTTTGAGAGATGTTAACCATTCAAGTTACTGAAACTAAGTCACTCCTTTAAATCATTAATATGGAAATCTAATGGCCAACTAATTAAATTATAATTTTTTTATAAAAAAAATTCCTCAAAAAATCTAAATAACATTAAAATTCTGAATCGTAATATACAGCCACCTAATCCCTTCAGCCTGGCTGTCACCACCATCACTCACCGCTTTTGCTGCATCACTTAAATCTGTCCCGACTCGCTTCCCCGACGTGAGGTCTATGTACAAACCAAACCTCAACCTACTCATTTAAGATAGATTAGGTTTACTTTTCCTAAATCCACTACTATTCACTTTGGATATTTTTTCTCATACTAACCTTTCCGTTTCTAGGATCCAACCAACTTTATAAAAGCTGCTATTTTTAGTTTTCAATTATAATTGAATTTGTACAAAATCAGTTGTTTTAAAAAAAAATACAACCAACCCAATCAACAAGATAACGTAATGAATCTTAACCAAGTTGATTCCTATTTATTGATTGGTTTGGTTGGGTCATGCCTTCCTAAAAGTGAAATTTCTCACACTTCACAGTTAGATCCATGGAAACATGACATGATAAATTGGAGGATTACATCTAAAATCTTACTAAACTACAGGGGGAATAGAGCAAGTTTGAAAAAGAAATTTGAGGGATTGGAACTAAAATATAAATATTACAAGAGGAATAGAAGCAGTGTTTTAAGTATTATTACCTAGGAAGCATTTGAGTCATACTATTTGAGCTATTAAATTGGGGTGAAGATGTAGAAGACTTTATAACCTTTTTACCTCTGTGTCCATGGGAGGAAGTTCCTTCAGAACTAGTGCCAGCGCCATTTAACTTACTAATTTTGTGTCCTTTGTATATTCCAGGCTCTGTCAAAAGTTTTTCGTTAAGGTGTACCTCTCTTGAAAGCATTTCCACAACTTGCTTCATGCTTGGCCTTTGATTTGCAGCGGCTTGGGTACAGAAGAGTGCAACCGTGATGAAACGCATCACCTCGGCCTTCGGATAATCGATCAGTTCCGGATCGATTAGTTCTACAAGCCGTCCTTCTTGTTTTAATTTCCAAGTCTACAAATGGCACGAATCAAATTTATCAAATTGTAGGGAAAATGATTATACATGCAATGAAGTTTGATTGAGGATGCGAAAAAAAGAGTTCTGACAAGTTTTTTATTAGTGAACTTCATTTAAAACTTGCCTAGGACTTTTATCCACCAGGTTATCATCAAAGCCTTTATATTGTATCTATATCTATGATTACAAGCATCCGTGACTATTTAATAGTAGTAGTACTCGTGAAAGCAAAGTCACGTTAAACGCCATAAATGAATGAGCAATAAGTTTTTGTTTAAAAAATTTAAAAATGTACCCATTCCACGAGAATCGACAACTCTTCTCCGAATGCTGTTTTACTGCTGCTACTTCCACTAACTACTTCCAGCATGAGCACACCAAAACTGTATACATCTGCTTTCTTTGTCAACTGTCCTAAAAGTGCATACTCGGGTGCCAAATATCCGCTGTAGCCACACAAAATGGTTGAAAAATATTTAAAGAGGAGCAGAATATCATGCAAAAAAAGGGTCAAGAAATTAGTGTTGCGTGTCATTTTGAGGGTGCGGGAATGACGGAAGAAGCAAAACCAATGACAGCAAACAAAAATGAGATTGGCAACCAGATCTTATGATCTAATTCATCTGCATATATAACACCCATCATCACCTAGCACACAAGTTTTTATACTCTTTTTACTTGACTTCTTTACAACAGCCAATTCCTGTCTACTACACATTTGACCTGACTTGATTTCATATTCAGCCATCAGATAAGCAAATTATCGTGTGACAATTAACCTAAACTCATTAGTCCAATCAAGATAATGGCATTATTGGTTCTTGAATAGGTTGCATAAGCCATAAAGATAATGGTGATCAACTGTTAAAGTTCCCCTTTTGATTTTATGATATCTTTTTATCAATGCAGATTACTACAAATATGACGCTGCAAATTGATTAGTAAGCAAAAAAGAATTGTTGGTCTCCCTAAAATAAGGAGAGACAACGGAAACAAGTTGTTCTCAGCATACTTTCAAAGTAAAGTTCACAAATATCAAGATAATGAAATACAGTGCTTACACAGTTCCAGCAACTCGAGTGCTCACATGAGTAACGTTATCTGGGAAAAGTTTAGCCAACCCAAAGTCTCCTATTTTAGGATCAAAGTTTCTGTCAAGAAGTATATTGCTAGCCTTGATATCTCTATGAACAACAGACGGTTCAGCTTCCTCATGTAGAAATGCAAGACCCAAAGCTGTACCAAGACAGATCTTAGCTCTCTTTGGCCAATCCAGATCAACATGTTTACTCATTGTACCTGAAATGATAGTTGCTTGTGATAATAATCTGTTAGAACTCAAACTGTGAAAGTGCATTCAAGGAAGGGCACGAAGGGAAATGTGCGACGAACAAAGATGAAAATATCAACGATATCGATGTCAGTAACTCAAATTTAAGGATATACCAACGGATATTAAAAAAAAAACTACAGATATTGTGGAATTGGAAGTTATATCTAACTTCTTAGATGGCTGTGTTCGGTCTTTCATATATGTCAAAATCTGGTTTGTCTTGTTTAAAATCTTAGTTGAAGTTGTCTGATGTGGAGAGCAATGACACTCTCGAACTAGTCATAAGTTGATAGCTTATAATTCCTACTAGAGAAATTTAGCAAATAAATGATACCTATCATAATCTTTTATTGATTATAATTTCATAAACTATCTGCAAGTATTTGTTTACAAGCCAAATTAAGGATTGAACATGTCAGAGATTATACTGACAACAAGAAACACATGTTAAGTTGTTGACCATACTGGAATTTAAGATTTGAAACATGTCTAACTAGATTAAGAACTTCCAGACATATAACATAACACGAATTTATACTGACCTAGAATGTACACATATAATCAACTTGAATGCTCTAGAAACTTACCAAGCAAAGTACTCGCAAGGCTGTTGTTTTCCAGGTATTCATACACCAAAATTCGATGTGTGCCTTCGATGCAACAACCAATCAGTTGAACGAGATTTTGATGTCTTATATTTGATATCATATTTATCTCGGTTAAGAATTCCCGAGTTCCTTGAGTTGATTCTGCAGACAGTGATTTGATTGCAACATTGGTGCCATCCCTTAAAACTCCCTGTTGTCGCAAATCAATGACAGATTAAAATGCATCAGAATTAATATAGGAAAAGTACCTTCAGGGAACAAATTAAAGGAGAGAACCAACAAAATAAGATTATCATTGGTCTCACTTTGTAGACAACTCCATAACCTCCAGCGCCTATTCTGCTTGATGGATGAAAATTCCTAGTTGCCGACCTCAGGGAGTTATAAGAAAAGATGCGTACATTGTTGGTAACAGCAATCCCTAACCAAATCCAAGGCAGGAAATCATTTCAATTAGAAATCCAAAGAGCGAAGTAATTACTTATCTAAAGAAAACTTTTCGCCTAATCAAATAATCAGAAATTATAGAAACCCACTTGAAAAAGAACACCTACGAATATAAAAGATTAACCTAGCATCTACCAGAAGAAAAACAAAGTTACCTGATTCTCACCTTCTGCCGGTTCCTCGGTGCTGCTATTTCCTTTACAGCAATTCAGGATTGCAAAGCAACAAGAAGCCATTGCAATGAACAGTGCCACTCATCTACGCACATAAACCACTTTTTACATCCCTTACTTTAACCCTTAACGGCCCCTGAAACACCGAAGAGCTCCTTAACGACAACTGAAACGGCCAAATGCTAGAAAGATTTCTAAAGCCCTTCCATCAATAACTAATATGAGCAGGGTGGCGTGATTTCCACAGAAACTAGGGGGGGAAATCGCGATTGCTCAAATTTAGAAGAGATTGAGATGAAGGGATTAAGGGAATAACTAAATTATCAAAAATGTTGAATGATTTTACAGTAAAGATTGAATTGTCCCCTAGTGACCAACTTTTTTCTTCTCTAGAAGGGAAACATGTTTGTGTCAAATTTCAATTTTCTTGGGTTTGCTTGTGGGTGAATTAGTCTAAGGATTCAAGAAAATTTTCAACTTTCGTGGGTTTGCTATAGGATGGGTTAGTCCAAGGTTTCAAGAAAAGTGTTAATGGGAGAGGGATTGCAAGAAACCAAACAGTTGAAGTTTTAAAGAGTGTCGTTGGGTTGGTTAATATATCACGATAAACTAAAATCGGAAGCAGGCTGGCCATAGAATCCGTCTGGTCAACACATTTTTCAGCTAACTTTTTTGTTTTTTCTTTCAAAGACAATTTTCCATTTTACTTTTATCTAGTCAGAGCAAGCAAGAAGTTCATACTGTAATTTGACATCATTTCTACCTCCCAAGGCCGACCAGTGTCAGGACAACACAATTTGATGGAGCTTACTTTTCTTGGGTCCGAGAAAAAAATTCATTCAATCAATTTGACATCAGTTCTAAGTTCTATGGCCGACTGTACTTCTAGAATTCAGGAATTCAGGTGGTGGGTGGGTGTGGTTCATGGAAAAGGTCAATTGTGCCCCAGCCGTTTCAATATTACGTAATTCATCATTCTACCATGACGTCAAAATTCGAATCACTATTCACAAATCGAACTTCTCCGAAGGATAAAAAGGTTTGGAAACAAATAGGAATTTGTTCGAATATATTCTTACAAGTTACTTTCTATTTACTTTTAATTTTAAAAACTAATGTTTCAGGGGAAAAAATTAAAAATTATTGAACTCAGAAAGGGGAAAAACTATACAACCAATTGAGGGAAGTGGTTATTTCAGTCCATTTATTGTGAAAAACATGAAACACCTTTCCAATTCCGTTGAAGAAATTGAACAAGGAATTTGTACTTGCACAAATTTGCATACCATACCGCTGCTGTTGTACTTTGGCAAACAAAGTCAGTGCCGACCACTTCCGAACCCAAACCTGCCGTCTGTCCCATGAGATAAAAGGCTGGAAAAAGAAAGAGAAAAGACTTTAGTGCTTAGAACTTAGAAGGCTTGGCCAACAACAAATTTTATTATATTTGCCATGCGAATTATTTCAAGAATAAAACAGCTAATTTGTTGCCTAGGAGCAGGTTTGACTTTTTATATATACGCATACAAAATTATTGTTTTGCCATACGAATAATATTTGAGACTTGTTTGGAATAAAATAGTTTGCAATATCTGAATACGATAGCCCATACGTTATTTTTCCAAATATAATAGGGATTGTGAAGGAGAGTGGGTAAGAGTGAACAAAAGGAAGTCAAATGTTTACATATTGAATTTTTGCTACGCCAAGTGTTTCATAAAAAATTATTTATTGTGGTCTCAAAATCCTGGGTAGTCTCTTTCTAAATTTCATTTCACGTTTTCATGAACACTAAGTTTACCTTCATTTTTATATTTGTTTCTTTTACTGACTCCTAACAACATCAAATAAAATACAGAAAAAACAAACTTTTAATAAACAAAGGTGAAAGCTTATCAAAACAAATCTTAAGCATATAAGACGTAAATTACCATCTCAAATGTAGTCATCATAATTGAACTAAAAGAAATTATAAAATATAAAAAAATTACAAAATGTTAACTGTTACAAAGAAATAAAAGGGCCTCTCCAACACGTATCTTATAGTCAAAAGTTATTACAAGCGATAAACAAATGAATGGAATGAATAAACAAACAAGTAAAACACACAAGGTGTCATTGTTTGAATTCATTTTTTTATATTAAAACAATTTACCCGTTACCATTTGTTCCTATATACTTGCTTGCCTTTAAAAGATATACATTTATATTTAATGTTGCTGAGAGTTTTAACAAACCTTGAATAAGAAATCTCAAATTCAAACTTACCCTTCAGCACTCCATTTAAGAAACAAAAGGAAAATAACATGGACGGGTTTTCTTTCATGTACGTACAACGACTACACCTAACTCATGAAGCACTGAATCAAGATCAATTTACTGCACATTACCTGTTTTGCAAATTGATGAACCGCGGTCTTCTGCGATTCTCAAATAACTGACGCAAAAAATCTGCGTGGGAAAAAGAATAGTTTTAGTAAAACTTGCTTCCAAAGATGACAAGTTTCGGCCAAAAGGTTTAGACCAATCCCACAAGGTTTCACCTAAAGTCTGTAATGATAATATACATACATTTTAAAAAAATATATTACATGTTTAGAATTTGTTTCCAAATATAATGTTCTACAAAAAATAAACATATGCTCAAATTTTGGAATCTACTTTTTTTTATTTACTTCAACAATATTTGGAGTTAGAGCCAGCATTTAACTTCTTGAATCTCGATA
Organism: Cucumis hystrix; assembly: GCA_025688845.1. Lineage (NCBI taxonomy): Eukaryota > Viridiplantae > Streptophyta > Magnoliopsida > Cucurbitales > Cucurbitaceae > Cucumis > Cucumis hystrix. Next base: position 27,173,949 of record CM046886.1, read on the forward strand.
AAAGATATATGCCTAGATCAATTTAACCATGCTTGAAAGAATATTTCTAAATTTGTTGAGTTATCAAATATGTGCACTTTTGCTCAAATTTGTTTGGACTCCACTGATTATGTTACGAAGAAGTATCAAGTTTCTTCCATCGTTGAATTTCATTGGACAATAACCTTAAAACTATAGTACTAATACTTTGGACAATAACCTTAAAATTATAGCACATAGTTGCATCATCAGAATTCTTAAAGTAATTTTGAAAACAAAGGTTAAAAATCATTTCAAACTCAATTTACCAAAACGAGGTGACTTGATGTTGTAACTGTTACTCATCCTAATAATAACTTTTAGCACCAATGTCACATCATCATACGAGTAATTGTAGAAAGATGGAGAGCAGCACAGACACATGCCGTAGTGGCCCTTGAAGATCAAAGCTACACTACATTTTACTGCCTCATTAGTCACAGAATAAGAGACCTCTTAGTATCAGAGGACTCACTTTTCTTAATAGCAATTGATGAAAATATGGCACCCTCGGATGTTGTTGAACTCAACGATTGAAGCTTGATATTTTATCTTTTATTTTTCCATTTTGTCGTTTTGTTGTGTTTGAAAACATTTCTAACCGTTTTGTTATTTAAAACGAATTTTCACAAGATACTCAAATTATTTAAAATGCTAACATTATTTTAGATCAAATTGGAATATTAACTCCCGATAAATTCTCCTTTTTTACTTTTTTTTTTCAAGTTTAACAACGAGATGTCGTGATGGGACTTAAAACAATTTACTCGTTGATCAATGGATGATATTCTAGCATCTATGGTGAAGTAAAGAACACCAAATGTTGTAGTAGTACTTCTATAAAGAAATCGTGAATTGACTATAGAGGAGTCAATGTTCGAGATCATATAGGAAATACGAAGTCTAGAGAATTCAATTCAAGGAACGAACAAAATACAGTGGAACACTGGAAGCGAACACAGGAAAGATAGAAATAATCTACACATTCTCACCTAAGCTCCGACAAACTCATTTCATTTGGTAGGGTTTAGAAACGAACCGATAACTCGATTTGAGGAAGTCGATGTAGCCTAGAACAGCGATTTGGAGATGAAAATCTAGCGGGAAATGAGGAGCGACCGCCATCGAAGATTTTGATCCAGCAGATTTTCCATACTCGTGTAGATGGAGATGGTCTTGTGAAAACTGAAAGATCAAAATCCATTAATGGTTTCGGAAAATGAGAAATGAGAGGAAGACAAACCTTCGATTTCAGTAAACTGGGTTCCTCATCAAAGATCGAACTTCGCAAATGCCGTTCACTGCCCGGGAGCGGGAAGGGGAAAACCAAAAAAACCGCCAGAATCGGGCTTGGGCCTTATTGGTCGCCCATACCGGTCCAATGAAAACCAGGCCGACGGCCACAATGGACTGTCTCCAAACCAAACTACAGAATTATATTTGCAACAGTAATTGAAAGTAAAATAATGGGGGTTTTTTAAAAAATAGAAAAAAAAGAAAAGAAACAAACTATTTACCCTCGTTGAAATATAAGTATTTTAATAGTTTTTCTATGTGACCATCTCTTAAAAAACATCCTGACCCTAAATAAACTCACTCTTAATCTTGGTTTTAGTTGGGTTATCAATCAATTCAGTGATGTTAGTGTTAACTGAGTTCAAATATCTAAAATTTTTATAGGTTAAGTTGGTCGTAGATTTAACTAACCCTAAATCAATTCAAACATATTATTAACTTATAGTGTGAGTGCATACGTGATAGGATAGTGAGAGGTGTAGAGATAAAACATGGGGAGACAACAAATAGAGAAATATAATAATATTTTGTTATGGGAAAGAGGGTAGAAAATAAATAAAATATTTGTTAAAAATAATAATAATAAATTATTAAATTATTGGGAAATATATATATGTATATATTAAGTTTAGCTTTATTGAAATTTATTTTTCAAAGTAATTTATTCTTCAACACCTTGCTTTGTGACAAGCCATATAAAACGAGATTGAGCTATTAATCATATTTCCATATATAAAATAATTAGACCAAAATTTTACATAAATAACCCAAATAAATGTTTCATAGTTACGCTTGATCACTGTTTTATTGTTTGGGTTGAAAACATTTCAACTTTATATCTAATTAATTTTCTAACAATTTTTTTTAAAAAATTATTATTATTATCATCATTAATATATTAAGGAGTTTATTAGATATGATTGGTTCCATACCCTTTTGTATTTTGAATGTTTCTACAAAACCAGCGTTTGCTCTTCGTAACTCATGCCTCTAATAAATTTTCTAAAAGAAAAAAAAAATGAAATTTTACTAAATACCCAATCTTGACAGTTTGATGGTCATATCATACAATTTACAACTTCTGTCTTCAAATGAGATTGTTCAATGTGGGAAACGGAGTCTACAAGAAGCACGTAGCAGAACAACATAAGATCAATATTAATGCATATTTCTGTAATTAATTACCAATGACCATAGAAGATTTTTTAAGAGCAAAAATTTGCTAAAAAGAAACAATAAGAAATCTTCCAAAGTGGCCTGAATCAATCCTGGAAGATGGGTATTATATATTGAAAATACCCAAAGAATGTAAATAATGTATGTGTGAATATATGTTTATAAAACAACATTAAAGATGGTAACTGGATAAAAATCACTACAAAAAAAAGCCTCAAATAAGGGGGTCAGGTTGATCATGAAAAACTACTCTCTCTACCATGAGTTTTAGTTGAATTGGTAGGATTTGATTCTCCTTGAGGATATTTTTTCTCAACAGCACCAATTCTTTGAGGTGGCCATACGATGTGCGACACCCTTCCTTGAATCAAACCCATTGGAATCTGCCACCAATTTAGTTAGGCATAGTCGTGTAAAGAGCATAAAACAGGAACTGCACTCACATAAATCAGATACTTGCAGTGAAGTATTTCAAAGGGCACAAGTAAATTAATACATGTAAGTTCTTTACATGATACTTCATTTGAAAATCGTAGAGAGACTGCTTCCAACCAAGTAAGCCTAGGGAATAATTTCAAAACAAAAGTCATTCGTGAAATATGGAACCTCACTAAGGGTCAAAACTCACTAAGGTCTTAAACCTTAGTTATTCGGAAAAACTTAACCAAGAAAAAAACGTAACTTTGGCATTTTAATCCTCCTTAAGACATCAAACACCGACTCAAAAACATAAGAGGGATCCAACAAAATATTGAAGAGAAAGATTACCAAGATAAGCCCTCAATGAAAACTTTGTTTTAAACTAAAAAAAAACATCATAGTATTTTAAACTGTGTTTTTCATATCTCCATAAATAGTTGCAAGAATAATTGCCCACTAAGGCTGCCCATCCACAGACACTATGGTTGCATCTCGAAACTAAAATCACACCCAAAAGAAACAGACTGTTAACTAGAGAAGATGGTATCTTACTGGGCCAAAAGATCTCGAATCCATGCTGCATTCTGGATTATCGCCTTCAACCCAACAGTGTCCTTCTGGAACCTTAACAACATCATATGTTTGACGAGTTCCAACCCAATCTCCTGGTAAGGCAATAATTCTTTTCACTTGTTTCTCCTTGTAATTACAAGGTGAGCTGCAATAGGTCAACAATTTTGGGAGGGAAATTTTATACAAATTGTGCAAGTCACTGAATGTAAATTTGTGATAAATTGGGAAGTGCGATCACAGCATGTTCACTAAGAGTGGAACAAAAACATTTCGCATATTTCATATAAGAAAAGAGGATGCAAAATGAGGTTCTGCCTTTCTCCAGTTAAACACATGACCTACATGAACGAAAATATTTTTTTACCTCAACCTTGCTTCAAATTCAAAAAAGTATAAGCAATTTACGTATGATTTGAGATGGATCAATTAAAATAATTTTTTAGAAAAATAAGAAACATAGCTTTCATGGATGACATTCAAAGAACAAAAGGAAACCAAGGAAACATAAGAGGAGGCTCCAAGTTTTAAGCCACCCTCCATGAAATGGAACATCGTCCAAACTTTAGATAAAACTCACCAAGAAGACCCCAGCTTTTATTTAAACTCAGGAAACTTGCTAGGCCTGCACCTCCATACTCGAAATCCAACCCTTATAATGAAAATGGGGATGCCTAAGAGTAAACAATTGATCTATACATATTGCACGTCATGGAATTAATCTAACCATGATTTTCAGTTCTTTATTTATCTATATTCATTGTATGTGTGGTTTTGAGAAGTTAAAAATTGGAGTCCAAACGTGATTTCTTCACAACGGAAGCAATGATTATCTTATGGCCTTGCAGATCAAAAGTACATCAAGAGCTGATCAAAATCTTAAATTATCTAGCCTGCACGTTTTAAGATTCAAAGCCTTGACGAATCGAGCAAGACTATCCATATACAATGCACTACATCATCCCATAAAAGAGAAATTAAATCAAGCCATTACCGCATTACAGAAAAAAAAAAACATCCAAAACAAATCAATACAGATGACTATCAGCATCGATAGAAAAAAACTTACCGGTAAACAATAACGTCACCGGGAGAAAATTTATATTTCTCAAGGCAAAATTTCTCAACCAGCACGTAGTCACCTGAAACCAAAATTTCCGGAGCATCGGACGGTACCATCTCGCCATAATAAATATGCTAGGTTTAGAAAATTACCAGTCATTGGTCCTGTCAGAGAAGTCGCAATAGGATTAAAAGTGGGAGACATTGAAGCACCACGGATAGGAACAACACTCGCATAACGATCCGAAATCGTAACCCCTATAATTCCAAAAGTGAAAGATTTCTTCACAACGTTCCACACTAAATTTCGGTTTGCCATCACCAAAGCATATCAAATGGAAGCATATCAAGTGTGAACTGGGAAGTCAGGAACTGCATCATCGAAAATTCTACAATGAAATAAACTCGAAGTTGGCAAATATAAAATTTTCAGTAGACATTTCGGATTTTTTATCTTCCAGAACAGAATCAAAGCAAATAGCATACAAATTGAACTCTAATCAGAAGAAACTTGACAAAAACTTCATATTCGAACTTACCTAGAATTTGATAGTACGCAACAGAGAGGAACAGCAAGTTTCCGGTGAGGAGCCAAATTATGCCTGAGGGGTTGGAACAATTGAAGACTGATATGACAATGGCGGAATTGAAGAGAAGGGATATTTTGGTCAAATCCGTTTGAGATCACCACTCCACTAACTTGGTGCCAAACCCTAACCCAGTAACGAAGGCGCGAACAAGCACAGGCCAATAAAAATAATGGAAATTGAAATTTTATTGGAAATTATTAGTTCCGAAACCATTTTTGGTCATCGAGATGAATTTCAATATTTGAATAACAAAAAGAAAAGTCTGTTTCAATATTTCTATTTTTTTTATAAAAAAAAATGTAATCTTCAATCAAAACATAAAAACCTTGCGTAGAATAAAAAATAACTTAAATTTAAACTATCGAACGATCACACCAACACCAACCATAATTCGTTTTAAACGATGAAAACAATACTTTAAATTTAAATAATTATGTTGACAATTATCATATCAAAATGATATTTAAAGGATATTGATATTTTCAAATAGAAAGAAAATAGTAGTCTCAATAATCTTATCGAAAATAGTAAAAATAAAATAAGAAATCACACAAATATTTATTGATTTTATAGACTTTTATCTATTTTTTTTTACACAAATCATAAATATTTTTTAATTTTATTACATTTATGTTAATTAACAAAAATTAAATATTTTTTGTAATCTTTTTTAAAAATAAGAGAGCCGGTTTCAACCACTAATAAAATTTATCTACAAACCAAGCACCTCATTATATGACTTGAGTGGTGCCAACTTTGAAAATGCATTTAAGTTCCAATCACTTCACTGTTCGCCGAAAACAAAACGCAACCAAAATATGAAAAATGAAAAATCTAATATTAAAATAATAATAAATAAATTATAAAATCTTAAAATTATTAATTTTGTCTACTTTATTTGATTTTTTTACTCCTTAAAACTCCACCAAATAACATTATTTATAGATAACTTCAAGTAAGAAGAAAATCGTATAGCTCCACCAAATAAAAGTTAAATAACTTTATTAAGAATGAACACTTATATTTTATATTAATATTTATAATTATGAACAATTGAACACTTGTATTTTATATTAATATTTATAATACTTCTACTTAGATGTTCAATTTTATATTAATATTTATAATTCCCACTTAGATGTGCATCGCTCCGATGAAATATGGTCAAAAGAACTTGCTGATTCAGCCCACTTTCTTGAACCTGCCCCAACCATAACGATAGATGGAAGGTGGTTTTAACGTGAATAGTCTGAAAGTGTTATATATAGAGTTGGCTGTTGGATGAAGGAAGTGTGTACATCTCAATGGAGAGAAGGTCTATCAGTACTCAGGAAATATCGTGGTAGTTGCATTGCAATTAAATTACATAATTGTGAAAACTAAAGGTTCAATCAATCTTTTATCATCTGGGAGTGTTAACAATTTTAAGAGTACTCCATACTACAACAATAGCACGAAATAGTTTCATGCTGCGATGCCCACACGTGACGAGAATAATCACAAGCATAATTACAACAAAATTCATATTCTATAAGAGCTACACAAGATGCCTATTTCCTTTTATCTGTTATTGAGCAACTTTATAAGTTGCAACACAACTACCCTTCCTTGCTATTTTTAGATGATCCTGTACCATACTTTTATCTTGTCGTCTTATAGAATGGTTAGTTGTTGGCATCCTCTCTTCTTAGTTAGAAAAGGAAATAAAATTGAATGCCCATAAACAAGCAGCAAAATCGATGACGCTAGAAACATCCCAAGAAACCAACGAGAACTCACGATAGTCTGCTGCACAGTTTCTTGCAGTGGAGCTTCTGAAATTTATCAGATCTAAGAAGGAAAGTGAGAATAGAAAATCTAACTCTAAATTCTCAATCACTATAGTTCGTCGAATCAATTTGAAAACCCGTATTTTTAGTATGAAAAATTGGCTTTGATGAGGACAAATGCTCCTGACACCCTCGACTTCCATTTTATTTTTTATACTCGGGTAAAGCCCATTTGTCAATTCTCCTACACGTGGTTGCTCGAAATACTCCTGCCATTTAATGATATATGATTCAAAGTTTTAGCTAAAGCCAAAATTAGTAAAAATGACAAATTTTGGAAATCTATGACAAGGGTTGGTTCATTAATACAATATGTGAAAAAAGTAAGAACCTGGTGATTGAGTACCGCATGCCATCATCTTCATCGTTTTGTCAAGCGTGATTCCACAGCCTCAATCTGTTTTCGGGATAACAAAAGCCCAGGAATAAAGTTGAGTTAAGACGGCCTAAATAGTAATGATGGAAGACTTGGAGCAGGCTTCAGATCACAAAAAAATTAGCAGACTTTCACAAAAGGGGTGCATGTGGAAATTTTAGATGTGCACTTTATACTGATAAGAATTATGCACAACAAGGGTAATGGGTCTTTATTTACAAATTACTTCCGGGACAAGCCTGGAGTGTTCAATAATGATTCAGATAATAAGAGATGAGTTTTGGATCAGGAACAATGAGAGGCAACTTATTAATGAACATGAAAAGCCTCTTCAGATTTTCCCCAGAGATGAAGGATAAGTCGACAATTTCACTACTACTGGTACATATCCAAAGATCTCCAGAGTTGACTCTTTTGAGACTGTCACGGCAGAAGGGGCATGACTGCGATCGAGTGCGCCTGAAAAAGAGATAATAAGTTGCAGAAAATCAGCTGCACATAATCCAGTTCACTTTTTTGCTAAGAACAAAGTAGCCCTCAGTTAGTAACCATAGCACATGAAAACAGCAGAGAGCATACCAACTCCTGTAGCACTTCATGCACATTGAATGATTGCAATTAGGCAAGACAACCTTGTTGTTTAGCTCCATGCAAATACCGCATTCTTCCTCTCTTTCCAAGTCGATTTCAGAAATCTTTCCTTTGTTCAACCGATCTGTTCTTTTGAATTTTGCAGCATAAACTTCTCTCTGTTTTCTTTCTTCTATGTCAGTAATTCCTCTTTGAAGTTGCACTAGCGAAGGAAATATCACCCCTGTATTTGCAGAACTAAAAAATAGAATTAGCAAGACTCCAAATGCTAATACACCTCAAGCTGACGAGAGGGCAGTCTTTATCTTATTAGCCACTTACCATAGAACTCTTTGAGACTAGCCTTTCTTTCTTGAATAGACATGGTAGTCTTCCCGTCTTCATATGCCTAAAAACAAATTCAGCACATTCACGGGATTGACAAGATTATGTGTAGAGGCAAGTAGTATAAGCTACTTCATCAAATTTTTTTTCTTTAGTGATCAGTTTGATCCACTTCAATCACCACACTTGGGCAATGTAGGAGTCAAAATGTCATACTTCATGCAGTCTGAAGTACCTTATATATTAGAATTCTGAGCAGGCCCAATGCACCAGCAAGATGACAATCAGTCCATTGCACGAAGAAGAGAAAAAACTGCGCAGCCGGGCTATAGGATAATCTCATTTGCAGGCATGCTCCATCGTATTCCTTGGGATAATCAGAAGCCCTGTTCAGTATTAAAGCATTATATTTCAATGCTTATGAATTAAACAAGGCTTGCCGGAACTATTGCACACTAAAAACAAGAGAAATGATCTGTTGCAGTAAAATTCTGTAGTTATACAATCCCGAGAAGCCGAGATAGCTTACAACACACTTAACATCTAGAAAATAAGAAACACAGCAGTTGATAACAAATCTTAAATAAACCGTTTCATAAATCTTAAGCAGAAAATAACATATATGAACAGGCGGAGAACAATTCCAGAAATAAGATCGAGATGACTAAATATCTAATCTACTAAGTCGTCAAGAATGTACAGATAATGTGATGCAAAATCTAAAACTCGTGGCTCTCTCAGAAATCATAACCTATCAAACCACTTTCATAGAAACTTCCCTGAACTTCAAACTCCATGCGCAGCGAACGAATACCATTCTAATCTAAGCATGGAGAAAGCATATATCACAAGAAACAAAATATTGAAACTCGATTCAGTTCGAATCATGAAAATTTAACAAACATAGCGGATAATTTCCAGACAATGGAAACGCCGACATTGCAATAGCAATTCAAACACAGTCCAGAGACCAGAGTAGATATCAAATTATAAGAAAGTTGAACAGCATATGAAGAAATTACAAGGTATTGGCGAACTGAATATCAGCCTCGAGTGCCTTAAGGGAATCCTTGAAAGATTTTCGCATTTTGAGTTAATTTCCACACCAAAAAACTCCCATCCACCACTTCCAGTATCAGCAGCAACAACTCCTACCTCATCTAAATCAATTCAATAGAAAAATTTCCATTCAATTCAGAAGAAACCATCAAGAACACAAAAAACCAACTCAAAAACAACGAAATAAAAAGTACCTCCGTAATCTACAAGCGAGAATTCATTCCACCTCGTTCGACTTCAACGGTTCACCTCTACAAGAAATCCAAAACATGAAATTATGAAATCCCCTTTCTATTTGCAGTTCTTCGGCAAAAAAGAGTTTTTCGAAGCGAATTTAGCAATTCGAGAAGAGAAAAAAACAGCCGTAGAGAATGGAAGTGGGACTCACTTGGCTTTTCTCTCGCTTAGCCAACACGTAACAGAACCACCTCAGTTGCTTTAATATTCACGAAGAAGCAGCAGGTAGGTTCTAGATACTTAAATTTACTGAAATACCCTCATACTTGCCCTCAATTTCTTAGTTATTCATACCCTCCACCGTCACACTCATTCAACCTCGAAATCTCATTGGATTTCGTTTGATCTTATGGGCTCTCATTCCGCTTACGTGTCACCTGCTTAGGGCAGCAGTTGCCGATTTGCGTCACTTTTAGTATAATATGACGATAAAAAATAAAACAAATAATAATAATAAATAACCAAAGGTTGTGTAAATCGTCATTTCTTCACACGTGTACGGTCTTGATTTATTTGGCGCCGACCTTTAGTGAAACGCGGCAAGCATGCATGACTCATTCTCATCCGTATATGAAGCGGACCCCACATTTTAGTAACTTTTTTAAAATTTTATTTATTTATTTGTTATATCTTTTCGTGCGAAGATTCGAGTGTGACGTGGCGTTATTGGAGATAAAAATAACGGGTCCCACCCGAAACAATACAAATTTTAATGAATAGAAAAATATTCGTTCCTAATAAAGAAACCAAAAGTACTTCTCTATTTCAGTTTTCTTTTCGTTATCTCATATGAGAATTTGTTACTTTGGTTTGTTGTGTTTTCACAATTAAGGTTGGTTTCGATTGAATCAAATATCTAAAAATGGTTTAAATTCAAATGTAATTCAAACATAATGGTTGCGTGGTTAGGGTTATAATAATTTTGTGCACAGATAATAATTTTGTTTTAACAAGATAACAAACGACGGAATTTATTAGTAAGACCATGATCGATTAAAGAGATGAATAGAAGATTTTGAGTTTTGAAAAAGGTTGAAGACAGGTTGAGAGGAAGAAGAGGAAAGGGTTGAGGAAGAAAGAATTGGAGGTTTAGGGGTAAATTGTCGCGAATAAAATCTGTGACAATTATTTACAGTCATTGAAGCTGGAGTAATGGAAAGTCATTCCATGACAGTTTTCAAAAACTATCGCAATAAGTTTTTTATGACAAAAAATAAATTTCGTTAATTAATATTTTATGACAACAAATAACTGTCATCACTTGCGAATTAACGACAGTTTAAAAATGTCGTAAATTCGTTTATTATGACATTTTTTAAATGTCAATGATATGTCAATCGTGACAGTTTTTTTAGAAATTAAATGCCATTGTTTTGCTATTGACAACATTTTTTTTCTGTCAAATATAGGACAATCATGACAGTATTTCTTATAAAAAAATGTCATTGTTTTAATATTGACGACAATTATAGAGTGTAATGAATTCATATAATATGACATTTATTTTCTGTTGCAAATTCTTCAATTACTACCGTTTTTCCCTGTTCTCCTTGTCGCTCCGCCATTACACGAATTATTTGAACGACAATAGTTAAAATACATAACACCCATATAGAAACAAATGGTCGACACTTTAATATATATACACTATAATACACTTTGTAATATTCGTACATTTCCAATAAAGTTTGAACAATTTACAAGTATGAAATTACAACCCTTAATCAAAACTAATGTAAATGCCATCATAATACATATAACATGATTTTCTGTACAAGTATAAACAATCAACCGGTAATCCTTCACCTCTGAAAATATTCGTTGTTGCTTGAACCATAGTCAAATCCTTCATACTAGGACAAACTGACATAAAAAAATCACAACCATCAACCAAAAAGCAAAGTAGTGCTAAATGCTAGAAACCAAACAAAATAATCAAATAAAAGGTTTGGGTTTTCTTCTTCTTGGATAACAACCAAATATCATTGACATTGAGAAATCAACATATGACCACAAGCTAAAAAAAACATAGTTACACTAGTTGGTAATTTCAAAGAAACGTAGTTAGAAAAACTTAATAAGGATGAGAATAAATACAAGTAAGGAGGGTGGTATTGTCCCAAATTTCCACAACTCTTCTAAAACCTTCAAAATTCCATGGAAACTCATCAACAAACAATAGAGCTTTAGGTAAACTTTTGAAATTGGAAACTTACCATGGCTCTATTCGGTGCAAGTCCACAGACTTTACTTTTTTTTACCTTTGAGTTAAACAAACAATAGAGCTTTAGGTAGACTTTTGAAATTGGAAACTCATCAACCTAGCCATATAAAGATCAAATTTGCTTTAACAAAACGTACCTTGGAGTCCTTCCAACCCTATTAAAAAAAAAACAGATAAGTCTAACACTTTAACAAATTTCTAGTGCATATTATGCATCTCAATTGATCACAACAAAATAAGATTGAACATAAATACCCATAAGTAATACTTTTTCGATGTTGCATTATCATAAAACTTACGAAGGTGAGCATATAAATTCTACCATCTACCAACATTACTTATCTAGAAAGTCTAGTAGAGCATATAGCTAAATAAGATTTGAATTTGTAGCTAAATTTAAAACACGAAAACTATAGTCTTTGCATTGCAATAGCAATAGCAAAATGATCAACATAGTGCAGCAAGAATCTCTGATATAATTTAATTAAGCATGTCTTGCTAATACAGTAATACTAAATATGGAAAATATCTAGAATCCCATAGCATACAACACCAAATTTTAATGGGCAAATAACTGCTTGTGTAATGGACAATAGCACAAACTACATGTGAAAAGTTTTTAATGTAAAGGAGATGGTGGTGAGATTCTGATAATAAATTTTAGGTATCAATACTGTCTAAACCAGCATTATACAACTATATACGCTTCTGTTATAGACCAATTGCTTTAAATTGGAATGCTATCCAATCCTTCCTTACAATTCCACCTAGAAAACTCATGCTTATTACTTCAAAATCAAATGACATTACTATGTTGTAAACAAAAGGACACGGTGTCTTCATGAGAATAAACTAGAGTAACAGTGCCTCATGTAAAATTATATCAAAACCTCACATACCAAACAAATATATCCTTGATAGAAATAGAAATTAGAAACTAAAAAATGTTGTTTAAATCCAAGTTATAAATGAAAACTAACGAGATCCACAACTAGTAACAATATAAAAAGGCTTAACTAGATACAGATAAGTTCTGTCTGTAGTCTAACTCTAAAACAACAAAGACTCATCATTACCTCTGAATATCCCTGCAACTGGTACAACATTCAAAAATGTTTCAACAACTCCCAACACATAACTGAACCACCAAATTGAGGAGAAGGCAGAAGTTAAGATACACAGAAGTGGTGCACAATTTGAATTAAAAAAACAAAACACAACAAAAACGCAGTTGAACAATGAAAGAATGGTAAGACAAAAACTTGGTGGTTAGAATTTATATGCTCACCTTTGTAAAACCTTGTTAATTCAACCCTTTCTTCTTGAAGGTGAAGACAATACTAAAGAAATGATGATGAACCTAACTAAATTAAATGCCCCAAACTAAAACGATATGGTTATAATGGGGGCTAATTCTTAATCTTTTCAAATCCCTTCCCTTCACTCTTCTTTACAGATACAAAGAGTTCATAATATCTTAATCTACTGTTGATCATTAAACATTAATAAAAAAAAATACAGAGAGATACCAAATAGCAAAAATGAATGAAATGGGTAGACTTGAATAAGCCAATAGATTAGGGTAGACTTGATACAACAAATTACCATTAATCAATAAACAAACGACATAACAAAACGCAGAAGCTCCAATTTCGAAACATGTTATTAACATAATTGATCAAAAGGGTATACTACAAGAACAGTGTGGGATAACTGCACTTTTAATATTTTACCAAAAAAAATCAACCATTATAACCTGTATCACCTACAAAATTAAATTAGCTAGACAGAAGACTTATCAAAACAAATGTGTTGGTAACAGTGTAAAAGTTGTATTGATTCGTAGTTCTAGTCCTTAAAAGATGAACATCAAACAATACCTACCCAGAGGTTCAAACTTATGGTTTGAAGGCTTTTAATTTGTAGTCAAAATTAACGTAAGCCACCTTTTAAGATTTTGGACACTTAAGCCTCATTCCAACCTTTAACATATACTTGAACCATAAACATTAAATTATGGTTTAAAGGTCGTAGATACTTAAATATAACCTTAAGCGCATCCAATAAGTTCCTAACTTAAACTGATCTTCATAATTAGCTAGGCATAATAAGTCAAAGAAGAATTAACATATACCTAAAATCAATAAACAAACAAATTAAACACTGAAATAAAAATTTCAAAGATATTCAAAGACAAACAAACCAATTTTTTTTTTTTTTTTGGTGACTCATACAATCTATAGATATTCACAACAAACCAATTTCAACAAACCCTAAAGAGAACTATGTACATAAAAGACATGTTTCTAGAAACAAAAGCTAACGAGAAACTACTGTTCAACTTACTTTCCATGGTTTATAAACTTTAAGAAAAATTAAAAAATATAACAAGATATATATATACACACCTTTGACAAAATAAGGTGGTACTTTCATGACTAAAAATTACTAAAACAAAGTATTAAAGTGACAAGATCACAATTAAAGAATCAAATATAAAATGTGAGGAATGATTTAAATTAATCCGCTGAGAAATTCAGAATCTTATATAGGACATTATGCAATGGGACAATGATGAATAAGTTCAATAAACTTTAATGTACCCCGATCTACCAAAAACTTGAGTTCACTCAAAACCTTTAAGAAAAGCAAAAGAAAATGGACAAATAAAAATACAATAAAGCAAACATAATTATTGTGTTAGGTACATGTAAGATAAACTATTCCACACCAACATATATAATCAGTATACAAATGAAATCTTTGAGTTTCACAAGCTAAACTCAATTTAAACTTCGAACTAACAAGTCCAAACAATTTTCATTGCAATTCAATAGTTAAAAAAGATATGGAGATTATTTTAGAAAGACGAAAGACTAACTTGTACAGGGGAAGTACTGAATCACTAAAACTCATGTAATCCTGAAAATAGGAGGAAGCAAAAATATCTTTATACTTCCAATCCCCTCTATATCCGGTAGCCAAGATGACCAAATCTGGGCGAATTAGTTTGCCTAATGTCTGTATTCATTACTCATAAATATTAAATCCAAAATAATTTTTTTTTTTAAAAAAAAAAAAAATATTGTTGTGAAAGTTTTTCCACTGCTTGTTTTGCCCGTATGCAAAAATTGTTGCTAAAAAATTTAAAGACATTGTTAAATATTTCGTAATGTTATTATAATATGGTATACATATATTCAAAAATAGAAAGATAGATAAAAAAGAAAAATATTTACAATTAATCCCATTGACCATGGAGAGAACAACTTCTTTGGCCCCTTCCTTGTAAACTTGCTTTGTTGTACTATCAACTCCAAATACTCTATCTGTAGAAGAACACAAAAATCAAACTTGCAAGTATAGAAATAACTTGATTTCAAATTCTATCTTTTTCTATTTTGTCTATTTTCTCCCAAAAACTATTTCATGATTGAAGGTAGGTGGAGACCAAAAAGTCGTATGGCAGAGCCAGTCCAAGTTGAAGATAAGGCAGAGCAAGTCAAAAAGCTCTCCACAAAGTACAATTCTTCTAAATCAAATTTTCAATTCCAACTCATTGAAAAATCAATAAATGTTCTTATAACAGGTATGCGTTACCTCTTTCCTTGTTAGTTGATTTTGAATCGGAAAGCATGTTAATTAAATTAGTACCAAACATATAGGAAGACCAAAAGTCTATAAAAATTCTTCTAAATAAGATTTGATTGATAGATATATTTTAAAAGTATTAAAACAGAATATACGGTATACTAAAGAAGGAGAAACAAGGCAGCAACAAAAAAAATGATCTAATCTAATCAACAACAAGCCTTCATTTGGGGTATTTTCCTACGGACGAAGCCTTTTTCCATGTGAATACTAAATAGAAAAATGATCTAATATGGTATTTTGTCTAATTAGTTCCCATTCTGGAAAATAGCAATTCCATCCTACAAAATCATTGAATTTAATTGTTGAAATAACTAAAGAATGGGAAATTGGAAGACAAACCTTGAAACCATAGCAGTAATAGCTCCAGCGGAGTTGGGTAGTAGAAAGAGGAGGAGCTCGAGAAGAAGAGGATCGGGGCCCTAGCCCTATTATCAGGATCAGAGTGGGTCTCACCTTGTTCACTTTTATTTTACTCTATTAAGACCCAGTCTCCCTACTTCATTCCTCTCCGATGATGATTAGATTTGTATTCTTTTCTTCCACACATTGAGGTGTGAGCTTGACCACATCGACGGATTCCTCCAAAGTAGATCATGGAATCCCATAGAGAAAGCTCAGTCTTTCTTCCCTTGGACCGGGTGCCGCAAGAGTAGTCGGTGTTGGCGATGGAGAGATAGAGAGAGATTGCGGCATGAAGAGAGGTTGGCAAGAGAAATTTTGAGAAGAAGGGGCTTTTTCACAAAGAAGGCTCCAATTCCCCCTCTCTATTTTTTTCTTTCTTTTCATTTAATTTAAATAAATATTTATAATTTTATTATTTATATTTAACGACACTAAAAAACTGTTGTAAATTCTTGAAATCCGAAAATTTTCGTCTTTTCTCGCCAAAAACGCGAAATTTTCAATTTATGACAGTTTTTTCTTCTCTCCTTTCAATTTTGGTTGTAGTGAACTGTCATGGTATGTCCTTTTTGTTGTAGTGCAATTTTATATTTTACTAATATGATAGGTTCTGAGAGTTCACAACTCTCTAAACTTCGTGACTCTTTACTTCTTATTATTTCACATTTTAACCCGAACACCCAATAGAGGTTTGCAACATTGGTTAAAGTATGAAGGAGTTTTAACTACTATGGCATAAAGTGGTATACATATTACAAGATAGATCCAAATTTCTTAAATTTTTCAGAATTGTCTTAAATGATCTAATATTTCACAAGTATAGGGCCCAAATGACTAATTTACTCATCTTTATTATTAATAATGTAGTAAAAAATAGAAAAAAAATGAACAATGATTAAGATTTGCATTTATTAGATATCTTACATAAATATGTTAAGTGATTTATTCTATTATGTTAATATTATAATCAAAATTACCCCTTAATTATTATTTTTATTTTGATGATTTTGTTCAAAAATTCTTTCTTTCCAATTTCTCTTCCACTTTCTAATTTCTCTCTATCCATTCTTTCATTCATTTTGTATTGTTTTTCATATATTCCACGTAATTATAGTATATATTAAATAATATTGTATATATTTTATAAATGAAAGGTTTTAATATCAATTTGTTTATGTATTTTATTTAAAATATTCATATTTTACGTAGTAAATAATACGTTATGTTTGAAACAACAATGATGATGTATGAAGGTTGTTTATGTTTACAATGATTATGTATGAAGGTTGTTTATGTTTACAAAACATGAATGAGAAAAAATTATGATAAGTATATGTAATATATGTCATTAAAACATTAGTTGTTCTCTTGTACATATAATATTGAGCAAAACTGAATATGTTTGCGATATAAGGACTTTGATGAAAGAATTGAAGATCCAGATAATTGTATAAAAAAAGTGGTTAAATGAAGAGAATATGTTAAATTGGTTTATGAACAGTATATACGAAATAATTCATTGTATATTTTATGAATGAAAGGTTATGTTATCAATTTGTTAAATTAGTTTATTTATTTATTTCAAATATTCATATTATATGTAATAAATAATAAGTTATGTTTGAAACAATAGTGATTATATATGGATGTAGTATATTAAATATAATAATTAATAAACTTTAATTAGTACCTTAGATGAAAATTTATAGAAAAATATGAAAATAAAATAATTGAATTAAAAACTAAAATACGAGTATTTTAAATAAAAGTATGAAACAACATACGAGAAGTCTAATAATAAAAATGAAAAACTTGTTCAATAAGAATAACTTGCATCTCGTTCGGTTATGGTTGAAACACGAAATATTATGTGCTAACTTATGTGTCCAATCCATATTACGAATAATTATGAATACAGCCCAAATGCCAAGAAATAGTTTTGTATTCTGAAGAAAATAAAAGAACCAACCTTCTCTAACATGATTCAGCTTGGCCGAAGATGCAGCAAATAATTGTAACCGGCTGGTCGGAGTTACAGACGCCGGCGTCATCTGATCGGAGGGGAGAGGAGGGGCCGAACGTTGAAGATCGCGGAGAGAACTGGAAGAGAGTGAAGAGACAATTGTTTTTTTCAAATAATTTGCTTGATTTACTTCGTAGTTTCAATGAGTTTTTTTTACTATTATTTTGAGCCTTGATTTTATCTATAACATAAAGATGGATTCTCCAATTACCTTTCATGGTGTTTGCACCAGTTTGTGGGATTTTTAGTATGAAACATGAAGATGACAACTTTATTGAGAATTAACTTGATGGTTTTACTCAATTAGAGTAAAAAACCTACAAATTAATTAGAGTTAACCAAATACCTGAAAAAAAATGTTTATACAAAACAAAGATGGTTATCAAACATCTTAAGTTCCCAACATCTATCATTTACACATCTTCTTTGGTTCTATCATGCAAAATTTGACTCTACTTTCTATGTGAGGTATTATAAATAACATAAACAAGTGCTTCTACAACCAAAATAGTTTTTTGAGGGAAGAAATATGTATCTAGGCCAAAATTTCAACCTCATACACAACCAACTATAAGATGACTTCGAAGTTAGCAATGTTATCAAAACATGAAAGAACAAATTTTCAATAACTTTCTTACCAATCTTTTGCTTCACCTAACACGAAGGATATACATATACTAGCAATGCCATAGAAGCAGTTCCAAAATGATTACACAAATGATACAATGTCTCTATTTAAATTATGACACAATTGTTTTACACGACGTCGGTGGTAGAATTCAAGTCCACCAAGTCAGTTTACATTTCTACTATTATGCAAACCTCTTTTAGCAATATACAAAAAAATCATACCTAGTTTTGAACCTTCTAGTTCTGGCCTTCATCGAACCGCAATGAAAACACGATGGATAAAGATGGCGAAGAACCAATTCGGAAAAATTTAACCAGTGAATTTTTTGTTATATTTTTCACGATTTTCCTCGGTAATTCTCTGGTACTCATTTTCACTGGTCTCAATAAGACGCTTGACGAAGTCATATGTGGTAAGCTTGATGCTGCAGTAAAAGAAAGGAAGGGGGTTACCTAAGAAGAACAAGAGTGGAAGCAATGTCAATGAAGAAAGAAAGTTGATAATCATAATGTTGGCTAAATTCAATTGGTTCATTGTATTACCTTCATTTTCAATATTAAATTTGGGTTTTGGTGAGTTTTTGGTGTTCTATCCATCAATTTGTTATCTGATGTCATAACGTTCTTTCCATTGAGTTAGATTTTAAGGTTTGGGAACCTAACCAAGTAGGCTTTTCTAATCAATAATCACAGGTATTTCTTTTAAAAAATGGTGATTTGGATATGAAATAAACCTGCTGCTTGGTAAATTCTTCAAGAAGTTGGGCAGTAAACCCCTATAGAATCCAATAAATCCATCACCGGCCCATATACCTGCATAAAAACATCAATTAAAATTAAGGAAATGAATCCTAAGCTGCACATCTGCAAACCTTTTCTCCTCCTTTTGTTTGATTTTTTATTGGTAGGATTAAACTACAATTACATAAAGGAATAGAAACATCAAATTCCTCAACTAGATTTAATCACCCTACTGTAACAAAATTAATGTGCATTTCATCTGTACTCCCATATTGTAACAAAATAAATCTAGATTTCATCCATAGCAAATAGGTAAAGTGGTTCCCAGTAAAAATATAAGGACATTTGTTAGTCTCATAAATTTTGTATGTCAAAGCGTTTCAGTCTCCAAACCTCTCTAGATTTCACTCCTAATAATAATCATCACCACACTTCACAGGTTACAAATTTACTTCAGACTAATAACACCGAATACAAATTACCTGCAAAAGCATCAAACACTGTCTTGTAAGGTGTACCCTTCATTTGCATCTGTCTTCTCACAGTGTCCAAAGGATAGCACATGACTGTGGCTAGGGAAGCCGAAAGCAAGGCTGTGAATAAAGACGTTTCAGTTCTCCTTCGAGCTTCCTCTGGCAAAGATTTTTTTACCCTTCACACAAAATTATCGTTAAGGAACAAGATGTTTATTTTCGTTGAATATAACACAAGAAAGAACCGTTGGGTGCCTACAAGTCAAAAATGCAAAAGTTCACGGCAATGTAAGGGGCAATGCCAAAAAGGGATGGTCCAAGACCACTGTAGTAAGATGTAATGCCTTCCTCTCGTAGCATACTTAAGGCAATCTAGAAATAAAAAATTGTTTGTTATTTGCATATCAAGAATCTTTCAGCTATACACCGATTGATTATTTTTCAAATATAGGTAGGACAAGTCAACAAACCTCAGATGCCGTTCGAAACCCAGGGTCAACAGCCATGCGTAACCTCAAAACATCTAAGGGATATGTTACCTATAAAGATAAAAGTGGTTACTAACACACAATATAAGTCAGCCAGGAGACCAAAATTGAAAAGTCATAATCTGAATCCTTTCTTCTTCTTCTTTTTTACTTTTTAATTTTATTCAAAGGCAGCAATTTTTTATTCTGAAAATCTTCAAGGAAGAGAATTGAATTGAAGATGAGTATGAAAATTACATAATTCACTAGGCTAACGTTATAACGTAAAAAGATAAATTGCTCTCTTGAAAATTAAAAAGTATAAAACAAAAATAACTAACAAATCAGATGTGGCATGCTTACGAAGGTGGATGTCATGCCAGCACAAGCACCAGCAGCGAGTCTCCCAATCAAAGAAAGTTCTCCATCTTCCCCCCTGAAAAGGTTCTACAAATTCAGGCATATATGACTGAGTATCACTATGTTTGATTTTATTTAAGATTCATCTTGAAATGCAGACTTTACCTTATAATTTTCATACGCAAAGAGCTGGATAGCACTATATGGTATGATGCGTATAACCTGGAGCATTGAAAGGAAACCACAACCAGATATTACATTTCACAAGTCTAAACTAGCAAGTCAGCAATTTATCAAGAAAACAAGATTATGTTTGACTCAATAATTCTGCCAAAAGGAAAATTTGTTTTAGAGCTCTTAAAACTCATTGGAAACACTAAAAAGAATAACATACGTACATATATAAACAAACACAAATTTAATTGAAAGGAACAACCTGAGGAAAGTTCCCTTTCCAAAGTCCTTTAACTCCTTCCACCTTTACTATGGTTCTTATTGCCTGTCAATAGTCCACGCAAAAGGCATCATTGAACACAATTAACATAGTGATTTAGATTTGAGACAAGACAACAATAAGATTCTCATAGAGTTTGTTAGCATATTAGTTAATTAGCATTGTCATTAAAATCTTCGTTCTCGTAAGTGGCTTTTTCTAAATCCTCATTACATTACTTCTCCTCATCACACCATATTGAATTTTCAAAACCAAATTCATTTCTACCATCCTCTTCCTTCCTATCTCGAATATAAATGTTTCCCACAATTTTGACTTACATACATAAATTTTAAGATCCCTAAGCAATGATAGCCATCAAACTCTGTAGTTAAAAGATATTAAAGATACTAAAAACATACCAAAACAACTTGGTAACACGTATTGATGCGGCATCGGAACAAAAAATATCATGTTGAAGTATGGTTCCATTCTTATCATACCTCAATAAAACCAATAGACTTCTTAGCTCCTTCCTCCGCAATTCTTGCTCCGTGAGTCTGCAGACGAGTGAATTTCAGAGTACTTAGATGAAATGAACCTATAGATGAGCACCGAAAACTAAAATGTCAGTGGCCATATAATCTAGGTTATCTAAAGAGCTTTCCGCGTTTAAACGCTTCCAACAAAATGGAGATTGTAGCCGTAAAACATAGCTAAGAAAACGATTCTTTGGTTTAACAATCAACTTCAATTGACGAAAACAAAACGAAGTCGCTGGAGGCGATTAACGAGGCTATAACCTGCATAAGAAGCTTGATTCGCTCGAGCGGAGCAGTGGCAGTCTTCGCGACAGCCCCCGATACAGCACCAGCGGCAAAGAGCGTTGCTTCTCTGTGCACCAAAGCAAGAATAGATAATGGATGCTTAAGCAACTGAGCGGACGTCGGCAGGAACTCCTTCCGGTTTCTCTTTTCTACAACGGTAATGCAGGCAAATTTACAACCAGTGCCGTCGCCATCACTACCACTACCACCACTGACGCCAAATCGCTTATCGCTTTTCCAGAGTGGTCCACCGTCCGCAGTGCTGAAGGATCGACGAGCAGAGGCTTCAAGCTTTCCGATATACCGCCATAGAATTACTGGCTTCTTTTCTTCCGGCATAGTCCTGAACGGAAGTGAGTCTGAATGGCTAAGGTTGGGAGACAGGCACCAAATAAATTACCAACCAACGACGCAATGGGATCGGAAGCAAACACGCTGAACGAAGCGTACAAATCTGAATCCGTAATCCTCCGCTGACAAGTGGATCCCATTTGGCAGCCAGATATTTTCGTTGACATCATTCGTTCGAGTGCTTGTTGGGCTTTGGGCCCAGTTTTGCCCCTCTCGGCCCGATTAAAGAAAGCACTTATCACGTAAAGCACCATTCAAGATTTCTGATTTATTCAAACTCACGGAGAAGTAAAGATTCCAAAATTTTGACTTTTTTTTTTATATTATAGTTTATAATTTCTTATTTTAATTCCAACCTTGGAATTGTACGTTCAACTTCTCATATTTTAAAACCCAAAGTAGACGAGGGAGTTTAAAGATCGATTTTTCTTTTTCTTTTTTTTTAAAGGATAGTTTGGATCAAGATTTTATAAATACATAAAATGATTGAAATATAATATCTTAAAATTAACATAACTATATTTGATGGTACATTTTCAACTATTTACAAAATATAGCAAAATTCATCGACATTTAGTAATCCATTTAATTATTTTTTAATATACTTTTTAAATAATTCTTTTTGTGAACCATAACAATTTCTAGTGAAATTGGGCTATTGTTGCTTTAGTTGGACGGTGGGCAGCCCTAAATTGTTGATAGTAACATCATCTACAAAATAAAATATCACATGTAACAATTTATTAGAAGTATAATAATAGTAATTAGAACAAATTAAAAAAGATATTCAAACAACATGGAGAGACTAGACGATATACCACTAGTTAGGAAGAAATATGTTGCAATCACAATGTAGAAGAGGAGGAGAATCAATCCCTTCATGTAGTGAGAGTTACCATTCTATATATATTTCCAATCAAAATTATAAACAATCATTTTCAAATAATAGCAAGATATTGAAACTATTTACCTAATATATATATATATATATATATATATATATATATATATATATATATAGTGTTTTTGTAGAAGGATATGCACCTGTAAAATGGATGATGAAGCCAATATTGAGAGAGCAAGGGAGGCAGTTTCGATAATATTAAAATTGAGATCCATATTTATTCCCATAATCCAAGCAACTATTACACACAAAGGAACCTGAATTTTTTTAATAAAATTAAGTTTAAAAAACACCCCAAAAAAATCAAATTATTTGAAAACCATAAATGTATATGTATATATATAATAATTATAAATAGTAATGTATGATGTTACCAAAACAAACAAAAATTAAATTTCTTACCACAAACATTCCTATTTGATTTGCAGATCCTAATGCAACGCCTAAAGTAATATCCTGCATTTACCAATTACCATCAAAGAATGAGAAAAAACCCTTTTCATAAAAAAGAAGAATAAACGATGATCATGAAATTACATCAAAATGTGTCTTTGAAGTGTGTAGTACATATAAGTTAAATATTAAATAATAATCTAGTCCTCACTTTTGGCATCTATTGTTGCATTTTTTTATTCGTAACATAATGATATTCATTTTTCCATATTTTTCCGCTCTATATTTACATGTACTTTTCCAAACTTTTATATCAATTAGAAGAACTCTGAACTAATAATTTAATCTCTACTATGTAAACAAAATCAAAATTAGATGTCTATCTTAAATAGTTAATTTTGAGTAATAGCATAATATTTGTGTAACAAAAAAAAAGTGATATAAAGAGCTTACCAACTTGTTCTTGTAAGCAAAAATGACAGCACCTGCATGCTCAGCTGCATTTCCAACCAATGGTAGCAAGATTATGCTAAGGAACGCAACAGATAAACCCCAAGTTTCTGATGCATCCTAAATTCATGTAACCAAACACATCTTCATTATAATTTCAAAATTATTAATTTCAATTTATATTCTATAAATAAATAAAACTTGGAAATTGTAACTTTTCTTTAAAAATTTGAAAAACAAATAATTCTAAAAAATACCTCAATTGTGGAGACCACGTACTCAGATAACAAAGCCACGAGAAGGGTAATAACCACCAACCAAGCCATGGCGCTCCATTTTCCCATCACCGGACCTTCTTCTACTACGTCGTCGTATTCGTCCAATTCCTGTCAATTAATTAAATCCATTTTAAAATAATAAAAAAAAACAAATCGATCCCCGTCCACTTTGAATTTTGGTTGGGTTAATTCAATTATACACACCTCATTTCTTTCAAAATATGGACGATGACTACTCCAAAGGTTAAAGATCAAGTGAGCGACATATGCAACCAGCATTACTACACTACATACTCGAGATAATCGTAGCGCACCAACTCTTGCCTCGTCAGCCGATCCTTCGACGTTAGGGAATAACATGGGTAGAAAGTAGCACTGAAGCGCCAACATGAGCATGTGCGAGTTCACTTCAGCTTGACTCTGTAATAGTAAATAATAATAATATTAAAATGTTATATTTAATATTAGATTTTTCATATGTATATATTATTACATTGTTATATTATTTTTTACGTTTTTTATATAACAATTGCTAGCAACCAAACCTAACATATGTAAATTGCCCATATATGCAACTGTTCTATCCAAAAATAGATAATTGCATTTCTAACGTGATAGAATATAAAAATCTTGTTTAAAAAATAACTTGTTAATATATGTAGTGGAGTATTTATCAATATATTTTATTAAAGGAAGAAATCAAACTTTTTTACCAATGGATTACTGATACATACTTTACGTTGATTGAGTCATCTTCATAAGGATGGTTAATTGGTGTATATACTTCTTAACGAGTGTGATATACTATTAAATATTAAATGATAATTGATACGATATATATATCTAAGAAAAAAAAAACTTGACGGTAATATGAATTGTACTCATCTATGTGCACATGTCGCACTCAATTAAAAACTGTCACGTGACAATTTACGTATAGAGCAAGGAGAGCATGGGATTAGATATAACTTAGACTAACCACGTTAGTGAATATTATTTTAAGTTATTAAAGGTCAATTTATCATTTTAAAAAATTGCTATGTTCATGTGTTCATAATTGTCATTAATATATATAAGAACTTACGGAGTCAAAGGTCTGTTGTTTGTTAAGATTGAGAATGCCACCAAAGAAGAGTGAGGTTCCAAGAACAAGAAGAAGGTTTGAAAGAAGAGATCCCAACAGAGAATACTTCACCAACTTAATCTTTCCCTTTCTTAGTGCAAAAATTGCTACGATTAATTCCGTCGCATTGCCACATGTCGCATTTAGCAACCCACCGACTAATTAATTAAGAATAACAATTTAATCAAACTAACTGATTAAATTAATTAAAACCATATTTAATCAAGAATGAAAATCAGTCAAAATCCCAATCCAAAATTTGAATTTCCATTTCTTTTTAGTAAAATCAACATAGCTCTTCGATTTCAGTACTTTGCATGCCGTAATTATTTTATTTTATTTTTTAAATAAACTTTAATAGTGATAAGCCATTTAATTATTTTAGTAAAAAACTTTATTTTGAAAACCTTAAATTTTCTTCTAAACAAACGTCTCAGTTTTTATTCAAATTCTTGTACAGAAATATTTTTTTTTATTTAGGAATTGAATTAGTGTTTATACATAAACTTTAAAAAATTTAAAAATCAAGGATCATATTATAAAAAAAAAACCTAAATTAATTAATTTAGAAGCAATTACAAGCTATGAATGTGTTCGTGCATTATTTAAATACATGATCGAACAAAGACGAGAAAATTAAAATAATTGATAAACAATAAAAATAGACTAAATAGACTAATCAATCATATTTAACGACGACTAAAAAATTAAAATAATTGATAAACGATAAACGATAAAAGTAAACTAAATAGACTTGATAGTGATTTATTTAGGGTTTCTAAATTATACTTTAATAGGGTATGTTTGTGTTTATGGCGTAGTCTTCAAAT
The DNA here is from genome assembly GCA_025688845.1 of Cucumis hystrix. Taxonomy (NCBI): domain Eukaryota; kingdom Viridiplantae; phylum Streptophyta; class Magnoliopsida; order Cucurbitales; family Cucurbitaceae; genus Cucumis; species Cucumis hystrix. Next base: position 27,200,060 of record CM046886.1, read on the forward strand.
GCCAACTTGGCTAAAAGGAAATTTAATAGTTAAAGTTTTTTTTTTTTTTTTTGGAAAATCAATTTAATAATTAGAGTTAATCCAAATTACACATCATATAGTTGACAAAGGCTAACTAGAGAAACAAATAGGCAAAGTAGCTTTTAGAGTTTGGATCTAAAGACCTCACTATTATTCATTCCAATCCTGCTTTAATTGAAATGACAAAAGTAACCTTAATTGAACATTTTTTAGTCAAAATGAAGATGACACAAAGAACGATAATCTTATTTATTAAGATATTTGAAAAAGAAAGAAAAAATTTGAAAAACATTTTTGGTGTAGTTTTAATTTAAATCTTAAACATTTAATTTTATGGTTTTTAATCTTTTCCATAAATCAATTAATTTTAATTTAAAATATATAAAATTACTAAATCTTCCATGTACATAAATTAACTATTAAATAACATTATAAGTGTGGTAAGTTAAAGAAAAAAATTGCTCTAATATTTTTTTCTCAAAAAACAATTAATATTGTATCCTATTGTGTATATAATATATTTTTCACAATTCACTTAAATGAACAAGAAAATACTCTTTCTAGAATACGTAGATGGTTGAATTTGTAATGCTATTTAATTAGTATTTAAAGTTTATGATACAAATTTTAATACTAATTTAAATTTAGTATTAGTTGAATTTATTTAGTATTTAAGAGTTTAAAGTTGAAATTTCAATACTAACTTAAATTTAAAATTTAGGGTTGAAAATTTCCATACTAATCAAAATTTAGAGTTAAAATAGATGAAAATAAAAGTTTAGGTACTAAATTGATTTTAAATATATATAAAAATAAAGTATTAGTGCTTAGCTTAAGGGAAGAAAATTACCTGTAGGACCTGTGAAGTATGAGATTTGCCTGCAATATAATGAAATTGACTAATTTAGAAATATTGATTCACATTTTAGATTTAAAATAGAAAAATAGAAAAATAGAAAAATGGGAAGTGGTAGAAGAAAGGCCGTTTTCAAGGCTTACTCGGTCAGAAAGCTAAGGCGTTCGGCAAGTGGAGCAATACCCATTAAGCTAACAACGAAAACCCATGGCTGTCATTTCAAGCAATCAGATAACCAATCCTTTTCCTTTTCTAACTAATATTACAAATAAGTTTATCGTAATATATATTTTAAAAATTTTATATGATTTGAGTTTTAACTAAATTGTTTGATCAAAGTTTAGGACATTAATAATTTTTTATAGAGAAATTGAAAATATATCGAAAGAAATATAGATTATTAGAGATGTGGCACTTACTTTTGCAAAGCCGAAAGAGTTAGCCAAAACAGCCAACGGCACGGCCGGAAAAAGAATCCAAATTCTAGTTCCCAAAATGACTTCTTGAAGATTTACAAGAAATAGTCTGAGGGAACCGAAACGAACCTTGGAGACGAGGGTTAAATCGGACTTTTTCCGCAACGATGACGATGACATGTTGTGAGCCGTTCGAGCGTGCCTGGGCGAACTCTTGACGGCTCCGTTTTGCAAGATCGACGTTCCTGGTTCAAAATCCATGTGGCTACACACACAGTAAGGTACGAACCCAGCCAAAACTTTGTGAAATTGAAGTGCCAATTGAGTACGTGTAATGTTAGAATAATACTTATTTCTTTATTTTCCCTTTCTTTTTCTATATATAGTATGGAAATCGTTTACTTTTCTTTTTTCATTTTTTTTCTTCATAAGATTAAATAATGATAGTAATAATAATACTTTGGAGAAACGTGGAAGCTTCTGGGAAGTTTCAAGCCTTTCAACACAGTCATTTTACATTTCAAACTTATACAATATTTTGTTAATATAGCTTCTAATTAATGACAACATTTGATTAAACAAATATTAGTGGTTTAGATGAGTAACTCTGGTCTTATTTGATGAATTGGTGTTTTTAATAATTTTGGATTTATGGGAAATATTAGAGAAGTGAAAATTTCATAGTAAAGTCAAAAAAAAATAGTCTAATTCTCAAACCATTCATTTAAGATGATACAAAATAAATTGGTTCATGTAAAAAGGTGATGGAGAGTTGACAATGTGATTAGGTCATTTGTTTAGAAGGCTCGCCTCGTCTCGATTATTAAATAGTACACAGTTTCATTTCTAAACCAATTGATAATAGGAGCAATGTTCTATTTATTTTACAAATAATTTGAGTCATATTTTTTCAATAAAAAATTCATAATATCAATTTTTGAGTTCCATGTAAAACCAACCTACCTGCTTTTAAGGCTTGATTTTCAAGACTAACTTTACTCCAATAATTGTTTTCCTTTTGCATGCTTGATCTAGGCATAGTAAGATAAACCAGACCTTACATTTCATATATGATAACCTTTGACAAGTTATCTTCTTTTCTAAAAAATCGTTCTCAACTGTGGTAAAAATTAATTGAGATAGTTGTAAATATAGTAATTAGATTCAAAATAATTAAATATATAGTAATATTTTAAAAAATTTGCAAATATAATCAAATCTATCAAAGTCTATCAATAATATAAATCTATCACTATAAACTATGTTTCAAATATTGATCGGATATATTTTTCTATATTTATAGTTTTTAAAACTATTAATATCTACTTAATTATTATACCTAAAATTATCATCAACAACAAATAGGGGCATTTTAGAGTACAATCATCTGCTTTGAGTGGGGCACTATGTTTGGGTGGCCCACTAGCCCATGACCCGACCCATCAGCATCATAAAGTGGACGTCCTTATTATACAGCCCATTTTACCAACCATTTAGTTTTATATTTCTATAATTACGAATCCGACCCTTAAAATGTGTTCATTTTCAACATTTATGAATTTACTAAATATAAAAAATATATATATATATTTAAATTTTCAATTTATATCCATTGACTATAGTGTGATTAACCTATGAAGTTTTCATATACAATAAATTTATAAAATTGCGGGATGAGTATTAACAAAAAAAATTAGTTATTATTTTTTTTATATTTGTTAAATGTTAAAAGTACATATCAACCCATAAATTAAGTTATTTATTGGATTAAAATAACTCAAAGGGCGGTTGATACATAGATAGATCGATTTTTGCATCTAAGGATTTAAAATTTCACATTTCATTCACTCACGAATTTACATAGAGGCTAACGTGGACATATACTTCTTTCGTGTTATCAGTTTTTGTATTTTAATATTAATTTTAAACTATTATATTATAATATTTCATTAAACACACTATGGTTGTAGTGGTTGTGTCTCTACTCTTACAACATCACATTGACTTTAAGTTACGTCTTTTGCAAATTTCAATATTTGAATTTTTTTTAGTGTTTTTCCTATTATTTTTTAAGGTAGAATGGCTAAAATATAATTTAAGAAATTTCATCTCATTTCCATCGTGGATTTTGTTTTTTAGAAAAAAAGTTTATGAACTTTATTGAAGTTTTTTCTTGATAAGATTTTTAAACATCATTACCAAAAACAAACGGCGTTTTTATTGAATAAAATAAAAGTTAAAATGCAAGTAATTACTCAATAATTTTGTAAAATTCCTTTTTCGGTCTTCAATGTCATTATAGATGGTTGAAATGCTTCAACAAATAATATTATTTTACGAAGTGAGATCTTATTTAATATAAAATAAAATGATGATTTTATATATAAATTTAAAACCAAAGATTAATTTTGGATTATCAACTTCTGTAGTCTTGAATTAATATACAATTGAATTATTGATTTCATTCCATCAATACATAATAATTTGATTAGCATGAGTTTTCTACAGTATTTGAAGAGGATGGTTGATGTTTTGTGTGTATCTTATGAATGAAAAGGCGTATGGTCACATTTGTCACAGCACTTTCTGTCAAAAGAAAATAAAATTCGCCTTCTACCACTTAAAAAGAAACCACAAATCGTTTCAAAAAAATAAATAACCTTATTTTTTGTGGCTTTCTAAAATTTCACTCCTTTGTTTCCACCTTTTTATTTTTAGGATCTGTAGTAAAAACATATGACTTTTGATGAACTTTTCTTTTTCTTGCATGGGATGAAGTTTTGCACTTTATTGTTCTTTTACTCCGTGGTTTAAATTTACATTATCACACGCTGCCTTTTTAAATTTAAATGTTTAAATCTAATTTATAACAGAAAGTAATGTTTTAAAGGTTTAATTGCAAATTTGTGTTTGTATAGAATTCATAAGGTACAATTTAATTATTGTAATTTGATAAACTCACACACAGAATAGTTTTTTTGTTCGTAGTTTGATAAAAATCATTGCGGATAATAGTTTCTATCAATAATAAAGAGACTATTTATCGTAGAAAGTATTTACGAACGTTCTATGAAATCATAAAGGTTGAATTTTAATTCTAACTTTTTTTTTCTTGTTCGAACAACAATTTATTGTATTTGAATGGTGTGTTTGAATCATGTTTTAATATGTTTAATTTATAATACAAGTTATTTAAAAATAACTAAAGTGTTTGAAAGTGACCAAAAATAGATTTTTGAGTGTATTTTAAATAATTTTTAGAAAAATGAATTTAAACAAAAGCAAGTTTCTTGAAAAACAATTTTTTTTAATTCAATTGAAACGGACCATAATTTAAAAAAATGATATTTTTAAAAATAGTAAAATAAATTAAAATATTTACAAGCTATAACAAAAGTTTGGATTAGTCTTTTATCACTATAGCATATCAATGACTATCAGTGATAGAATTTGCTATATATTGTAAATATTTTGTAAAATTTGCTATTTTTGAATTTTTTTTTTAAAAAAAACAATGACATGTTTGGTAATCTATTTGTTTTTTGTTTTTGAAAATTAATTTTTTAAAAACACGTGTTTGGTAACCAATTTATTATTATTTTTTAAAAAAACAAGAAAAACTTGTTTTTAAAACTAGGAAGGAAAATTGAACATGAAAAAAAGAAAGATAAGTTTTTAAAAAATTACATTTTGTTGTTAAAAAACAAAAAGCAAAATCGGTTACCAAATGTATATGATAAACAAAAATCTAAAAACAAGAAAAACAAAACCAAAACACAAGAACAAAAGGTTGAAATAGTTATCAAACGAATCAATAAACTATATGTATTCAAGAATGTGATTTATTGATTTTTATTTATGATTATTTCTTTAATGAATTTATCTTTATTCCTTTTAAAGTAAACTTATTTTAGAATCATAGTCCAAAATTTAGTTCACCACTACGAAAAATGGCATCCTATAGATTTTAGAATTCAATAAAAAAAATATTCCTATTTAGGGTCCACGACACGACGCAAGAAAGAAAGGAAAAGAAGTAAAGCTCTGAACAGATTATTTCTTCTGTAGCAGTGGATAAAAGCCGTATCTTTCAAGTCAGATCAGTTCAATAGTACCAATTCAATCATCCTTACACACTATGTTTCTGTATACAATCACTATCGATTTTTTTTTAATTTCTAATTATCACTTTGCTGCAGTCGGGTCTGGATTTGCGAAAATGGTAGGGCCGGCGAGACCTCTTTTTGTGCTATTTGGTTCTTCCATTGTTCAATTTAGCTTTGGCGATGGCGGATGGGGTTCTATTCTTGCCGATTTGTACTCTCGTCAGGTATTTCTGACTTATTCCTGCGGATGAGCTTTGGAATCTCTTTATGAATCTGGTTTAAATCTTTATTTACTTTTATCTTTCAGTCAATCAATTTTAGTGTATCGTATGTATTTAGAATATGGCTACTGTTTTGATTATACACGACCAAAATAGACTGAAGGGTATGTTTGATTCTTTGATATTGATTTGATTTCAGAATGGTTAAATCACTATTGTTATATTGACAATCACTCTAATTATAACATGTTTTTAATCATTTAACATCCTTGTTTGGGAGTGATTTTAATCCGTTCCAAGAGGTCAATGTGTGGGATCATGTATGTTTAGTATTGGTTTCCTTAGTGAGTTTGTTTGAAACTCCACAGGCAGATATCTTGGTACGCGGCTATGCTGGTTGGAATTCTAGAGAGGCTTTACAGGTTTTGCATCATCTCTTTCCAAAGGTACACTGCTGTTATTGTTATCTATTTATACCTATATGTAGAAAAATTTGAATGCAATAGCTTATGTTCTGGTACCATGCTAAATTAGAATAGAATCGAATAATATATGCATTCTTGACAAAACACGTTTCAACAATATCTAAATATCATGTTTGTGCTTAATTGGGTGGATATATTGAAGCTAATGTTTTAAGATATATTGCCTATCAGGACAGTGCCATTCAACCTTCATTGGTAATAGTTTACTTTGGTGGCAATGATTGTATGCTTCCTTTCCCTTCTTCTAAGAACCCTTATGTACCGCTTTCTGAATATGTTGAGAACATGAAGAAGATAGCCATTCATCTCAAGGTCAACTGCTAATACATACACTATTAATTTTTCATCAATGAACTTTCCCTTTTCCTTTGCTTATTTGTTTCTCACATTTGTCAGAGCCTCTCAGAGAAAACCCGAGTCATCTTCCTTACAGCCCCGCCTGTGAGCTATGATCTAATTAAAGAAAAAATGAGGTGCTCGTCATATTGATTATGAACATCCGCTCTCTGTTTCTTCACTTGTTTTTCCAAACTCAATGCCTTGTTTTGTTTACTGATTGATCCAGTGAGGATCACGCTGAGCGTCGAACATTGGAGTCCTGTCGTAAATACGCCGAGGCTTGTAAAGAACTCTGCAAGAAGATTGACGTGAAATGCGTAGATCTCTGGTCTGCAATTCAGAAGAGAGATGATTGGCACACTTCTTGCTTCACGTTAGTATCTAGTTCTTATAGCATTATATGGATTGTGTCGTGTCTTGTCCATCTTTTTTAATGGAGATTGAATCTCTCAACTAAAACTGTGCTTATAATATCAATTTCAAAGTCAAAAGTTTGAATCTCCGACTTAAAACATATAGATTGAATCTATTGTATGCTGTTAATTTCAGGGATGGGATTCATTTAACAGCAGAAGGAAGTGAGATAGTTGCAGAGGAAATTTTGAAGGTTTTAGAAGAGGCTGATTGGGAACCAAGTTTGCACTGGAAAACATTGCCAATTGAATTTGATATTCCAATTGAACTATCCCCCTGAAAGGTAATGAAAATTGATTCCACCTATACCTCATGCATACTATTTTTGTGCAAATGGGCAAAACCTGGATTATTGTTGCGCTTGTAATTATACCCTAAACTTTTATTTATAAAAATTGAGTCTTCAAGTTTTTACAAATACTAAAATTAGACTTTCAAATTAATAAAACTTGTCCTCAAGTTTTTACAAATGTTAAAATTAGACTTTCAAATTTACAATATTCGTGAAAATTGGACATTCCAATGATAAAAATTAAATTGCAATTTGTAATTTGTCTTTTTTTTTTCCATTTATTTTAAGCCCATGATTAAGTAAAATGTATTGTATTGAATTTCACTTGTGTGAACAATGGATCTCTCCCTTCTCAGTTGTAAAAGTATGCATACTGGTTTCGATTATTGTTATTATTGGAGCTGATGAAAATTCTTGTTTAAAAATAAATAACAAGAAAACAAAACCAATTAAATCTTTGGAAGTGAAAAGGTTCCTAACTCTGATTCTATCAACTTTAAATCCATGGAAATACTTTATGTCTACGATCCGTTTTAATTATTTGAAATAGCCATTCATTGCATAATAATAATCGAAACTTCAACCAATTTGATTTTTATATAGTTACAAATTTTAGTTTACATCGACTAAGATCGTATGTTTTAAAGTTATGAAATTAAGTTGTGAGAACATAAAAGTTAAGTAATCAAATCATCGTGTGAACTTTGGAGAATAAATTACTTGCTTGATTATTTTTTGATGAATTTTAATGGTTCTTCAAATAATTACTTTGGTAGATATTAGGAACGAATTGGGTTGAGAAATATTCTCAATTCAACCATATCTTTGGGTCAGTTGGGTTTAGTCTTTTTTTTTTTTTTCATTTTCAACCTAATAATCGTTTAGCTTTCTACTTCAAACGATCGTTTCTTTTTACATGATCAACTAACTTTTCATACGATCATTTAACTTCCTAAACAAAAGACTTCTAACTTTGTTTTTATTAAATAAATTACATATATATTTGGGTTGGGTTGGGTTGAAGGAATTTTTTAATATCTGATATGAAAAAAACCAAAATTTTCAATCCACAATATTTTAAAATAATCCAACCAATTCGTATAATATGGGTTGGGTAGTTCGAGTATGACTTACATCCCAATAGGTTCTGGAAGAGATTGCATGCAATTTATCTTTCGGTTATATTTTATTTGATTTATCAGGTTATATTTTATTTGATTTATTATGATAAAATTTGAGGGAGTAAATTCAAACATTTCACATTTGGATCAAATATTTCACATTTAAGATATTTTCAAATGTACTGTGGATTTATTTTGACATTTTATTTTTTTTAGAAAATTTCGACTTAAAGTTAGAAGATACCCAAATTTGAAAGTTCTTGTATTAAACTTGTAATTGTCCTTTTTTTTAGCTTTTAAAAGAAAACGTTTAGATTAGTTTTAATCATTCTTTTTAATCCCAACTCACGTTTGAATTGATGACGTGTAAATGCAGGGACAAAAAGAAGAAAAATAGGGTTAGGCAATAGATAGCCCCTTTTGGATTCCAACCTTCCGCAGTAATGGGCTCATTATTTGGGCCCAGCTTATACTTAGTTTATTGGGCTTCTTTATTGATCAAAACAAATAGCCCATCAAAATTGACATGAAGCAGTTGTCATTATAGATAACTTTTCTATTAGTTTTCCTTTATAACATATAAATAATAGGAGAAATTGTATTGGGTGACAAATTAGTTTAGATATGTTGTAAATAAGATTTGTGATTTTGTAAATATAACAAAAGAAAAATAACTTTTATACGTGGGTTAGATTTTGTGTTTTGTCATTTTCGCAAATAATAATTATTATAATTTATTTTGTCATTTTTGCAAGTGCCACTATTCTCTTTGACTTTATAATTTTTTTAAAAAACTAATTACATATATTTATTCTTGCAATCGTCACAATTATATACACGATTCACATGTATTCCCTTCAAACTATCGGACGTAGTTTTTGGATTCTAGTTAAAGTTTAAAATCAACCGATTTACTTGTTAACCTAAACTCATAATACTTTTTTCACATGAATACATTTTTGAACCTAAAAAAGACGTTAGACTGAGGAGGGCGGGAACGAGAAGAGGGGTTATTTAAATTTTAATACAAAAGGATGTTATCTTTTTTCTTCTTTTTTATTTTATTTTTAAGTAGTAATCCAAAAGGGTTAGAGACCGATGAATTAAAAGTAAAAGTACACTAAAAAAACAATTAAATAGAATGGAAAATCATAATATATTCCCCACTTTTTAACTTTAGAGGTTGACTAATTAATATTTATTTTCGTAATCTTTGACTAAATTGTACGACGAATCAAATCCCCACTAAATAAATTAAGTAAAATAAGAACAAATGGAGAGTGATGTAATTGATGGCATTTGCCATTTTGGACATACTTTCAACTATTTCATTTTAATATTTGTATTTTATAGTGAAAAAAACAAACTATTTACCCTAAAAAAAAACCAATAAAAGATAAAATTTACTTCACCAGCGTGAATGTTTTGTTATTTTTTCTAGATTTGACAATTTTTCTGTTTTATTAAGTGAATTTTAACTTAAATTAATCGCCATTCGTACCATAAAATATAATAGGTAAATATGTTTCAAAACATTATGGTAAAAATGTTAAAACTACACTAACTAAAATTGCATAGGTCAAGATAACATTTTAACCTAATAATATTCATAATTACAAACTTAATCTCTAATGTTTTGTTTGATAGTTTTTGTGTTTATATATATATGTTAAAAAATAAGTTTATCGACACGATTTTCATGCATAAATTTATATGTTTTGTTATCAACTTCCTACTAATACTTTCAAAAGCTAAACCAAAATTTTGAAAACTAAAAAAAAAAAAAAACAAATAAAAAAAGTCATTGTATTTTAAAATTTAATTATAAATTCAAGTATTTATAAGATAAGTGAAAAAAAAAATTATTAAGTTAAATGAGAGAAAACAATTACAAATTTTAAAAGTATGAAACTAAAATCAAAATAATTATCGAATAGGACAAGTGGTCTTAACCCGACCCATAATTTTGTATATAATATATATAATCTTTAGATTCTCTTATTGGTAAAATACAAAATTCATAATAAAAAATCAATGTAAAATTTAATAAAAAAAATAAATTTGATTAATAATATGAAATTACATGTATCAAGTTGTAATTGAATTATATAAAAAGAAAAAGAAAGGCCAAAACCAAGTTGAGGACGTCTCTCTCTCTTTCACTTTTCTGATTTGTTAATTGTGGAGTGGAAAGTTTGTGATCAAAGATTGGGAATGAGGGGCACTCTCTATTTGCTTCATCCCAACCAATCATTCATTTCATCCCTTTTTTTTTTTCTTTCATTTATTTTTATTTATTAGGATACCTTATTTTACTTGGATGACAAATTAACACAAAATAAATGCTTTCCTCTCTTTCCTGTTATTTCTTTTTTCTTTTTTCTTTTTTCTTTTTTCTTTTTTTTTAAAAAAAACATTCCAATGCCCTAAAAAAAGTTTAATGTGAATTTAAAAAGTTCTTTTTGAATTCTCTAAGAAAAAAATTATTTTTTTAAGACTAAATTGAATTTCGTATAAAATGATTTAGTTTATGTACCTTAAAATATGTATTAAAATATAAATCAATTTACTTAATATGATTAAGAAATTGATTAGAACGTACGTATTTATAAATTACAAATATTAAGTTATAAAATCACATTTAATTTTGATATTATTTTTATTATAGTACTATATTTTAAATGAAAGAGATGAAATTGTTATATAACAACTATTTTTTTAAGTGAGATATATTCAATATTAGTTTAATGTGGAAAAATGATTCAATTCTACTTGTTGTTTTTATTTTAAAAAATCAAACTTTGTTTATTTTTCCTTCTTAATAAGACAACCTTTTTATTTATTTTGTCTTGATGTTATATATGAATGATGCTTTGGTGATTATTAATGTTTTGAAAGTTATTAGAAAAATTACCCCTTTTAATTTTCTTTCTTTTTCTTTTCTTTTCAGAATATACATTCTAAAGTTCGAGTTTTAGAAGAATATTGCATATTTAGTTCCTCAAATGATAAAATATACATTTTAAAAAACGAGTGTGTAAATGAACAAAAATATTACAATTATAGAAATTTTCAAAATCTATTGATAATATAAATCGATAGATTATGAAATTTTGCTACATTTGTAAATATTTTTAATAAATTTTGTCATTTCAAATGATTTAAAGTATGAAACTTTTTAAAAGAAATTATTTTACGTTAGAAAATTATTTTTATGAAATTACCTCTCTAAAGTTATATTTAACTTTTTATAACTACATTACATTAATTTATTACTGATAGACCTCTATTAGTAATATTACATATCATAAAGAAAAAAAAAAAACAAAAATTTACAATTATTAATTTTTTATGCTCAAGAAAAAAGGGTATGAGAATGGTGTGTTAATTATAATTTGTTTGTTTTGTAGTGTTAGTAAGTTTTAATTATTGAATATATGGACCACAAAGTCTTGGCGACTTTGTGTAGCCACGTGAACATAAAAACCAACATTGAAAAATGCTTCATTAACTATTCCCTGATTTCGTAGATATTTTTACCATCTTTAATTTATATGAAACTAGTAAAAATATTGAACATCTTACCTTATCTTCATTTTTTATTTACTTTTCTATAATTCACTCCAAAAGCTACGAGTCAATCACATTTCTAAACAATGTTAGAATTTTTTAATATTTGTTATAAATAATTTCGTCTCGTAAGAAAAATCAAATATAAAACAAAAAGCTGAAAAAGTAGTTTAATTATTCAAAACCAAACTGAAACAAGGATAAAATAGGTCCTAAGAGAATTGCAAATGAAGAGTGAGCGAAGTACGTGAATAGGAAACGAGCTTGAGGCTTCACCTATTTTATAGACAAACATCGAAGAAGAAAGGACAAATAAATTGGTTTACCTTAGCCCAAATTACCTGACTTGCCTTGAGAGATTAAGGATGAGGCTAACTTACCTTATCCTTATTATTGAGAGTCTATTCTAGATAAGTTCTTATCTGATGCCCCATTTAACATGATCTAGCTCTTGAAAGTCTTATTTATAAAAGGAACAATAAAATCCTAAATCATTTTCTTAAAAGAATGAAATACATACGTAACACTAGGTTTTATATATAGCTCCATTGAAAACTAGTTTGCTCGCCATCCTAAAACTCTAGACTTCCGCACTTAAGCATTAATTAAATGATAAGTACCACACTAGTAGTAGGGATTCCTTCGTTTTGTATGTCATATTATTCCTACAAATAAATTTAAAACGAGAAAATCATATTCTTTTTCATACCTAGTTTTGGAATCCAAAAGCTACAAATATATAGCTAAACATATCTAATTTTTTCCCTCAATTTGGTTTCATTGATTGTCCTCTTGAATATATGTATGAGAAATAAAAACAGAGAACAGAAGAAAGTAACAAAAACGACGAAGAAGAATAAAGCCAAAAAAACAAAAAGAGTTGGATAAGTTTACAAATTAATATAAAGCCAAAAAAAGGAAAAAAAACGTGGGAATCTTTAGATATAAGGATAGGTTTGATATTGCTTTGGTGGTTTACAAATATTTGTAGTTGTAAGAATGAGAATTGGTTTGCAATTCCCTTTTTGTTTCTCGTGTTATATTAATCGTCCATTTGTTACATAAAGAAAGGAAGGACCAAAGTCCTTTTTTATTACCATTATCTTTTTAATTTGTTCATCAAATAATGATGCATGTATGATTTAGTTTCTTCATTGGTCTTTGTATCTTTACTTTTAGTATAAAAGAAGCCAGAAGTGAATAAATTACATATCAATTGAGGTATGTTCACTTTGATATTTTTGTTTCGAATTTAGACAAACAAAACTAATGAACTATGTCACAAGATATAAAAACAGAGAATTATACGTGATGAAGGAAAAGGATAATAGAAGATATATATTTTTCTAAAAGTTTTCCTCATACGAGTCTTTGTGAAACCGAGACAAACATGAGAAAAAAAAACAAATTTCTTATGCATAAAGCCCTAATCTCATTGATGAAAAGAAAACTTAAGTCAATTCACAACTTACCCATTTAGCAACTTTCCAACTCGAGACACTCAAATTATATTCAACCATAATATAACATAAATTGAGTAAAGACATTTGAGATCATCATAAATCATTCACTTCCTTAACACATTCCATCCATTCAAAACTTTGTTCGAAACTTAATTGTAGTTATGGATCAATAAATTTATGAATGCAATCCAAAATAAAGGTGAAATCTGTTTTTTTTTTTAGAAAATTATTTGTATTTTTACGAAGATTTTTAAAAATAGAAGAATTAACAAACTATTTACGATTGATAGCCAATTATAATCCAAACCCAAAATGGATAACTAAAATTTTAACAACCATAAAGTATTCATTTTTTTTTTGCTACTACAATAGTTTCTATTTTCTTTTATTTATGTAAATTACCTATTTTTATATAATTTTGATATATAAATAAAGAAATAAAAGAATTTGAAAAAGAAAAGAAAGGAAAAAGAAGCCAACGAACCAAGAGCCGCCACGTATCAAAGCTCTAAAGTGCGCAAAACGAGGCCTCCAGATATCAAAATGCGTGGTTTCAATTGTAGCAAGTAAACATGGAAACCACGTCCATTGTAACGCTTCCTGATCGCTTCCTTACAACCGTTGGATTCGAATACCTTTTTTCAACGATAAACGACTCAGTGGGCCCCGGCTTGGTTCCTTTCCACGCGCGTGGGATTGACGTGTGGTCCACGCAACTCTTCTCGATAGGATCATTCGAGAACATCCTTTACTTAAACCGCCTCTCTCTGCCTCAATTTCTCGTCACTTCCTCCTTCTCTCTTTAGCCTTTCCACTGCGGCCGCTTCTTCTTTCACCTTTTATTTTCTCATACGCCGCCATATTCTTCGCTTCTTTTTCCGGCGACGATGGCAGGATCCGGTGTTGTAGCGGTGTACGGTAACGGAGCTCTCACGGAGACGAAACAATCCCCCTTCTCTGTGAAAGTTGGATTGGCTCAAATGCTCCGCGGCGGTGTAATTATGGACGTCGTTAACGCCGAGCAGGCTCGTGTCGCTGAAGAGGCTGGAGCTTGCGCTGTCATGGCTCTTGAAAGAGTTCCTGCAGACATCCGAGCCCAAGGCGGTGTTGCCAGAATGAGTGACCCTCAACTCATCAAGGAAATCAAACAAGCTGTTACGATTCCGGTCATGGCGAAGGCTCGAATCGGTCATTTCGTTGAAGCTCAGATTCTTGAGGCCATTGGTATTGATTATGTGGATGAGAGCGAAGTTCTTACTCTCGCTGATGAAGAAAACCACATCAACAAGCACAACTTCCGCATTCCTTTTGTCTGTGGCTGCCGTAACCTCGGTGAGGCGCTGCGGCGTATTCGTGAAGGGGCGGCAATGATCAGAACCAAGGGTGAGGCCGGCACCGGCAATATCATTGAGGCTGTGCGGCACGTGCGGTCCGTGATGGGGGATATCAGGTTGTTGAGGAACATGGACGACGATGAGGTCTTTACCTTTGCCAAGAAGATCGCTGCGCCGTATGATTTGGTGCTACAGACGAAGCAGCTCGGCAGGCTTCCGGTTGTTCAATTTGCCGCTGGTGGTGTAGCCACGCCGGCAGATGCAGCGCTGATGATGCAGCTCGGTTGTGACGGTGTATTCGTCGGCTCCGGTGTGTTCAAGAGCGGCGACCCAGCGAGGCGAGCCAGAGCGATTGTTCAGGCTGTTACTCATTACAACGATCCGGAGGTGCTGGCGGAAGTGAGCTGTGGGCTCGGTGAGGCTATGGTCGGACTGAACTTGAACGAAAAGGTTGAAAGGTTCGCCAACAGATCGGAGTAGACCATCTTATCCGGCGACTCTGCTTGTGATGGTATAACAATTTCTAATCCCTTTCTTTGGATCTGGGAAGCTATAGTTTCTAGCAATTTACAGTCTAAACATATATAGGTTATAAGGAATTTAATTTCCTGTTTGGATTGAATTGCTTTCAACTCCCTTCTTTATGGCTCTTGAACTATAATGTTAGATTAAAATCCTTTGTGTTTAATTTCTGGTGGAGTTTTCACACCTTTGAATGTATTGGATTTCTCAAGATTATTACAACAAATCTCTCCATACAATCCAGTAACTTGCTTGAAGCTATTTAGTATCGGATACAAACAGTGTAAGAAATGGACTCAGCTGTTTTTACCCACAGCTTGCAAAAGGATAAGCAATTGGAGGAAGTAGTAAGAAACTCCTCCGATTGTTGCATATTGTAGTTTCTCGGGTCCTTCAACCGACGGGAAGTCGGTCTCATCAGTACGATTGAAGCCTCCGGCCAGCCATCCCAAGTTCTTGTAACCTTCTTTGTGTAACTTTGAAACTGCGATCAAAGACCTGAACTTGGAAAACAAAGGCAAGACATCAAACCAAGATGAATTTTGGTTAAATGTGCAGTCGGCAAGAAGTCTTTTGGACCATTTTTTATAGCCTAAAACATTCCAACCTTTTCATTACAATATATCTCACCATTTTAGTTTTAGAGATGGAGAATTCATAGAGAAGCATGTAAACTTGTTTCAAAAAGGTCACAACTAGTCTCCGACAGATCTTCAACTTTTCAATCTTGTGCTTAATAAATAGTTTTAAGAATGTCTAGATTTCAACTAAGGCACATAAATGTCATTAAAAGAAAAAAAATCCTAAGCCACATAAATTTGTGATATATTTTAATTCTTTTAAAATTTATCGATCTGCCAAACATGTAGTAACAAATAATCTAGAGATTCTATAGATGTAATAAAGGATATCTCAGAATGAGATGTTTGGATCAAGAGTTATGAACTAAGAGGCCGAAGTTAGTAAGGTGTAAGAAAAGCAAGAGTTAGTAAGATGTAAAAGAAATGTTTTAAGAAAAGTGGGATCTACAAGTACACACTTCTTGTACCAAAATGAGCAAACCTATGCCTTCCAACTTCTTCAACATGCTTCAAAGTGTTTCTTATTTCTTTCTAGGAATTTTTGTAATAATTATAAATTCATTTCACATAAGTTTTAAATTCTCTACATGATGGTGGAATCTTTGAGATTAACTATTAATATAATTATATTAGGTACGATTAACTTGTTTTAGGTTGCATTATTTTGTACCATTGTTGTATTGTAAGGTTATATTGTTTATAACACGTCAATATCTTGTTTTCTTAATTGACTGCCATACACTCGATCATACACATTTGCAAAATGAATATGAGAATATTTCTGTCAACAAATTAATTGATCCACTGTACAAATGTTATACGTCATGTGAGATAAGTGTAGCCTATAGGAGACAAGTGTAGCCTATAGGACTGAATTTTAAAAATGTTGAATAGGTCAAGAATTTAATAAATACAAAATCAAACATTTACGGACACAAAACCAGTAACTTGTTATTTATCTATTTATCTAAAAGAATATGGAAACTTCAAGATGACTGACGAACACTATTTAAAATTAGAGAGTAAAGGGAAAATGGCGTCTTTACCAAAATTCTTATTCAAACTTTACATTTTCTAAAGTAACTTTTCTTTATGCAAAATCAAAATTGAACATTTAAGCTTCGAAATCTTATCAGCAAAAAACGAAATCAACCTGATATAATGGTCAAGATAGAAAGAACGAAATAGAGCCCCCTACTTTTTGTACATACGACCTGTTTGGAAAACCAAGTTTTATTTTGGGCCATTCTGCTTGCGTCATTGTTGGTGATGTTACCAAAACAACCATAAATGCATGTCTCTGGCTCCTCCTCCATCCTACGTCAATTGGCTTCCTCTATGCTCACCCTTTCTCAATTCTCACTCTTGCTACTTGGATGCTCTCCCCCTATCATCGATTCTTGCTCCAAATTACAGATTAGGAATTTTTTTAATATAAAAAAGTTGCAAATTGGAGAAGGATGAGGTAAAAATTGGAGGAAGACCCCGAGATTGAGAATGAAAGGGGAGGAGCAAGAACCAAGGTGTAAGGTGTGAAGCCATCACACGAGCTGCCGAGCATCTATGGTTGATTTAGCCATTTCACTAGCAATGAGGTAAGCATAATGTTTTGAAAAAAGAAAAAGTAAAAAGAAATTTTAATTTTTTAAAATTGGGTCAAATTTTTAAATGGGCCTTCAAAAAAATAGTACATCAAAGCAGATTTTCCATATGAGATCGATACTTGATAGGATGGGAATTAGCCAAAGAAACGATGGCGGCCACAAGAAAGTAACCACTAAAAGCGAACTGAAAAGCAAAAAGAAAACTAAAAATCTCACCTTAGTCCTTCCCCACAAGCCACAAGGAGCTTCGTGTTCTTATCAGGAACAGCCGCTTCCACTTCCTTAATAAAATCAGGATTCAAAGTCGTCAAGTTTTGGCCAGTCCACAGTCCAATGTAACCAAAATGCACCCATTTCTTCAAAAGACCAATAGGACCATAATCCTCATCCTTCACAAACAGCGCCACATGCACCGACTCTTTCACTCTAGCTTTCTCCCACTCCCATGCCGGCCTTATGTCCAAAAGCTTAAACCCCTCGGAATCTATGGCTGTTGCTGCTCCCTTTGGCCTAATTTCCTCAACCTCGCCGGATTTCAGCAGCTCTCGAGCATTTTTTGCCACAGCTCTCACCTGAGATACGGCGGTCCTCCGCCTCGTGAGTGGGGACAGCAGCAGTGGTCTTTGCCTTATTGGTACACCGTAAGGATGGCTGATCTGCACCGCCATCGCTTCCCTCCTTGCAGTCTCTCAACTTATCCAATGCCAAATGGCAACTTCTCTGCTACTCATCAAAATGAGTCATCGCTGTCTCTTCTGTTCCGTTTAAAAAGATATCCAAACAAACAGGCCCTTGTTTTTCTCCATGAAAACCGTTTATGGGCCTTCTCCTTTCCATGAAGAAGCCCAGGAGGAGTTGTTATTTGGTCTTCGGGTTTACAATATCTGAAGCTCTTCCTGTATTAGATAGAAACTATCAAGTAAACATGCATGTGGTACTATGTTTTCAAAGGAACTCAATTTAAGCAGAAACCGAAGACTTACACTTGGATAACAAAATTCTACCAATACATCTGATTACCTTATGACGTCCTAAAGTGTAATTATACAAAAGAATTAAGATTCAAGAGTACACTTCTTTAAATGATTGCAGTTTTGCTGAATCGATACATTAACCTAAGGTGGATATAACATACATTGTGAATATATCTTGTGAATTTCTTCTTACTCGATATCCTAAAGTTCTAAATGGAAAGAATGCGCAGACTCGCTTAATAGCATGCTTCCATCGTCATGGTAGCTACTGTTTTTCTTGCACTTCTCATTCTAAGGAATTCCATGGATCTGAAACCATTCAGGCATGTGAAATCTTTCATACAGAATGGGTCTGACATCTTTTTCCAGGGCGAGGTGTTTGAGGAGGGGGAGGAGAACCTCTAAAAGCTGAAGAAGACACAAAATGGAACAAAGGGTAAGTGAGTATCTAATGGAATGGACCATCCAAATACTGTTAAGACGGTAGTTGTTGGAAGAGAAGCCTCCTACCTGATTATCAGCAGGCTGTGCTGGAGAGAATGGAAGGCATGGGATTCCATTCGTTGGTTGCAGCAAGAAACTAAAAGGGTTGTTGTCGATAATAACAACTCTTGAGAGATCTCTCTGTATACAGGATAAATCTTTTACGTGTTCTCTGTATTCTCTGCAATTTGAAGATACATCTTTAAAAAATTGAACACGAAGAAGAAAAACCCTTAAATTCTAAATTGATAGTCATCAATTCCATATACACTCTAACAGCCAGAACAGATGAAAAGATGCTGCAAAGAATCAATAAATTTTGAATCTAAATATGTATTCTTCAATTCAATATCCTCTTCACATAACTAAAAGTCGAAAGCATGTACAAAGCCTTAAAACACAAAATCTGTCGTCAATGGAAATGCTTGCTTGACTGAGTTCTATTCCAGGCAAAGAGTAATCTCAGACTCCAAACTCAAAAGAGTGTAAATCATAAACTACACCGGAGATATTTATCCTGAGAATATGAAGAAACACTTACGTGCTAACTGTTGATGGTCGATAAAGTCGATGGCTAAATCTTCCCTCTGTATCTATTCTGTCAACCAGTGGTTTAGCATAACCTATACGTCCACAAGAAACCGCATGTGACAATAGAATAACAAGAGAAATGTTGCAAAAGATGCTGATAAATCAATGTCATACCTTCAAGACCAGCAGTAAATAAAATAAGTTCAGCAAATTCAGCAGCCTGGCTCAAGAACTCATGCAATCCAGGACGTTCGAACACAGTCACATAACTGATCTTCGGCTTTCCTTCAATTTCCTTCAATAGAACTACCCAAATTAATCGATAAACTATATATTTCAAAGAAAAATTAGAAAGGCAGTAGGCTTGAAAGAAATCTCCAGCGGTACCTTGTCCGAGGATACACATTCCAGCTCAAACCAATTCAAGCCAGCTTCCGTTGCTTGAGTGCGAAAAACGGCCGGCAAACTGGATGTTTCATATGCACAAACCAATGTTTCATCCAAATCAAGAACAACCTGAATCAGCAATTGAAGCATTAAATGCATAAACTGTATAGTAACCTTGATATGCAAGTACATTCTTAACATTATAACAATAGTTCTTCGGATAAATATAGCAATGATAGCCAAAATAAATACGGGAGAAGCTCATAACCAACGGAAATAAAAATTCAATTCAACATAACAGCTAAACATTGAAACCACATACACAAGACAGCTAAACTATCCAGAAAATCAGTTAATCGCAAACTGAAATGGAGCCAGCTCCTAGTGTTCACTGCTTTTACTATGTCCTCAAACATAAATTTAGCCTCAGATTTTCTTTAAAAATATAGAAGAAAACGCGACGAACATTACCGTAATTTTTTCCAGAGGGCGATCTTGACCTCCACCATCATCCAAATCACTAAGAGAGTTAATTTTCTTTGTTGAAAACTGATGAAGAGGAAGCTCAGCAGCAGGCAAAGGTTTAAAAGACGGCGCAGATGAAGGAAGAAGAGGAAATCTAAAACCGATGTAGGACAAAATCTGAGGCAAAGAAGGAGCACCGCGCACGATCTGAACAATAACATGAAAGAAGAAAGAGAGCCAATCCATGAAAGCTTGCCATACTTGCAGAGACCTCGGAGCACAAACCTCCGTTTGACCTATCTGCTCCATATCCACCGTGAATCGAAGAAACAGAGGGAGAGATCCCCAAAAAATTGACTCAAATTCAACGAATCAACAGGAAGAATACAAGACTCTGCTTCTCTCTCTCTCAATCATTTTCAACGATCGAGAAGAATTAAAAAAAAGTAAATGCGATAATAAAGCAGTTGGAAAATTCTGTGGCGGACGGAAATGTGGCGGTGATGGTGGCCGGTGGCTTTTTGCCGCCTTGGTTCGCCTTGAAGGCCTACTTCTTACTTTTCTTGTCTTAAAATAGCTTAATTAATAATTATCCCTTTATTGTAGCCAAAGAAAGCTGTGATTTATTCCAATCCCAATTTATTGACAAGAAAATAAATAATGTATTTTTTGTAAAATTAAAAAATTAAAATGTTTTTATTTAATGCTTCATGAACTAACCCTCCTTCACATCGCCGTCAAATCTGACGGGATGGTATCCGTGACCCCATCTGATGTTTAACATTTTCTATCATTCTAAATTATCAAATACATACTTTCTAAATTATTATTATTATTATTATTATTATTATTTATTTTGTTTGCCTTAGGTGTCCTAATTGATAAGTAATTTCGTTATTTGACGTCAGCAATTCTTTTATTTTTATTATTATTTTGTGTTTTGAATTTAAAACAATAATTTAACCCGAAAATTAGAGAAATTGTGTCGGGTTTCATTAATTGAGCTTATGGGGTTTCTTTATCACGATTAGTTAAATAATTAATTCTTTTTAATCATAAATTTGGAAGTTTTAACTTTTATATTATCATTACCACTTGAATTTCATAGGGTTGAAAATCAACCTACATTTAGTTTCTTTTAAAAATAGTTGAATACTTATTTTTTTTAAATCTTTTTCTTTTTTTCAATTTGATAGATGAAAAGCACTCTACTCTTAAATATATTTTCAAAGTTTATTTTATATACAATCTAACATTTATAATATGTATGTAGTAATACTTTTTTTTTTTGTTTTAATGTATATCTAGGTATTGTTTGCTTGCGTGTCAATTGTATAATAGTTTGAAACTAAATAGTATTTACGGTATATTCTCAAAAAACAAAAAACAATTTTACATATATCGACCATTTAAATCATGAATATGGGTAAGTTGCATTCAACTCTAAACTCGAATATATGTCAAATATTCAGGTAATTGATACTCTAATATATGTCAAATATTTCAAAGAAACAAAAAAGCATAAGAAGAATAATACATCCAATACACATCAAATATTCAGTTAACCAAACTAGAAAAAAAAAAAACGGAATGTTGTAAAAATGATATCCAAAAAACACAAATTTGAAAAAAAGAAGAAAAGATATTGTGTTAAGATTTTGGAATATCATAAATCTCAAATCTACGTGAAAAAAAAAATAAGCAACCTACATCGCGAGTATTTTTTTTGGTAAACCATCTCAATTTTTAAAATGTTTGAAGAATAATCAATATTGATTTTTGAGTTTCCTAATTTAGAATATCCTTTGATTAATTGTAGGTTATGGTCTAAATAGTAATTGTGATTATGGAAGAAAGTTAGACATGGTTGTAAATAATGTAAAACATGAAACGTAAGTCTCTTATTAGACAGCCGTGGACCGGAATTTGGGCCAGACCGAGTAGGTCCATTGACAATTACATCGCAACGGATGAGAAAATGGGCTGGACAAATTTGATTAGAATTTGGGCCATAGTTCTGTGTTAGGCCCACTGACACCCTCATTTGTCGCTCGCTGTTACACAGTTACACAGCACTCAGCTAGTTCTAGTTCTATATTATAATGCTTTTTTTTTTTTAGTTAAAAAATATAAAATTGTTTCTGTCAATTATTAAATTTAGAAACTGAGTTTAATTATGTTAGTAATTTTAATTAGGATCAATAAATTATCTAAAGATGATTAACTAAACAGTGCAATAAAGTTTGATTTGATTCTAAAACAAAACACATCCTAAATAATTTAAGATTTTAGTTTCTGCAACTAAATCATGCGATAAAATATATTTTACAAAGTTTTAAAATTTAAAATATAAAAAAATCCAATATTTTGTTGATGTTGGGAGAGAATCTTAACGGCTAATATAGTTGTGAACAATAATATCAATTAGCAATCCCTGATTTCCCTTAATATGTCAATATTCTGTAAAAAAATCTTCATTTTCTATTTAGCAGTAGTTTTTTAGATAACTGATAAGGGATATTATTCCAAAAAACCTAATATTGTAAGACTACTTTTCAAAAAATTGAGACTAGTTTGCATAATTTTCTCATTGACAAAGTGACATATATCATGTAAATTATTTCAACCCATAAGCAGAGAGTTGAGCGTATCAAATTGCCGAGGCGTAAGAGAAAACAGAAGAAGACGACGGAAGAATGGGCGTTGATTACTACAAGATTCTTCAGGTTGATCGTAATGCTAACGACGAGGACTTGAAGAAAGTGTACAGGAAGCTCGCCATGAAGTGGCATCCAGATAAGAATCCTGAGAACAAAAGCGATGCCGAAGCCAAATTCAAGAAAATTTCAGAAGCTTATTATGTAAGATACGCGATCTTCTCTTCGGTTTCTGTATAAATTTTGCATTGATCTCAATGACACTTCATTATTGTTGTTTAATTGGTTCTATTCATTCTGTCTGTAATTAGGTTTTGAGTGATCCTCAAAGACGAGCTGTGTATGATCAGTTAGGAGAGGAGGATTTAAACTTGAAGATGGGAACGCCTTCGCCAAGTGGTTCTTGTAGTAGCCGTACTAGAAATGCTTCGTCGGCTGGGTTTTCCTTTGATGTGAAAAGTAGTTCCAATGATTTGTTTATGGGGTTGTTTGGTTTTCCGAACCCTTTTGGAGGGATGGAACACATGGCTGACTCTCGTGCTGCTGCTTATAGTTTTTCAGATGGTTTGTTTGGTGATAATATATCTCCCTCCCTTAGACATGGAGTTGGTCTGGGCTCCAATTATATGAGGAAAAGTGCTACAATAGAGAAGGCCTTGCTGTGTAGTTTAGAAGAACTATACATGGGTTGTGTGAAGAAGATGAAGATTGCTAGGGATGCCATCGATAATACTGGGTTAGTCACTACAAGACTTTTTTCAGCTCTCATTTATTTGTAGTGTAGTTAAACCCACCCCAGTTTTAGATGAAGATTGACTTTATTCTGATGCTATTTTTGTTTTCTTGTGATTGGGATGGTTTATACTCTATACCCTTGTCAATGGTCTCAAAGTTCTGAATAGAGAAGAGGGTGCTTAATCAATCATTTGAAAACTTTGCATGTATAACCTTCTACTTTCTTTCGATAAAAGTATACTTACTTGCCTAAAATGAAAATGGAAGTCACTTTTAAGGCTTTCCTTTTCCTTGCTTCTTAAAATTTTGTCCCAGCTTGTGCGAATGGGTTAGGAAAAATTTCCAAGAAAGTTCAACGTTTTCATGTGGAAGCGTCTGATGGGAGTAAAAACAACTCTCTAGTATCCAAAAAAGAATTCCAACGTATACTAACTCACTAAGTTGTCTGCCTAATACTTTATCATTTGTAACTTGTAAGGCTTAAGTAAAGACTTAAGACTGTCTTCCTTTTCACTAGAAGTTGGCCCCTTTGTTTTGGGACATAATTTTCATGGAATTTGGCTAAGCGCAGACTATATCCTTTACTTTCACCTTGGAGGCCATCTGTTCAGAAAGCAAGCTAAACTCATCTCTTCAATTTAAACTTGGCTTCTCTTTGAAATCGATATGGCCTACTGGCTTAAGGCCTCCCCTGCTCTTTGGACTTTTTGAAAATGGGAAAAACTAAAGGACCTTTGGGATTAGGCCAAGTCCTAAAGTTCTTGTGGGATCATATTTCTTGTCTTATGAGTTATGACCTATGTGTGTGAAGTTGGTAACCTCTCGTTGTATCAATTAGGCAGGAGCTTTCAGTGTTCATAATTAGACACTGTAACAACTTAATTTTGTTTTTGCTATAATTGTAAGATGCTATTATGTACAGGAGACCTACTACGGTGGATAGAATCATAACAGTGAACATCGGGCCTGGATGGAAGAAGGGAACTAAAATTACATTTCCAGAATTAGGAGATCCACATTCAAGAGTAATACCCTCAAAGCTTGTGCTGACCCTTGATGAAATACCTCACAGAGTTTTCAAAAGGGATGGCAACGATCTTATTGCCACCCAAGATATCACTCTGGTTGAAGCTCTAACAGGATACACTCTGCATCTAACAACTCTTGGTGGTCGAAACCTGACGATTCCGATTGATTCGGTCGTTGGGCCCAGTTATGAAGAAGTAGTTATGGGAGAAGGGATGCCAATTCCCAAGGAACCTTCAAGAAATGGGAATTTGAGAATCAAGTTCAACATTAAGTTCCCCATCAAACTGACGTCAGAGCAAAAAATGGGGATCAATCAGTTATTAACCTCTTCATAAAAGATGGTAACTCATTTTATTCGTCGTATATATATATACACATATATATTTCTTTTTTCTTATAGGGTATTGTAAGAAGTAAATAGTGTTTTGTTGGATGCAATAAAATGAACGAGATGCTGAGTTTAGTAGCTTGAAATTGAATGTTTCATTTCTTCACAAATGCAATTTATGAATCCGAGCTGGATAACTACTATAATACTTCCATGTCCCCTCCCAACAACAATTAGCAAAAACATCGCTTCTGGCAGTCTGATCATCAGTGGATGTAGACATTCATGACGTGGAAGCTGCTACATCATTTGTTATGGTTTTTCAGAGTTCTGGTTCTTCTCTTCTGGATTGGTTCTCTCCTTTTCTTTTAGTAGTTTTATACTCATGGATTTTCAGTGTAGAAATTCTTTAGAATTTCATATGAAAATTAGTGTTAGAATAGTGTGAAAGTAATCTCTGACAAGAATTTGGATTACCGCATCACACTATTCTAGGTCATTAACCACATCTCTCCTTACTTAATTTCCATTAAATTTTTTTAGAAGACTTTCTATTCTATAGATAGTTCAGTGAAAAGTAGTGGGTGATATTGCAATTTTAAAAAACGCAGAGACATTTGGAACATAAAGTCAAGTTGAAGGATATTTTTTATAATATAGCTTTTACAATATAATATAGAAAGCATTGATAACCTTCCCTCTTGTTTGTAATATGTTCTAAGGGAGCATATAGTATTGGCATATTAAGATAACGGCGGACATTCATTCTAAGCTTACTATATTGACGTTTGCTCAGGTTGAAAAATTATGGTAATTCATCATGTTAATTTTGGATCTCATATTCCCTTTTTTCTAGTTTTATCCACGACGGATTTGAAAATAAATCTAAAAGATCTACTCATGTAAATTAAATTTGTAATCATTATCTATTTCAAGTTTAATATCAATCATGATAAAATTTAATTTTAAGAAGTAAATAATAAAAACATGTACGTTTTTTTCTTTCTAGTTAATCATCAAACAAATGTGTCTCAAAAATATAAAAAATACAATAGTTTTAAAGAAAGTGAAAATGGATAAAGAAATTGAAAAAGAAAATAGAAAAGGAGTGGTTGAGGAGGTTGGGGAAATAAAAAGTTGAGTGATAATAGTAATTAGTAATATTGGTTAACGTCAATGTAGATTCCAACCTCCGGTTTGCGGTGTTGACGTTTTACAAACATGATGGATCTCTGTCTCTTACGCTCTCTTCTTTCCAAAACTCATGCATTAGCATTACTCCTTCTCCTTCCTTCTCTTCTCTTCAGATCTCCTAATTTCTTTTTCCCCCATGGAAATTCCTTCCACCACTCCCAAAACTGTCGAAGAAATTTTCAAAGATTACACTGCTCGTCGTACCGCTCTTGTTCGCGCCCTTGCTCACGGTCTTTTTATCCCTCCCTTCTCTCTATTTTCTCTTTTTTCCTTATAACATCATCTGCGTCACTGATTTTCCTTTTCTTCTTCTTCTTCTTCTTCTTTTTCTCAGATGTTGATGAATTCTACAGCCTTTGTGATCCAGGTGATGGGTCCTTCTAAATTCTGCTAGTTTTCATTTTTGTATCGCTAAATGTCAAATTTTTGACGTGTTTAACGAGCTTTTGATGCATAGCGAGTTTAGATATTGTTTCCTAATCACTTTTATTACATAGTTTTGGGAATTGCTTTAGATTAATTGTTTGTTTCTTGAATTTGAAGTTCAATTTTTATAATTCTGCGCCGTTTCTTTCTAGATAATTTTTTTTTTTTAAAAATGATATTTACTGTTTCTTTTTTAGCTAAATGTCAAATTTTGGGCGAATTTAACGAGCATTTGATGCATAATGAGTATAGATATTATGTCGTAATCTCGATTAATGACATAGGATTGGCAGATGCTTCAGATTGAATGTTTGTTTCTTTAGTTTGAAGTTTAACTTTTATGATCTTGCATCGAGATCCTGGATTTTTTTTTTACATACACTTACGTTATCTTAATTAGGCAGTAACGGGTGTGTACCACAATGCATGGATCGGTTTTCTATTTCATTTCTTATGTGAGAGCAGGGATTTACTATCGTTTTAGATGCTTCTCATATATTTTAACTTTGATTACTACATTTTCAGATAAGGAAAATTTGTGTCTATATGGACATCCTAATGAAACATGGGAAGTGGTTCTTCCAGTAGAAGAGGTTCCACCGGAGCTTCCTGAGCCTGCCCTTGGAATTAATTTTGCAAGAGATGGCATGAACAGAAAAGATTGGCTATCTCTTGTTGCTGTACATAGTGATTCCTGGTTGCTCTCTGTGGCTTTCTATTTTGGAGCAAGGCTTAACCGAAACGAAAGGTAAACTGTTCCACTTACAATTTTTTGTTTGCGGGCTATAAGTTAGGGAGGTTCTGTTAAATCAAATGAAATTCTTTTTAATTCTGCATTTATGTGAACTTTTATAGGTAATGCCAATTTTCATTTCTAATGTTTCTTCTTGCATCATTTGCAAATACTCTTTCTGACATATAGGTGATAAGGCCATAACCAACTGTTGCCCACACAACTTTCTTTTGTTTCTCAGCTTATTGTTGTTGATTTACCTTCAATAACATTGTTACTGTTTGAGTAATTGTGGTTTTAGAAGGATGAAGATCTACTTAACTGTTTATTTAATGTGATTACATAATGATGTTTTCTGTAAAACCATGAACTAACTTTTTCCATCTTACTAACCATATAATGACAGAAAGCGTTTATTTAGCTTGATGAATGATCTTCCCACTGTATTTGAAGTTGTGACAGAACGAACGCCTGTCAAAGAGAAGCCTAGTGTAGACAGTGGAAGTAGATCACAAGGAAGCTCTAAGGTTTATTTACTTGATCATGTTTTTTGATAATTCACAATTCAACTTTCTATGTACAATTTTCTCCTGGGGTTCGGTTCATTGAATCCTGGGGAGGGGATTGGACAACATAATCCTTGTTCGTTGTCAATTGTCATACCATTGTTTAAACAAATTTTGGGCAGAAGAACTTCCAATTAACTTGACATATTACTATCATGTCTTCTTAAAGCATTTGGAGTAGTTAACAAACTTTTTAAAGCTTCTGAGCCCCTATTAACTTGATACGTCTCTATTGTAGAGATCCAACGATGGGCAGGTGAAAAGCAACCCAAAACTTGCTGAACAGAGTTGCGAGGAGGATGTCGATGAACACAGTGAAACCCTCTGTGGTAGCTGTGGTGAAAATTACAGTGCAGATGAGTTCTGGATCGGCTGTGACATCTGCGAAAGGTGGTACCACGGAAAGTGCGTAAGGATAACACCTGCCAAGGCTGATAGTATCAAACAATATAAATGTCCTTCTTGCAGCATGAAGAAAGGCAGACAGTAGAAACTAGAAGGCAGACAAATGGCCGAAAAGTACAAACCCCTGGTGATTTAAGAAATTGACTAATGGAGCATAGTAACAATATTTCTTAACGTATGTATGAATTTGTAGTTAACATGTTTACATTCTCATGGGTATGTTGGATCCTGAAGGTTGACCTCTCTCAAGAGTCTCAACTATATCACTTTATTTAATTATGGTGGTATATATATCGTTTACATTAGGATGATTATCTCAAGCAATGTCTTGAAAGGTTATGGAAATTGATGATCCACTCTTCTACTTATATTTCAAATTGTTATATGTTAGAAGAAGAAGAAACCATGAAAGCCCAAGGCCACAAAGTAAAGGTGTTAAGTAAGAAGTCATGTGGTAAAAAAGGCAGTGTTTGGGTCCAGCAATAGCAGCCATCAGCTTCAGGACATTGCTCTTCCCCAGCTA
This sequence comes from Cucumis hystrix, assembly GCA_025688845.1. Lineage (NCBI taxonomy): Eukaryota > Viridiplantae > Streptophyta > Magnoliopsida > Cucurbitales > Cucurbitaceae > Cucumis > Cucumis hystrix. Next base: position 27,228,841 of record CM046886.1, read on the forward strand.
CAGGTACGGCTCATCAGCCAAACAACCATCTATCTTATCAATAATAAAAAAAGGGACCCCTCCACACACACACATACACACACATTTATTTACTTATTTATTTTAATTATTATAATCATTATTTTGTTAATGGATCGGATACGTTGCTAAATACTGACCAATAAATTGGTTGGTGGAGCCTGAAAAAATGGTATGGGTGTAACCTTTCATCAACAGAAGATGAACCACCTGTGGGAGTTGTTTGATCTAAGAATCTTTATAATATACATTTTTATTCTCGAAAATTTTAAGAATAAGTTAGAAAAAGACTATTGAAATAATACTCGTTTAATACTTTGAATTATGTGTATGAAATTTAAAATTGAAAAAATAATTTAAAGAATTTAACTCTGCTCTCCTTTCATTTTTATCTCCTCTCCACTTTCTTTGCACTTTCTTCTTCACCCGTTTCCCTCTTTTATTCTTCTTTGATTCCTAATATTTTCGTTTTCTTACCATTGTTTAAAACCAAACCATAAAATTTGCTATCTATGCCAATTTTCTTTGTAAATATAGAAATTAAATTCAAAATAATCAATTATATAGTAATATTTAAAAAAGTTCGCAAATATAGCAAATTCTGTCTTGGGCCAAACTTTCTTAAGGCGGCAAGAGTTGAGGCTTCTAGGTTTGTTTTCTTAGCCCAGCTTCAGAAGCCCAAATATTCATAATGATCCAAGGCCATTATGCCCACATGTTAGAGCTTCGTGGTTGGCCCAACTGCATAGACACCCCACATGTTCTTAGCTCATAACATTACCCAAAGAGATAACTACACATATAATCAAGTTTGGACCCAATATTATCAAATATTTACTGATAGTTTCCAACTTTGATCTCTTTTTTCTTAAGTTTAGTATCTGTGGGGCTGGGGGATCAAGTCTTTCCTCGAGATAGAAGGTTTGCTAAACTCACTTTGTTCCATACAACAATTACACACTTGCCCTACATGTAACTGAATATATATAGATATATGCTGACAATTTCTTCTTCACCTAAAAAATCTATTTTCTTATTTTTAAACACCCATCAATATTTTAGTAATCTTAATATATGAAAAAAAAAAGTGAAAACTATGAATGAAAATAAATTTTTTTCTTTGAGAATATATAATATACTTTAACTTTGAGTCCATTTGACAAGTTTTTACTACCAAAATTGAAAAAAAAAAGCAAAGAATAATTAAAACAAAATTTAAAAATGAAAAAAACAAAAGTACAAAACTTGTCTTTTCTTGTTAAGTGACTAAGTTGTACTTTTCATTCCAATTTTGCTATCACACAACCACTCTAGCAAACTTTTTTTTAAAAGGTGCAATCAATTTCTAAATTTGAGTTAGGTATGTTTAAATCCAGAAAAAAAAAAAAAAAAGATTGTTGATTTTTGAAATATCATTTCTCCTATGCCTTCTTATGCATTAGCCTCCCATTACTCTCCAATACTCTTGCTTTCATGCATTGACTTTATTATTTCTTTGGCTGTGAAATCATTTTGTTCTTTTTCTAATATCTCTTTCTCAACAACTTTGCTTTCTTCTTGTCTAAGTTATGTCTCTTCCTAACATTTTAATTTTCTTTATATGCATTTTTCTCTATTTAATCTCTCTCCCAACCAAATTAAAAATCTATATATATAGAAAGCTGAGATATTTGTTAGTTTATCAAAAACTAATTTTCTTTTCCATTATTGCCAAGTAAAATACTATATATATTAATATATCCAAAGTTTTGTATTCTAAGTAGAAATGTGTCACATGGTAGTAAGTCTTAGTTTTATAATGGATTGTTTAAGAAACCAAAAGTAATGCATGAGATAGAAGAAGCCTAGCTAGGTTAGTTGTTGTAACACATGTTTTGACCAATATTATTTTATTTTATCAAATTTTGGATGATATCATTCATTTGATAAAATAAATATATAAATGGGCATGTTTAAAATGATGATAGGCAGAAAGTTGAATTGGTGTTCCCCTACCAAAAATTGAAAAAGCATAGGAAAAGTACTTACATAAAGAACTTTCAAAGTAAAACAAATATTTGAATAAAAGTAAATTAATCATGCATTGAGTTTTGGTGATTTAGTCTCATTTTTCCAAAATATGGGTCCACCCCCACCCCATCCCCACCCTATTATTTGGTACTAAATATATTTTCGATAGCTTTAGTAATGCTACGTTAAGAAAGGTAGTTCATGTATCAAATTTTACTGTCAAGATGTCGTTAGTTATATAAAGTTTGACTTTTGACTTGGCTTGAATATTTTTTATGGAAACCCATTCGAAATTTGTATTGAATTTGTTAGATTATTTGACAAATATGAAATTAGTTTTATTTTTATTTAAAAAGAGAAAAAAATATCTTCCTTTATCTTTAGGATCATTTACAAATAAGGAGTTAAAAGATCTTCACTAAATATCTCATTTAAAGAAGAAGATAATATATATTCCTTATATTTAGAAATATTTTGTGGTAAAGAATTCTTCTTTCTTGACTCTTTATTGCATAAGTTTATATTTTTGGTAAAGAATGTGTACGAAGCTAAACCGGTTACCTTATGCATTATGACAGATTATTGAAGATTGTCAAGGAATTTGACAAAATATCGATTGATAAGAAATATGAATGAAGACTTAGATAATTGTACTGCGGTTAATGAATTCAGGAGAGCCTGAATTCGTCTTTGAGGAGATTCAAATTTATCGTCAGGGGAGCCTGAGTTTATACGGTTAAGTTATGGTGATAACTTGTCAATGTAACAGTTGTGATAAGTTACATATTTTGAATCTGAATAATATTTCTTTTCTGGGCAAAGAAGCTCCTCAGATGTAGACCGTATTTGCCGAACTGGATTATCAAGCCTTCTGTGTTATCTGTCTTTTTGTTACTTGTCTTCTGTGTACTCAAGCTATATATGTAGTTAAATACTTTTGATATAGCTAAAGGTCATTTAACCTTTGTTATGTTAAGCTATTCATGAAGTTAATCATGTTAATCATAGCTGGAGGATATTATTTATCATCTCAAGATTAATACAACTAATGTATTTAATTTCTTGTTTCAATCCAAATTAATAGAATATATGAAATACTACCTAGTTGATCAATACAAACTTTTTTCTTTTGTATTTAAATGAAATAATGCATGAATGTTGAAATATTTTAACATATTGGCCTAACGGCATTCAACATTTTCTAAAATTATATTTGCAATGAATACATTCATACATCATTTTGTTGAATTAAACACGTCGCTCCATATGTATGTATAAAATAATGTCTTTTTAGATTTTGATTTTTTTTAAAAAAGTATATATACAAATTTCAAATTATTATAAACTTGAAAAATATAATTTTTTTAAGTAGGACAAATTGAGGTAGGGGACGAACTTCAAATTTCAAAAGAAGTATTACATATAAGTGGAGGTATTGATCGTAACAATTTGAAAATTGATTTTTTTTAAGTGTATCCATTTATAGTTTTTCATTGTCAATTAAAGCTCCAAGCTTTTACACATGCAAATCATTTTAGACTCTTATTTTATGATATCTTTGAAAAATCCTCCCTACATCAAATTTAGTCATCTCTTTAGTTAATTTGGTACATATTTAAGAAAGTTGACACACATGTAAAAATGAGTGTTGAACAATTTAAAAAATAACCTAACTAAATAATTCAAAATATTTAACCCACTTTTGAAAATTCAAAAAGTGTAATGATAGAATTAGAAGTTCTTCGTAATATTTTTTTAATAAAATTTGAATATGGTATAAATTAATTAACTCTAAAATCTATCTATATATATATATATATTCATGAGTGTACATAAGAATACGAGGGAAAAGATGGTTGAAAATTGAATATGGAGTATGTCAATTTAGGTAAGCAAATGGGTGGAAATGGACTTTGTGGCTTACAAAAATGGGAACCCTGGTTGCATTCAAAACGTGCGTTTTGACCGCTTCCCTATGTGGCACCCACACATACCTTCACTCAACCGACTCAAACGCAAAACTTAGGGTTTGGTCTCAATTTTTATGGCATCCTCCCTCTTAAAACCCTTCCTTTCGATTACAATAAAGAAAGAAAATTTATCACATGACAATTTGTAATTGTTTATTGAATTGGGTTGCACTTTTTAAAGATGCATTTATAAGAAAAACAAAGTAGGAGAAAGAGCATGTCATTTAATTAATTGGATTTCAAAGAGAAAAAGGTAAATAATTCAAGAAAAAAAAACATTAATATAGTATGTTCGAAGAGCCAAAGGGTTGAGCGAGCTTGATCTAGAGGGTCAATTCAAATTCAATCCAATTTCTGCTAATTGAGTAAGGTTCACATATTGAACTTCGAGCCTATGTTTAAGACGTTCAAGTCCGTCCCAATTAGTGTCAGAGGTTTATTGAGCTTGCGCTTGGGTCAAGCTTGAACATTTTGATTCTTTGAGCTAGACTCGTTCAACCTAAACCAATAGACAATGATTTTGAAGATGGATAAAAATGACTTTAACAATTTCAAAATCACTCCCAAATAATACATGCACAACTAGCTAGCTAGTGTCCTATTTTCTATTCGTTTTTTTAATTGAAATTTTGCCACATGTTTTAAATATGCATGCATTGATTGACCATGTAGCTCAATTTGGGTAAGGTTTGAATTTAATGTGGTTAGCTTTTAATTATAAGGTGTAGCAATATTATTTTTAATGCTACAAAAGCTATTGGTAAGAAAAAGTGAGAAAGAACACTACTTTAATTGTTGGAAAAAGTGGTTAAGAAAAACCAAAAACCAAAACCAAAACCAAAAAGAAAACTACTTTAATTGACACCTCAGCTTTGTTATTATTCTTAATTTCATTGATTAACAATATATTATGTAATGGCTACTTAACTAAATTAATGATTTGGGAGAGAGATCAATTTTTTTAAGAACACAAAATTGAAAACACTTTATAATGTATTTTAATTTAAACTTTTTAATTAAGGCAGCTGTTAAATCAACATAATTTTAAAATTTGAGGACCTGCCCTAGGTAATTTTCTTTTAAAAATCTACAAGTTTTTAAATAGAAATAATTCACAAAAATTCGAACTACCTAACTTGCGATTTATTTTTTTAAAATCATATATAATAATATATATTGAAGAACTAATCTTGAGGTTTGATTGATACTAATTGAATTGTATTCATTTTGACTAAATTTTAAATAATTAATCATGATAGATTTAATCTATATTTTTTTTCTTTCATTATTATTAATACTATTTGAAGAAGTGAACTTAAGAAACAATTATATTGATAAACAATCATATTTTTGTAAAAACAAAACATAAGAAAGCAAATCAATATCAAATCAAACCTTAGCTAGAGAAATTGAGATTTTGTTTCTTTCCTTTATGATTACATTCATGAATTATGATATGTTTTGTAATTTTAGTCATGTCAATGTTGGAGGAGTCAAACTCCCTAGACAATATATTATAATTATGATCATGCTGTCAAATTAAATAAAATAGATCAAAAAAAAAAAGAAAAAGAAAGAAAGAAGAAGAATAGACAATAAATTTTTTTATTGAAGAGTTTTCACATGATCAAGACGAAAGGGAATAGATAATTCTAACATTGACAATGGAAAAGTGGTAGATTAGAACCAAGAAAGAAAAGAAAAACAAACATAAACAAAATAACACAAAAGAAAAGAAAATAAAAGGTTTTGAACATACAATAACTTGAATAATTAAGGGAAAAGACTATCCATATTAACTAATATTACAGCATTAATTATAACTAAATTGATTTAGGGTATTATTGTTGATGTTTTGAAGTTCCACAAATACCCTTCTTCCTAATGTAAAGTCTATATTCATCAAAGGTCATTGGTGGAAAAAGGGATGGTCTTTCTTTTGTGAGAAGCTCCTTGGATGGTTCAATTACCAAATCACCTTTGGGGTTGTAGAAGAAAGCCAATGAAACTCTTTCCTTGTTTGGATTTACCATCACCCTATGCTTCACACTCTTATATATTCCATTGCTTAGCACCTAATTAAAAAGCAAAAACATAAACACGTATTAATCTCATACATATTCCTATGATTTATAATAGATTATTAAATATATCATAACCTATTATTTTCATTTCAAGGTTAAATTACAAATTTGATCTCTATAATTTTAAAAAGTTAAATTTTTTAGTGTTTATGGTTCGATAAAAACTTCATTAATAATTCATTCTACTATATTTTACTATCTTATTTAGGAGAGTTTATCGACCAATAGTCTGCATGTGTAAAATAAATTTATTTAGTTGTAAAATCATTTTTTTTTTGTTTTAAAAGTATTATTATTTATCTATTAGTATTAATGAATATTATATATAAAATATATATTGTTACATCGGATTGGACTTTTATTTAGATTGATCGAACGAACCGATCCAAAAACCGATCAAATTCAGAAAAGAGAGATCCACATCCAATCCAATTTATGAAAGAATAATATTTAAACCAATGATAATTTATAAAAATTGTGAGATATTGTATGAGAGAACAAACCTGAATTTGATCACCGATGTTAACGATGAGGGCATTAGGGATAGGGTCAACAGTGATCCAATCATTTCCCTTGAGAACTTGGAGGCCGGGGACGTTATGGTCAGCCAAGAGAATGGTGATGCCACCAGGGTCCGAGTGGGGGGAAAGCCCTAAAGTCAAGTTAGGCTGTGGGCATTTTGGATACATATTTGCTCTCATGGAACCACCTATTCCTTTTTCTCCTCCAAATGCATTTAATAAATACTCTTCTTCAAGCCCTAATCCCATTGATAATCCTTTCATTAATTTCACACATACCTTCACCACCTCATCCCCATATTCTTCTATCACTTTCCTGCCCAAATAATTAAATAATAAACCCATCTTTAATTCATTATTAAATTAGCATAAATTCCAAGTAAATTGATGGATTAAAGTAAAGTTATATCATATGATATTCCAAAACAACCCATTACAAGCAGTGGGGTAAAAATAAGATTCAAAATAGAGACTTTAAATTAAACCCTAATTAAACTTCAATTTATAATAAAGGGAAAATGCCTATATTAAACTTTTGGACGTTAAATGTTTCTGATATGTTAAAATATGACTTACTAAATAAATCAACAAACTATTATTAAACCTACAAAACCAAGTTAAAAAGACCATTTGAAGTTAATCTAAACTAAATTCTTGTATAAAATTTCTCGAGTTTCCACCTTATTTACGTAGATAATAATTAGATGAAACTTTGGTTGCACCTAATATTCATACTTAACTTCTTCAATTATTCGCATATAAAAAACAATTTTTAAATTATTTTTAAAATAAAAAATTATCACAAAGTCCAAACAAGTATTTGCACCTAAGTTTTTCCCTTAATCAGTTGGTTTATGTAAACTAGAAAGAAAAAAAAACATTTATCTCTATCTAATGAATATGGTGCTCTAAAATTTAAAGAAAGCTTTATTTATCTATCTAATGAGCTTCACTTTAGCTTTTAACCATAAAAAGATTACACCACATCACATCAAATAATAGTTTTATCACTTGAAAAATAGTTGCACATGTGCAACCTAATTAACTATAACCCAAGTATTGTTTTTCAAAACTTGATGGCTAGCTGATCAACTGCAATATTTTCTTCTCTTCTTTTACACTTTAACCAGCGATGGCCAACGGAACTGACTTCTATTTGAAGTAACAGTCAGTGTTGCACTCATCTCTCAATGCATCACTTTGCAATTATAAAATGGAAAAAAGTTTGTGATTGGACACACACACACTTAAGTGAGTTTCACAGAAACAGATGCAACATGAGGTGTAACGAAGAAACAGCAGAAGAAAAGAAGGAGGAGAAGAATATGAAAACGTACTTGAAGGAAGGGGGAAAAGCAGGCCATTTAGTTGGATTTCGGAGAGACAAAGGGAAAAAATTTAAGAAAAAGTAATCACTCCAATCCAAAATGGCTCCTTTTTCAATCCCCAACCGGCTTCCATATCCTTCATAGGTCGCTGGAGTATTTGCATAATGTTTCTTCAAATCCAAGGGCTGATTAAAAAACTCCTTCCAACTCTCCTTCACACATTCTACCATCTCACCACTTATCCCATGGTTTATTATTTGAAAAAATCCCCATTCTCTACACGCTTCCGCCATTTCCTTCACCGCCGCACCACTGTCCACCTTCTCCATATCCACCACCGGAATATTCCTCATCTTCTTCACCGTCCCGCCATCTGGCCTCTGCGACGGCGGCTTCACGTACCTCCCCGGAATTTTACTTATTCCACTCTCTGCCAGCGACTGCACACACACCACCGGCTCCGGCCAACTCTGCAGACAACTACTATTCATTATCTTTCTTTTAATCTCTTACCTAATTGAATTGAATTGAATATTTTCTTGTTTTTTTTTCTCTCTTCTAGTGGATTTTAAGGCTCTTCATTAGTGCACATATTTATAGGAGAAGTTAGAGGGAAGTACGTGGCTATAAAAAAAAGTTGGAGTACATATAATCATATATACATTCACATGTGATGAAATCAATAAATAATTTAGAAAAAAGATTCTAGTGGCTCTTATTTGTTTCCTGCGTCGTGAAAAACTTGCCTTACTACTTCAACGCAGTTGACAGCGTACAAAGGAAGAAGAATACAAAAGTTAAAATACCTCTTTTATACCAAAACTTATACTCAACTGACAAACACACACAAGAAACAGATAGTTTCGACGTTTATGTTACACGGGTTCTTTTAAGATATAATGGAAATATTAATCAAAGCCAAATACCAATAGATTTTTAAGTCCAGTGGTAGGACACATTAATGGAAAAACATCAAATTATTGGACCATTTTGTTGAGTACGGATGACTATCATCTTTTCTTTCATCTTTTCTTCCATTATTACCATAGAAAATAATGTGAATGATACAAGTTTACAACAAAAAATTGTTGGATTTAGTACATTATTCAAGGGATTTGGGGGGGGAAGAACTTGTGAAATGTAAAGACGAATGGAAGAATCCAACCGGGTCGAACTCGGATATTTTAATGGTAAATGATTCGATGAAACCCAACAAAAAAAGGGCGACTGTTTGTTCTTGTTTGAAAGGGTAAAGCAGAAATGGAAAAGTTTGGATGTTTTGAAATATTGTCGTTTTAACTTTGAAGTGGGTCAGGTTGGAGGGGAACTCCTTTTTTTCCCAACTTTCGACATGTCGGCATATACTTACTTCCTTTCATTAGTCCCCAACATCAGCACAGTACCAATGATAGTGAGCATATACATATACATCATCTCTTATTATTAGATATATTTAAATTCACACATTCCATCCAAAACCAAATTGTTAAAACAAGTTTAATTGAATAGTAATTGACATTAACTTTTTTAGAGAGTAAAATTTTGATCCGAAATCTCATTTATAATATGTTATTGTTACTATCAATTTGATTTAGGAATAATTTATATGATCACATTTAAAGAAGTAATATATGCCTTAATAATATAAAAATGAAATTCTATTGAATTGATATTAATTGATTATCTTATAATATTTTTGGATATAATTGGATTTTTTTTTTTATAGTTTATAATTGTTATTATAACTACATTCATATATATTTTGTTGAACCTTACTCTAATTAATGTTTTTAGAGAAAAAAAATTAGATTATATTGAGCTTAATTTAACAAGTTTTTTCATATGTGTAAAAGGTTGAATTCACCTACTCTACCAATATTAATTTATAATGTTTAAAAAAACAATGAGACTACAACATTACCTAATTAATGCTAATAAAAAATTACAAACTAATTAAAACAAAGCTTAATTTGTTTTTATCTTACCGACTGGATCGTCGACTTAGGTTCTTATAATAATGTACTTTATTTCTCACTTAGAGACAATTAGATTAATTAATCAGTTGCTTTCAAAATCCACGTGTGTATAAATAGAAATAGAATTAAAAGCTTCCAAAATTATTTGGAGTTTCAATACACTTAAAAGCTATTCTTAATTATAACACTTTTCGCAGTTTTTTTAATCCCAACATTTTATCTTTTCCAAAAAAAGAAAAACTAATCTTCTAGTCTTATTGAGATTTACTATTTATTGTTAACTTTCATTCAAATTTGTTAAAGTTAATTAGGATTTATTCCAATTATTATCTTTTCCCTTTTCTTTTTAATGTTTATTTCTTCCTCTATATTGAATGTTAACTTAATCAATATATACTGAATTACAGAATAAAAACACCGAAAACATCAACAAAGCAAAGAACCTAAAAGAGAAAAATAGAGAATAAGAAGATATATATATATATACATATATATATCGCTATAAATCATAATGGGTATAAATCAGAGTTAACTTTAACAAACATATTTTTATAAATATTTATTTTTTAAAAAGTCAAATATCTTAGATTACTTCCCATGAGCATAGTAAGAATGGCATCCTTGTATCTCTAAATATATATCGAGAAAAATAGTATATATATATAGAGAAATTGTATCGCTTAACAAAAACATTTAAAAAAAAATAGTTTATGATACCATTTTTTTTGCATATTGCGAATATTATTAAATTAGTGATATCAGACGGTAAGAGAATCATTGCTTTTAAATTTGTTACATTTACAAATTTAAAAAATATTAT